>OU745250.1:22400000-23000000 GCA_916618015.1 Xestia c-nigrum
GAGGACCGTTTATGGACAACGGACATTGACAGGCTTTGGCGGCTGGCTTTTTTGGTGCCAAAACTCATCCGACGGAATTGAAATTTGCATCGCCGATCGATTTGATCGAAATATACTACACTGTATGCATGTTACAAGCGATTATTATGCAACACAAGACCGTCAAAACCTCTACTGGAACAACAATGTACTCAAATGCGTCATCAGTCATTATATTTCCGAATTATGTGAAGAAATAAGATAAAATCAACCTGACACATTCATGATTAATTAATTATTCTCCCTGATTACCCTCATTCATCAAACACCCAACAGGCCAACACTAATAAATAATTCACAAATAATATGCACGAAAATAAAACATACTTCGCTGATATTCATCAGAATAGCTCGTAATAGTTCACTATAACGTTCACTATCATGTGTTTTATGATAGTCCATAGTACTACGACAGCGAACAAAAATAATAAAGTCATCAGCATAAAACAACGGAATACGTTTCATAAAGTACCTCTATGTAACTCCTGGGAGTTGTGAAACGGGTCATAATGAAGATCTGTGATGTGCCAAAAGTATCCTGCAACAAAATTATGGGTTAGTTTTCTCTTGGAAGGCTGTAAAAGAAGTTTTGCTTACGGGAAGAAAGTTGGTTGTAGTTTTTTTGTCTTGTTTATTTTTGTTGTTGTAGAAAATGTATTTTTCACGGGGTGTAACTAAATTTGTACCGCTTCAAGTTTATTCTTAGAACTTAAGTGTCAGGGTAAGACTTTGTTGTATTTTTTCTCGCTTAATTATGCTTGTATGAGGCTGCATGGTTTTATTACGTTTCTTTTTGTTTCCAACCATCCGTCAACTTTATTGGGATCAACTTCTCATCTAACCGGAAACTGCCAAACACTAAGTTTTTTTACACGGGGCGACTGCTTATCTGACCATCATAACCCAGTTAGTCTCGATTAAGACGATACTCCTTGGTAGAATAGATTAGAATTAAATAGAATAGAACTTTATTTTGCAAATATGGGTATACAATCGTTGTAATGACATATCAAAGCTCAGCCATATTTTGCCATGCGGCATGCAAACATTTAGCTACATTATTTATGCAACATGAACTTTATTTTAAAATACCAGATCGATTTTAATGTTATTAATACAATTATCACTCAATAGATCAGTTAGTAACTTAATATCATTATCATTACAGTTAACGTTAAATAAATTAATAATCATTTCCATTACAGTTATCATTACATTAATTAATTATCATTTGCATTACAATTATAATTAAATTACAAAATTATCATTTTTATTACATAAAATTGACATCAATGTCAACAACAAAGATATTTTTCTCTGTTAGAAACTCATTTATGCTATAGTACACTTTATCTGTCAACAATTTACACATCACCGTATTTACCGGTAAGACTGGTTGTCAGAATCTAACAACCAGAAAATCTGAATAACAGGCCACTGAGTACTCCTTTTTTTTTTTGGATGGGAAATTATCAAATGACTTCTCCCACTCTGGGCGGAACGGAAGGGAGTGTCAGACTTTTACTGACTAAAACCCTGGAGTAAACCCTCGTAGTGGAGACACCCTGTGGGACGCCGCACGATATCTCTTGCCGATTCCATTCTCCGCAGCGCTGACGGCCCTAGGTAGTCCCCACCTGACGGACAGGGCCGTCATCACACGACCACACGACGGAGGTAGGTCGGCACCCGGTGAGACCGGAGTGCCTCCCTGATGCAGCTCCAGGGCAGGGAGTTGAAGGCGTTGGCGATGTCGAGAGACACCGCCATGACGACTCCGCCCCGGGATATCGCATCTCCCGTCGTGAGGGCTCTCACGCGCATGATTGCGTCCACTGTAGAGCGCCCCTTGCGGAAACCAAACTGATTCTCCGCAAGATTCGGCCCCATCCCCTCAAGGTGCTCGGCGAGGCGGTTTGCAATCACTCTCTCACAGAGCTTGCCCACCTCGTCAAGCAGCACGATGGGCCGAAATGCGGACGGAAAGTCCGCAGAGCGCCCCGGCTTTTGGATGAGGACCAGTTTTCCCGTCTTCCAACGAAGCGGGAACTGGCCTCTCTCCAAGCATGCGCTTAAGAGCCCTTTCAGTCGGAGCCCGGGAGCCTCCGCATCCGAGGCCAGGACCCAGGCTTTGCCAGGCAAGCCATTGGGTCCCGGGGCGGTATTTTTGGCCTTGAGCCTCCCTAGCGCCACTCTCAGGTCTACCCCAGTCACTTCTGGAGTGTCGTTGTAACTTGTTGAACCATTTGTTGTTGCCCGTACAAGCTGTCATTAGTAGATTTATGACAGTCGTTACAAGTGGTCAATGGCCTGAAAGTGTAAATTTCTTCGTAGCAACCAACTTCAAAAAAGCAGGAGGTACAGGAACAACGTGAAGCTTATGGATAAAAAAAATAAATATATAACAAAAACTTTGAGTTGAAGAACAGTACAAAAGGAAACTAAGCTTCAACCATTATTTATCCTTATTACAAGTACAAAGTTTTTTAGCCCATAAGTTTTATCCCGAAAAAATGTCTCGTCACAGGAGAATAGAGCTGACAAGCCAGACAGATTGGACGGATATAAATGATTGATAGATATTAGGCAGTGTTCATATGATGAAATAAATCTATTTTAAGTATTAGGACAAGTTTAGTCGTCGCTAACCATATTCTTCGCTGCTAGGAATAGGGCCCTAGATATAATCCCTAAATGAGAATAAATTTACTGGCCAAGTTTTTTAGAGCATTGAAAAACTTGACGTTGATAGGCGAGTTTTATCTGGGTTCAAACCTAGGCGAGAACTTCCTTTTGTGTAACTTATTTTATCACTGCTTTCAATATCATCATCATCTGCCTAACCTTGTCCCAACTATGTTAGGGTCGACTTCTAGTGAAACCAGATGCAGTTGGGAACCAGTATTTTATATAGGGTGACTGCCTATCTGACCTCCACAACCCAGTTGTTGCTGGGTAATATAATTTCCCTTGTAAGTCTGGTCGTCAGGATTTCGGGCTACTGTCTTCTTGCCAGCCGTTGGCTGTCATTTGAAGGTCTGAAAATTACAGCCAACGGCTTGCTTTCTAAGACACGGAAGAAAGAATCTCAGGTGGGTCTATGATTTGAGTGGTGACCCATCTACTGTCTAACCTAGGGCAACGTGGTTTAACCTGAAAATCGACCTGAGTGGCTGTTATTGTATTTTAGCTACAAGTTCCTCTCCTGTCAATATGATCGAAGAAAATATCGTGTAGAAACTCGTATGTATGTCCTAAAACCGATCATTCACCGGTACGAATAATAAAGGCCGATTATAATGGAAATAGGCTCCTTTCCACTACAAATGGAATTCCACAGTAACTGAACCCGTCTTCGTGGAACACAGGTTATGTTTTTACTTACCTATTTTAGCATTGAATGAAACCTCCAAACAGCTGGTTATTTTTAGAGATTAAGTGGGTTGAACCATTTGACCTCTAGATTGATAATCAACTACCGAGCAAAAGTAAATTAATTATTAATATGAATATTATATGAACTAGTCTCCAATCGGTTTCTGTTGTAGTAACATTATGGTGTGTAAGTTATTACTTTGCCTTGTTCGACCTTGGCTTTGAGTTCTAATAATAATAGTCCACGGCGGCCAATGTCAGCGGAGATTGGCTATAGTCACGGGGGATAGGGACCTTTTGACCTCGTACAGGACCAGCAGTGCAAGTCCGTAGGACTCGATTAGATCAATTTGACAGTTATTCTCGATAAAATGAGTTTTTGACTCAATAAAAACTCATTTTATCGAGAGTAACGGTCAAAATTCTCGTTACGTTTCTTTTTATTCTTTATCTATGTTTAATTTTCATGTGTTTGTCCTGTGCGGGCTAATAAATGCTTTCTTTCTTTCTATATCGTAGTGCAAGTGAGAGGTGCTCTCTCTTTTTGTTTATTATTAGAGGGCGACGAGCCGGCAATCCTACACGACCGGAAAATGCTCAGATGGAGGACCAACAGCTTGAGGCGTGTTCCGAGGTTGAGACTGAAAAATTCCTTAAAGACGTTCATTTTTTGCCCGACCCGGGAATCAAACCCATGAACCCACACTCAGCAGTCACGATTGCGACCGCAAGATCAACGTAGTAATAATGAGTCCTAATACTAGATGTGTCGCGTGATTTCTCGATCGTCGTGTTTTCATGTCTCTTTTAGTAGAAAATCTGTCGACGCGAACATTTTAATTTTTAGTTTTTCAAACAAATTGAACATGTCTGTGAATTTGAAGTCGTTTTTCTAACAAACGCTAACTCTGATTAATTTCAATTATTTTTACTCAAAAATAATTTAATTTATTGTGTCAGAAAGGGCATTGAATAAGATAAAAATAATGAAGAAGCTTAATTTCAATTAATTTTAGTGAATGAAGTTAATTGAAGTTGGCGGGAAGGGTCATGACCCTTTCACTTCGAAATGATCCGAATAAGGCTTGGACTAAATAGAAATTCAGCCTTAACAAATCCCCTCCTTCGCTGAAAAAGGATTGTAAAGATGGAGTTGAATTTGATTTTCAATTCAGAATGTCCTTTAATATTTGTGTATTTTGCCGTTTTTCTCGTTTGAGACGAAAGGTATAGAAAGTTATCCTGGATTAAATAATATTGATTTGTACCTATTGCTGTTAAGGTATTTTCTTTAAAAAACATAGTTGCTTTGCAGAAAAGTACATGAAAACGCGGCTTTCATATAAGATACAGTTTTCAATTTTTGAAGATTCAAGATTGCTTTGAATGTAAATTTTACAAAGTGTTCCCACAAACTAAGTTACTTACAAGATATATTCTTGTTTTAAAAGAAAACTATTGTAGTTTATAACTATTTAAACTGTAAGTTAATAACGAAGTTGTTGTAAAAAAAAAAGATATAGTTCATTAGTATATTCTTAATAATCGCCAACTCTAAAATAATAACTTAAAAAAAAAACAGGTCGTTGACCCATATTAGACACAAAAACAATAGTATACAAAACGCTTGCTAGCTGATTGATTAATTAATAAATAAAGTTAATTTAATTACAAAATTAATTAAAATATCAGAAATAAATGTCAGATTAAATCAATACATATTAAATTAATTATATAACAAATAAACACGACAATGAATTAAATTGGAGAATGAAATTGTAATTGATGAATTAAAATAAATTAATATATCCATATGACATAACTACACTATACATATGACTTTAATGCGATAAATCTCAGTTTAACATAACTGTTTATTTCGCAGAAACGTTGGATTATTTCCCAAAAGTTGAAAACCTTTAGTCCCGTCCACTTTAGCAAAACCTTGAAATAAAGTTGTTATGTAAAGTTAAATATGTATGTGAGAATGAAATTGTAATTGATGAATTAAAATAAATTAATATATCCATATGACATAACTACACTATACATATGACTTTAATGCGATAAATCTCAGTTTAACATAGGTAACTGTTTATTTCTCAGAAACGTTGGATTATTTCCCAAAAGTTGAAAACCTTTAGTCCCGTCCACTTTAGCAAAACCTTGAAATAAAGTTGTTATGTAAAGTTAAATATGTATGTGATAATGGAGTTTTAGGTGTCCTGTTTAGTTTTTCCTCGAGCACTAATCTGTATACACGCAGCAACATTTAAAAGTGATTTTCTCCTTCTGTTGTGATTGACGATTTACGTGTTCATAAAAATAGTATTTTTGAAGCTACACTTATACGAAATAGGTTTAAGGGGCCGGCGGAGCATGCGTTTTTCATACAAACGTAATACCAAAATAATATGAAAATCCAAAATATTCTTTAGGTAAAGTATATGACGGTGGGAGGGTGGACGTAACGATGACAGGGTCGTCATCGTTGTTGTTCGTTGGTACAGGTTCCATGAATAAGATGGGTACTCGGGCAAACCAGTGAACGTTTGGATCAACACAAATCACAAATTACTTTTATTCCTTACACTGTAATTACAATAAGTAGCAGATATAACAAAACTATGGCTAGTACGGTGGACGTGACAGGTTCGATCGTATGATCTGATCTGTATGGTGTCAGCTAGAGCAATGTCTGTCTAGAATTCTGGAATCGACTCTGTCCACGTGAATGGCGGAAAAATAAAGCGCCATCTCACGGCATCCACTGTACTAATCAATCAACCAATGACAATCGAGTTACAATAATATGGTTCGATAACATCAAGAAATCAACGGGTAGGTAAATAATAATTTAAAAATGACATTCAAAATATGTGGTTGGGAACCAATACATTCTGTAATCCAATCAAAATAAATACACGCTACCTTAAGAATATGTTTGATTTACAAATTATTTTGGTATTACGTTTGTATGAAAGTCGCATGCTCCGCAGGCCTCTTAAGCAACTTTTATTTCACGAGAAAATCGCTTTGGAATTTTTCTATGTGAATATGTCGCCATGAAATTGTAAAACTTGTTAGATTGTAATCAGTCTAGCGAGATAGTAAACTCTCGAAAGATTGTCAAACGAACACACTGCTTACAATTTAACGCATTGTTTATCGGTAGATTGCAATCTATCGAAGTGAAACCGTAATATTGTGAAATGCATTGGACGGAAGTATTTCTGCCCCTATAGTCGGGACTTGAGGCACCCCGACGTTAGGTCCCTTTAAACCCCGCTGACAGAAATTGGAGCCCCGCGAAGAGGGGCTCCGTCGACTACGTTTTTTAGGCGATCATAAAGTGTTTTGAGGTAAGGTTACATTAATCGGTTTTTCTCAGGAATGGTGCTTTAACTTTTCATGGGAATGGTACCATGGGGCAAGAGGGACCCCTCCTTCCCTCACTCCTTCCACACCGTGCGAGTTTAGTTCCGTCGCATACATTTAACAATATTACTTTCACTTCGACAGATTATAATCTACCGAAAAATAATGCGTTTTATTGTAAGCAGTATGTTCGATTGACAATATTTTGAGAGTTTGCAATCTATCTAGTCATATTACAATCTAACTGTTTTTACAATGTTACTCTGAAATATAGATATCAGTATTCGTGACTTATACCTTTGCTAAACCCTCCAGGGATTACAAGGCATGATATTTGTTTAGTAATTTAGGTACAGAGTGTTCAGACTTACCAATCTTAGCATCCGTGAGGTTCAGCCACAGCAGGCTTGTGATGTAAACGACGAAGTTACTTAGATTCATATTACAGAGTTACATGACGCCGGCCGTCCTCGCTATGTGTTCGCTCTGATTGACATCGTCCATCACATTGCCTGTGGAAGAAAATTATGGTTTAGTATGGATAGATGTTCATCTAACTAAACTAATAATATGAAGAGGAAAGATTTGATTTCTTGTTTGTACGTTTGTTACAATTTAACTCTAAAACTACTCAACCGTCGACGGCTAAATTTAGACTATTATAACATAATTTTTGAACTCATGACTGGTCAACCCAGCGGTCAATATTTGCGGTCAAAAGTGGGTGTCCATAGAGTAATGAGTCGGGTTGGGTTACATTAACTGAGTCTATTATTATGTTATCAACATAGGTACTGTAATCATTGCGGCTATTACATATTGTATTATAATTTTCGTGAAAGGATTTTTATGTTTAGAATCTCGCAATCAATTCTATTCTAACCCTTTATAGGAGTACAGGACGACTCACCATGAGAAGGTCGTGGCTAAAAAAACAGCCGCTCGAATAAATTTTTACGTTAAGCCGTGCTTGCAGGTTGGTCTGTAGATGGGTGACCACTCATTACATGCGAAGTTTCCTCCATACCTCAGAAATAACGTTTTCTTTGACAGTCGTTACTCAGTAATCAGTGGCCCAAATAGTCTGAAAACCAGTCGTACCAAGGGGTTATATTACCCAGTACTAACTGTGTTGAGAGCAGCGGTGGCCCAGTGGTGGCGGCCCCGACTTACGAACAGTAAGTCGTGGGTTCGAACCCAGACAGGCGCATTACTTTGCGTAATTTATTTCATCACCGCTGCTCTCAAAACGGTAAAGGAAAACATCGTGAGGAAACCGGCATGTCCTAGAATAAAACATTCGAAGATATGTGACATCTACCAATCCGCACTGGGCCCGCGTGGTAGATTGTAGCCCATTCCCTCTCATTGAGAGGAGGCCGTGTCCTAGTAGTGGAAACATTATAGGCTGATGATGATGATGATGATGAACTGTGTTGTGGAGTTCAGATAGGCAGTCGCTCCATGTTGAGTATTGGTATTCAGCTGCATCCGGTTAGACTGGAAGCCGACCCCAACATAGTTGGGAAAAGGCTAGGCAGAAGTTGATAAGATGACTCTCATTCAAAGTGACCAGTAAACACTGGCCAGTTACCAGTTACTTTAAGGTCGTTATCGCATTGAGTTTATTACTAAGTTACATGTTAAATGTAGGGTGAGTGATTATAGAGTTAAAATGGTACCTCATTACAAAAAAATACACTGAAATAATTCTTCATGAAAACTTTTGTGTTATTATTTTGCAGTAAAGAAAAAAACTGCTATTACATCTTGCGTTCATTCAATATAATTTATAATGGCATCATTTCCTCCCTTTTTCATAAAAGAGAAAATCAGGAATAATCATTGCATCAGGTGCATTTTCATCTTTTTAACGAAAATTATAAAGGGGTTTGAACTTTTTGGCCGTAATTTCTTCCGCCATTTAGTTTTTTTTTTCAAAGTCGCGGACTCGCATATGACCTATATTTATCGATAGCTGGTTTTCATACAAACAAGTTTTGGATGAGACAAATTAAATGTTCTAAATGACAATTTAGAACATTTCATTTTGTCTCATCCAAAACTTGTAGCTTTGACAGCTCATAACTCGGAAACGTGACAAAGTTGCCTATATTTATCGATAGCTGGCATCAATACAAACAAATTTTGCATGAAACAAAACTTTGGAAGAACAAAATTCGGCCACGCTTCATTCAAAAAAGTTCCAAGCCCTTCTCGAACTGTTGTGTCACAACTGTCTTCTGTATGTGTTTTAATTAAAAATAGGCATCTGGTTGTGAGAAGCACAAAATTGTTGTTTTATACTGGAATAGTATTTGAATATCGAAGATTAAAATAAATACTGTTAAAATATCGATGTTCAAAACATCGAAAGTGGAAATATCGGACGACCATAAAACCGTAAATTTATTCAACGAAAGTTTATATCATCGAATGGTTAAATATCCGTCCAATATATCTAAAAATTAAATATCAACAAAAGTTACATCGAAAGATCCAAATATACATATTATACAGATTATCGAATGTCCAAAATATCGAAGTACCTACAAACTATCGAACGTCCGAAATATCGATGGGTACATATATTATTTGAACATCGAAAATTAATATACCTACGTATAAAAATGAGTCAGTTTTCAACATTTAATACATTCATTAATTCACCCTAAAAATACGTATAAGTTAAAATATCGAACAAATTTTGTTTTAAGTAATATGTGTGGAAAAAGGTTGCTTCTGCAACGTCTCCAGCGCTACGGAAAGTACAACCCCTACGCTACAACAAAGGATAGGCGGTAGGCACACCTTTGCGGGCCTGTTCGAAAGAGATACCGCGGCCCCGGAACATAAAAGGCGAGGAAGGAACATGGATGGGTTTTAGTCAGTAAGAGTCTGATACTCCCTCTCACTCCGCCCAGAGTGGGAGAAGTCATTTGATGATTTCCCATCCCCGAAAAAAAAAAGGATAGGCACCCCTGTTCACCTCCGCAGCTTCGGCTTGCTGATCGCCTCCGGCGACCATCCTCAGCCGCTGCGGTTCCAACGGGTACCTATGGTTTGTTACTGCGGGCGGGGGTTGCCCTCCCTTCGCGCTTCCGGATTTTTATATACACTCTAGGGGTAACAGCCAAAAGACTACGTAAATTCGGGGTGCCCCAATTCGGTTTTGGAACAAATTCGACCTATTTTATCCATGAAAATCAGTGTCCAGTGTACATAGGTCAATCGTGAAGGTGTTATTTAGGTCTTTAAATAAAAATATTTTCTTGAACTTCACGTAGTCTTGTCTGCCCTACCCCTAGAGTGTTATTTAGAATCGCGTAGGCGCGGAGGGGCGAGGCAGCCTCCGAACTGCGGAGCTGGTGGTTTTAACACCAGCCGCTGCAGCTAAGGCTGGCCGGCAAAGTCGGCCAACAAGCCGAAGCTGCGGTGGTGGGCGTTTAGACCATCTATGACTTTAAGGTCGCGTGGGGCTGCCGGAGCCCTGCAGCGCCGCAGCCATGACGCAAACCTTTTTTTTCGGTATTTTAGCTAGTAGGTATTTTTAACGTAGATATTATGAACTTAGATGTATTAAATGTTGATATTTTGAAATTAGGCATATAATGTCATTCGATATTTTGAATCATTCGAAATTTTAATCACTCGGCATTTCAATCTTCAACGTTTTAAGCGTAGGTAATTATTGCAATTTTCGACATTTTGATATAATCGATATTTAAATTTTCGACCCCTTTTCCCCTTTTTCTTTTCCTTTTTTTTGCCCATTCCCTCTCATTGAGAGGAGGCCGTGTCCCAGCAGTGGGAACATTATAGGCTGATGATGATGATGAAATTTTCGATGTTTTGAACATTGGTATTTTAAGCCTAGGTATTTTAATCTTCGGTATTCAAATATGTACCCTTTGTAATAGTAACGTAAAAGTTAAACAAACCGCCAAAAACGTCTTTTCGTTCTATTTTTAAACCGTCCTCTGATCAACGAAATTCCGGCCAGTTACACACCTACATAAACAACAAACCGTTTTACTCGACTCCCACAAAGTAATCGACTAATCGTTTGTTAGAGGAAAATTCACTAAACCTCTTTCAAAAGCAAAAACAAAAGAAAATAATATACCAAAGAGTATCTGACGGTAAGAAAAATAAAATTCCTGGCCGTTGTTTTTTTACCTTTTTATGTTTAATGGAAACTGAACTACGTATTTACAGAAGTAACCGCGGTTACCCGGTTAGAGTCAACAATGACCGGCCGTCGGCGATGTTCTCTTATTTGAACAGCTGGGCAATGCTGGTAAAGAGTGGAAAAGGTTCTAAGTTGCGGTTTGTTTAGTTCTGACTTTTTTTCTGGGAAATTATTAGAAGGTGGTATGTAGTTAGGCTTGAATTTTATATTCCGTGTCATTTTCTTTAAATTTTGCAGAAAGGGTTCATGCAGAAAAAAAAGGAATGAGAAAATGAGTAATGAGGATACCTAAATTGTTTTAAATAGGAATATTTTTTTACAAGGCCATTAGACATCTTATATATATTATATGTTACTTTCAAGTGCTCTTCGAAGCATGTTATTATTTTTTTGCCCGTATGCTGTGAATAACGCTGTTGATTACATTATTGTTAATTTTAAGTTTTAAATGTGATGATGATGAAGTCTATATGCCTTATTAAACATATAAATGTAGTTGTTTGTTTTACCAAATAAAATCAAACCAAAAACCAACCAAAACTTATCTAAATTAAGGCAAATACTGCCTGAAAATTTGGTACATAGTCTAAATATACGCCTCATTCACCTCTGCACTACCTCTACAAAGGGTCCCCTCTACAAAGGGTCCCCTCTACAAAGGGTCTTAAAAACCTCTTAACGAGTCCAAAAGACCATCATCATTCTCCCCGTCATTGCAATCATTTTTTACACCATAACTGGGGACCTTCTAGTTACTGATATATTGGGGGTCAAAGTTCCAATATTTTGACAAGTTCTTAATGTAAGATTTACACATTAAACACCTCCACGATCCCGTACTATTTATTCAATCCGTCCATCAGCACAGTGTTTTACATGTGTTACAATGAGTTCTACCACAAAACATGATTTTTCAACTTTTCTTTTAATTACTACTTTTTTTTATTTATGTCAGCCTGATCTGTCCCGCTGCTGGGCAAATGCCTCCCCCATGGCTTTCCAATCCTGTTTGCAATATGCCCTTTCTGACCAATCCATGATTTAAATATGGAAAGTACAACACTTACCACTACTATTTTTTTTTCGAATATTCAAGTTTCTCAACAATTTTGACGACCCGAATGGCGCAGCGGTAGTGAGGCTGCCTTACGTTCTTAGGGTCCCGGGTTCGAATCCCGGTAGGAACAAATATTTGTGTGATGAGCATGGACATTTGTTTCCGAGTCATGGATGTTTATATGTATAATAAGTATGTATTTACAAACAAAAAGTATATATGTAGTATATCAACTGTCTGGTGACCACGACACAAGCCTTGCTTAGTGTGGCACTAGACGGCGCTGTGTGTAATGTCCAGCGATAAATATAAAAAAAAAACATTTTTGCGTAAAATTACTTATGCTTATGGCTTCATGATAATTCTGCTTACACCCTGTAGAAGCAATCTTTAAAAGAGCAAACATTAAACTTTCTTTCTATGTATCTTAACCAACCCTTTTACCCTCAACCTCCAACATCCTATACATTAGTAGACAGCTATACTTTTAATTAATTTAGTGTAACTGAATTCATTCTGCAAAAGGTCGTACGCCGTCCGTGTCTGGACCTTCCTGCTGGCCCACATGGGATTTAAATGGGATGAGTATACCTATATAAGTTTCGTCGTTAGAGCTTGAAATGGAGATGTGTTTTAAGTGCAGTTTCATTTTGGAGAGTAGCTTTATACGACGTTAACTGTGGTGTTGAACCTTGGCTTATTTTGAGTAAGTATCTTTGGAGAAAATCCATGCTAATGGTCATCTTTTGGGGAAGAAGATTAGTAAGGATGGGTGTATGTTTTAACTGTTTCTCACAAACAATACTAAACAGATTTGAAAGGCACTCAGTTGTCTTAAAACCTGGATTAAAACATTAAGTGTTGCTTACAGTGGCACTAGATGGCGCTGTGTGTAATGCCCAAAGATATTTTTTTATTGCATTTATTGGAAAGTTGACACTCCGGTAAACCATGCATTTATGACACTTTTGGCCTAAGTACTACGTTCCCGTGTAATAGACCTCTTCTTTTCCCAACACCATGCAAGAATATTTTTACTTTTGTATAAATTATGGTACAGTTCGTCTGTTTACATAACTAGGTTGTATCAGCTATCAACATGCAACCAAGTATGGTATCTGTATTTCTAGATTCTGCAACAATACACGTTCAAAACAAAAGCAAAGAGCTGTTAGTTTTATGTGCAAAGTTAGAAATGCCGATGTTTTATAATACGATATCTATTTTCATAACATAAAAACTTTACATCAAATCTGTATTTCACAATGGGTTGGACAGAGATGTACTTGAAGTACATTTACATAACACTAGTTGTATTTCAGTCCTATGTAATTGGGGCGATCGTTTTTCCAGCAAACGGGCACAAATCCACACTCAAGGCAACCCAACCTTAGAATCAACCGCAAGTATTCTTGCTCAGCAGCATTAGGTAATCACGGTGTATATTTTATGAGCTATTCAAATAAAAATGATATTGTGTATTGACCTAAAAACCTTTCTAGAAGTGATAAATGGAATATGACTGCTAGGCAAAGAAGTAGGCTAATTCAATTTTTCTACCACAAAGGCATAATGATTATCGTCTGGAAAAGTTTCGCTGAGTAACTCAAACTATTTCAATGTAAGTGGAGTCGGGGTCTCAGGTAAATGTAATAAAGTAGATGTTTTATAAAGTAATATCCTTCAATTTCATTGGTGATGGAAAATCTAATAACACATTACCTGGGGCACCATACCTTTTACTTGGAGTCTAACGAAGAAGTTTTAGACTAAAGGAAATTTTATTTGCTGCTAGAAAATGCTGATACAGATGACCGAGATACAATATGTATGGGGCTGATAAAAAAGACTTAACAAAGCCGAAACGCTTGACCTAACCGTCATCGTCATTGCGATCATTTCTTTTTGTTATTCACCATACCGGGCCTAATTCTGTTATTTTAATAAATTCGTCACTCCAACACGATTCCATTCTCATCCCATTGTCATTTTGCTTTAAGTCCATAATCTGCTAAATTCACAATGGTCGGTCAATGGTCTCGTGATAAAATTGTGTTTTAATGGCATTGTCGTATTGTCATTATTATAAAACCCTTAGTACAAATGGTTTTCGAAATCTACTACTAAATGCAAACATTTATTCATGCCAGATTTCATGCACGAGATTAATATTCTATGATATTTCTTTCAATGGAGTGTCAGACGTTGTTCATTAAAAAGTCATAATGGCGCCATTCATCATCATCATCATCATCATCATCATCACCAGCCTATAATGTTCCCACTGCTGGGACACGGCCTCCTCTTAATGAAAGGGGATGGGCTATAATCTACCACGCGGGCCCAGTGCGGATTGGTAGATGTCACATGTCTTCGAATTTTTTGGTTCTAGGACATGCCGGTTTCCTTCACCGTTTTTGAGAGCAGCGGTGATGAAATAAATTACACAAAGTAATGCGCCTGTCTGGGTTCGAACCCACGACTTACTGTTCGTAAGTCGGGGCCGCCACCACTGGGTCACCGCTGCTCTTAATGGCGCCATTATGATAGTAGAATTAACAAACTTGTCAAAATTTGACAGAACTTGATCATTATGAAATCAATGATCTACTCATACTACTCTGACACTATTGTAATAGCAGAATCGAGGCCCTGGGATCTTCTAGTTACAGAGATATCGGGGGTCAAAGTCCAAACTTCGCGGCCAGTCTTGTTTTAAGTTTTTGTTTTAGTTATGAATGGAAGATTTTTACTTTAAACACCTCCGCGACCCCCGTACCCGTCAATCCATCCAAGAGCACAATGTTTTAAGTAAGTTACATTGAAGTCTACCATAAAATATGCTTTTACCCCCAAAAAACCCAGCAACAGACACAAACAGACCAAACAACACGTGTGTGTTCCCAGCAATAATTTTTGCGAAAAATATTTTTCATTTGATATAATTAATATTAATTTAATTCGATAATCACTGCCATAGATAAATAAATAAACACAAACTAAAAACAATAATTTTTCAATAAGACCATTGAAAGTAAAAACAAATAATAATTGAAACTACAGCCATAGAGGATAGACACAAGGAATAATATCTTGAGAAAGACTGTAGTTGCACATTCAAAAGCGTTCTCTTTGGAGAAGAATGGGCAAGAAACTCCATGGATACTCTTTTCAATCAATACCATAAAAAGAAACGTATAGAATCACTCCTGACATAATGATAGGCCACCATGAACTTTGTCAATTTATTCTTTTGTATACGAAAAGATTTTAAAGGTTTGGTTTTGACACTGGCTAGGTCTAAGAATACCCTTTTCACTTAGGTTTCGCGATTGCGACAGTTTCAATTTTATCATTACCTGTGGTAGGTTGCTACTTCCACTTTCAACCAGTGTGATAAAAGAGAAACTGTCCCCGTAATAGAACCCCTTATCTAAATTGTGGCAAAACGATTTGATTCATTACTGTTTTATAAATTCGTGACACACGGCCGTAACTTATCTGTTACATAGATATCTAAATAAGTTTTTTTCGGTGTCAACAAGAGTTATATGTTTTGAAACAGTTTCAAAACATTCCTCGTGAATTGTAGCACTTTGTGACAGTGTATGGTGACAGATTGCTAACGCACATGTCAAACTTTTGTTTGTTACAATAAATTGCGTTGGTTTATTAAAAGTGAACGCTGACATTGTGTTTTGGAGGAGGGCTACAATTTTTATTTACATGAGTTTTGATATACTTTGAATTTGATGAAATATGTACATCTACACCCATATTCTAGATGTAAATGTAACTCTGTTTGTTTTAAACTTTAGTTTTACTATTTCCTTCTATTTTACCACAAGCTGAGCCACGCAGCTTCGTCTGCGTCACATAAGAGAGAAAAAGCTCACAGAACAAAAGACTTTTCCTCGTTTTTGAAACTATTTTTATTTATGATCCGCTCTTATTGGTCGCATAAACTATCTTACTATCTCCAAACAAACAAACTTTTCAGCTTTATAATATTGTAATACCTATAGTCTATGTTTCACGCTTAAGCAATGAAACGCATAGATCATGGCCTAAATAAGGACATAATTATAATGATATAGCTATGTTTGTTTCATGAATCCTAGAAGATTTGGTTCTGTTGGTAAAAGATGCCGTTATTGACTTTCAAGGGTATTTTGTGAGTTTTTAAACATTATATACATATGCTGCAAATACCTAGGCATTACTGTTGAAGTACATCGTTTTAGAGGAGTAAGAACAGTGTCAGCTAAGATTATTATTATCTTGAATTTCATTAATGTCATAATAAAAAGGCTGTGTAATAAATCATACTTAAACACAGCTTTTACTAATGAGAATTAACTATATTCGCAGAATTCTTAAGTAATTTATTCAGACACTATCGGATTCAATTAAAACGTTAAGCATCAACTTAACATTTTAATTCCCTTCACTTTCATAATCAAATAAGAACTAAACGAGATATTTCATTAACAAAACACCTGAAATTCGCTGAAATGTCTTCATTATTTAACTGAAATTCGACTTTCCCGAGCGTACAATTTAACTGCGAATTCATTAAAATAAAACTAATTACTTCAGGTCAGTATCAAGTACGGTTAGCAAGTTACTGTAGCAATTATGTGAAGGGAAGGGGAGGAGGAATTTTACACGAGTGGGCTAACAAAACAAATATACGGGACAACACTCTGTAGGCACTCGAAACGGTCAGTGACGGACAAATGGGCACTCGACGCGAGTTACTCGAGCCACTACAACCGGGTTAAGGCTCAAGTTATCTAAAAAAAGCGGGTTAGGTTACAGAATTCATAATTGTAAGCGTCAGTTCACACCGAGACATGACGCGACGCGGTGCGGCGCGACGCTACTGGAAGAGGCCACGTGATTTCACGCTCCACCGCGCGCGGCAGCGCGCGTCTTTTGTGAAGTTTCAGGAATGACACCTACCACTGATTGTCTCTGCATCACCTAAAGATTGACTGGTAGAGAATGCCATTGGCATGAAGTCCGCCTCTGTACTTTGGGCTTGAAGTGTTAAATAAATGAAATAATTATGTATCTTATCGTGTAGTAAATAAAGTTATATTTTGAGTCGCTCTATTAAAATATGCGCGCAGCGTCGCGGTCTCGGTGTGAAATGGCTCTAAGTGTTAAAATTTCGCGATTATGTTTTTTTTCTTTCTATCACTTATATTTAGTGCTCTAACTGGGTAGTATGAAGGTGTGATTAGCAGTTGCTCCATGTAAATTGCTGGTATACAGCCACATCGGGTAGACTGAAAGCCGACTCCAATATAGGGAAAAAGCAAGACAGACGATGACGTTTGTTTAGTGCAAATAATTGTATTTTTCTCTTCACATTGCAATTATGGATTGAACGTTGGTTTTTAACCCATACTCGCAGAATTACATTTTGATCGTACATTCGCGATTTTCTTAAGTTTAACTAGAATTATTTGTGAAGGTGTTTTACTGTTTTGCGCTATACGTTACTTTTAACATATTTGATATTGACACCGGAACAAATAGGGTGGTTTTATATGTCAAAATATCTTAGAATAGAATAGAATAGAATAGAATAGAATAGAATAGAATAGAATTCATTTATTTGTAAGAATGTAGTTTTACATGGTATGATGTTAATATTTTTTTAAGTTCTATACAATCTACCACAACCTGTGGTGTACAAATATTAAATAATTAAATAATACAATGTCATTCTTATAACTAATTACAATAAATGTCAATATTTTTATACAATAGGTCCAGCATGAATTACAATTATAAATCGATTTAGCCAAATGTCCCAATGTCCAAATTAAGTACATGTCATCTTGAATTACTACAATATTCCATGTATTCGCCAATGTCGTAAAAACAATTATCTTATAAACAATTTGTCAGCTTTTTCTTGAACATGGGGAGGGGAAGTTCCTTAAATGAGTTAGGTAACTTGTTATACACCTGAATGGCATTTACATAAACATTTCTTCTAAAAATTTGCAGTCTACATTGAGGTACATTTAGTTCATGTTTGTATTTATTTCTGACAGAAGCCTTTTTGTGACTCACTTCTGATTGCATGCGAAAATAGTGTGGATTTTGCTTTACTAGTATACATAGTTCTTTGATGTACATGCAGGGTAAAGGTAAAATGCGATGCTTTTTAAATAAGGGTTTACAGCTGTCCAAAAACCAGGCGCCAGATATTGCCCTAACACACTTCTTTTGTACCCGAAATGCCATCAAAACTTCAACTGAATTGCCCCATAGTATTAGGCCATAGGACAGCACAGACGATACGTATCCGTGATATGCAGTGACAGCTGCAGCTACGGACACTGTTGATCGAAGACGTTTTATTGCGTAAACGAATTTGTCCAACTTATCGCACACCTAATTGACGTGTGATTTCCAATTGCAATTTTGATCCACTATTATGCCCAAGAATTTTGTGTTGGCTACTTGTTCTACGATACTGTCTTCATATCTTACACTAAGTTTGTATATCACACACTCACTCACATATCTTGTTTGTAATAGGACCCCTACTTCACATAAGATTTTTATTCTTAAATTCTTTAAGCATTTCCAAGTCACACATTGATTTTGGTTTACCAGCTTCAAAACTTAAACCAACATTTTTATACAAAAACGCTACCGCCTGTAACCTACCCCACACCTAACATACCGATCGTCGTTCTGAGAGATTGACGCGCCCGCCGTACAACAGCAGTAGTGTGTTTGAGTGCAAATGAGTTTTTTTGTTAACTGTACCTAGTTTATGTACTCAAATGTAGGTCGATTCACACGTTCACACCTCGCAGCGTTTTGCATCTTTTATTTAGAAAGGTGATCCGTTTGTCAAGATCGTGTTTTTTTTTCCGCTTTCGATTTTCATGTACTTTGACGTTTAGTATTTTTGTCGTGTCTTCGGATATTCTGATACTGACTTTGAGCAGAACTGTACGTGTAAAAGGATTGTATGGTGAGCTTGGATTGTTTACTTAAATGATGATTATCTACACTGGGTGGCTTAAACTGATGGTTAGTCGTGTGTACAAATTTTTGAATCAAAGTCTAGTAATACTAAATTTATAACCGTTGTGTGCAACATCAGATTTATGAAAAGGAGCGGGTTTATTCGTCAACTGGTGACTACGAAAATCGCGAGTGCGCGCACCTTCCAGTTTTTATTATTTTTTGGTCGTCAACTCGCTCTCATCTCACAGTCAAATGAAAAATATCTTATCTGAAAGTCAAGTCATAAGTCGTTTATAATGTCTTGTACATTTAATTTGGGTAAAAAAATTATACATTTTAGAAGAAGTTTTTGTAGCCGACTGTACATCTAACGTATATAAAGTCAGATTTTCAAGCTCGAGCGAGTTGACGACCAAAAAATTAAAATCGGAAGATGTACACTCGCGCACACTCGCGAGTTTCACAGTCGCCAGTTGACAAATTTTAATAAGCCCGTGTGCAAGGTGGAAAGAGTTTGTAAGGATCAGACGATGTTCTATGGTTTCTGCCTACTCCCGTGGGAAGAAGTTAGTTGTTAGTACCTTGGTTACCTAGTACTCGCAATTGCTAAAGCTGAGCTTGAGGGCAAGGGTTCGGTTCCCGGGTCGGTCAAATTGTTATTGAGTTTTTCCAACAGGTAATTCTTAGTAGCAGCCATGAATTTGTGGCCAGTTGATGGCAAAAGGCTCACTCCTAATACAAGGGACTTTAACAGCTAAATATAAGTACCAAGAGGTATACCTCTGCCTAAAACTTTGGGGATTACCGGCGTGATGATAAATTAATCAACTAAACAATAATTTTATTTTATGATAGTCAATATTTAGTTAATATTATCCTGATTTGCACAATATTTATGACACTGAAACTCGTTGTACTACCACCACCAAAAACGAGGAAAACGCAAAAACAGCAAAATCAATATTCAATACAACTTTCGTTCCAAAACGCCTTCAAAACGAAACTAGTGCAAACACATACGAGGGTACCAAAAAGAGAAACAAGAACTATCGCCAAGGGATAAGTAGTAAACATCCCGGAAAGTCGTAAAACAATTCCATTCAGCGTAACGCAAAACCAGGGCTATAAAAAATAATCGTATTCTTACTACAGTCACTGAAAAACTTGAATAGAACCGGAAACTTTTAATTGGAAAGACAAAAAGAATAATTCCCTTTGAAACTTCAATTAGTTTCTTCATATAACAATAGTGCCTTTAAATAGAATATCTCCGATCTTTCTATTTGGTAGAATAATGGATTGTTTTGCTAAAAAAATAGTCGAGAAATCGTTTCGGTGAAACCACTTCGGGCCGTCAATTTGCACCTAATTGGGTAGGTCAATTTTCCCACTAAAATGAGATTATTTATCCGTGTTCCTTGGTCGAGGCCGCTCGAAATCACTCTACTGAGAAAATAGCTTTATGTCTGTAGTTGATACATCGGCAGTGATATAAACCATTATAAATGATTTATACCTACTCAGTTTTGACATATATTTATAGTGCTGGCCGTTATTTTTGATAATAACATTTTGAAAGAAATCGTTTACTGCCTGGTTGGTCGACTGCAGAATAAAATTAAATAAATTAAATTAAAATATGGGGTTGGGCTGCCTTACGTTCTTAGGGTCCCGGGTTCGAATCCCGGTAGAAGCAAAAATTTGTGTGATGAGCATGGACATTAGTTTCCGAGTCATGGTCGTTTAATTATATTATGTATAATAAGTATGTATTTACAAACAAAAAGTATATATGTAGTATGTCAACTACCTAGTGTCCACGACACAAGCTTTGCTTAGTGTGTTAATGTCCAGCGATATTTATTTATCTAGTAGCACGGTGCCTTGATGGCAGAAGTGTACTTAATATTACACTCATATTTCGCCAGTTATGTGTAAGTCCCATATAATAGATGGCGAGCCCAGATTGAGAATTGAGCTGAATTTTGGTAAAAATATGACGAATTTTTTAGATCATATCTCAACTTATTACAATTGGGCCCACCATTTCCCGTCTCCTTTATATAACTGTTTTATTATTTTTAGGAAGTTTGAATGCTTTGGGAATATGTATGAATAATGATACGAAAACTGACGGTGTACCGTCGGTTTTCTTTATTTTGGTTTATATATCGATCACTCGAAAATTATCGATACTGTTTTAAAATATCAATATTTTTTTTTTCATTTGCCCATCCCTAAATTGTGTGAAACTTATCAAATGAAATACTTACTTAGCTATTAACGTACTTTCTCCAAAATCTCTATTTGATTTTAACAAGCTTTAGACCTATTATCGACTCTCGGGAACCAATCAATCCCTCAACCTTTGGTTAGTAATGTTCCGTATTGATTTCTACTGAATGCGAGTAGTTAACATTTATGAGAGTCGACCTATCACGCGAGGTGTCGACGTCTGTTGTTAGTTAGTTTTGTATTAGCTCCATGATTAGTCACACGCTACTTTTGTTCATGGATTGTGGTTCGATTGGTTCGATTACCCTTTTTGAGTGAGATGATTGCAGTTTTGCTTTTATTTTACTGATCTACGTAGAGACTGTAGGAGACTGCGGAGAGCAGCGGTGGCCCAGTGTTGGCGGCCCCGACTTACGTTCTGTAAGTCGTGGGTTCGAACCCAGGCAGGTGTATTACTTTGTGTAATTTATTACACCACCTTTGCACTCAAAACGGTGAAGGAAAACATCGTGAGGAAACCGGCATGGCTTAGAACCATACATTTGAAGACATGTGACATCTAGCAATCCGCACTGGGCCCGCGTGCTGGATTATATAGCCCATTCCCTCTCATACAAAGGAGGCCTGTCCCAGCAGTGGGAACATTAATAGGCCAATGATGAGGTAGAGACTACTACTCTTCTACTACTACTACTGCTTGCTTGCTACATAGATACTGTTATCTGCCTAGCTTTTTTTACAACTATATTTGGGTCAGTACCCAGTTTTACCGAATTCAGCTGAATACCAGAATTTTACATGGAGTGACTACCTATGTGACCTCCAAAACCCAGTTAGTACTGGGTAATCCCATACCATTTGGTAACATTGGTTGTCGAACTTTCGGGTGCCTACAACGAATGTAGATCTAAAATTGACAGCTGGTACCGACGCCTTAAGGAGCTGTCCGAGGTATGGATGGAAACTCTGGGCATAACGAGCGATCCACGGACCAACCTAGGAAAATGCAGCTTAACCTTGAGACCGACCCAAGCGGGTGTTATCATTTTGCCACGAGCTCCTCTATACAAGTACTTTAATTTTCTTGGTGTTCGTTAAGAATATTTTATCTGAGTGAGAGTATAAGACAGACTAACACTGTTTTAAGCTTTTACGGTTTAAAACTAAACTTATATTGTCACTTACGGGATATCTTCCGTGATTATTTGTTATTTTGAGCTCCCGATATTTTGACGCTGTTGCACACTTGTCACTTACGGGATATAGGCTCGAGTGACCTAGTGTCGAGTTCTAATAGTGCACGTAGCAAAAGACAAAGAAAGAGGGTAGACAGATTTGTCTGCTGGTAACAATTTTATATTCCATCCACCCGCATTCCCCAGTCAACCCGCGATCATGGAATGCCATAATTGCGGGTTGACAGGGGAATGCGGGTGTAAGTGACAATATAAGTTAAGACAGAATAATTCACACTCTATTACAGAGATTATTGGTAAAGGTATTTTTATTCCTCAAGTACCAGGAGTTAATAAATTGATGGAGCAGCATATTTTCAACTGAAATCCTGTATGTAGATGTCGTTGTCCTTTTACGCTTCGTAATGAAGATGAAGTAGCTAAACTGTACACAGACATACATACAAAACAGAGAATGCTTTATCTCTATTTTATTATACTGCTTTCTGTCTTAAAGTAAGTTACTTTCTCGTTGTTAAAATGAGAATGTCTGTACCTATTACTTAGTTTTACAATGTTTTTACCTTTTGAAGAAAAATAGCACTTACAAACTAGACACTAATAGAGTCTGTTTTCAGTTTGTTGTGTCACGTTGTGTTCCATTTATAACGAGACTTTACAATATCGCTAGAGAGAAACACGTTATATTTGTTATGTCCGATCAAGAGCAAAACAGCACTATTGACGAAGAGCTTATTTGGCATTGCTCCGAAAATTTATAATAGACTACCAGATAGAATTAAATGTTTGCCTTTATATGGATTTAAGAAGTCCCTTCAGGGGATACTACTAGACAAATGTTACTACATAGTGTTGATGATTTTTTAAATGAAATTTTTTTGGTATGAAATATTCTGACTTGTGATTTTACGATTTTTAATAACATTTTATTAAGGTTTTCTTTTTTTTAAATTTTAATTGTTTTTTTTTTTCTATTCATATTTGTATGTCAAAACGACAAAACATAGCAAGAGCATAGAGCATTTATAAGATCTTTAATGTATACCTATGTTTAACAAATAAATAATTCTGATTCTGGTTCTGATTGTAATATAACGTGTTTGACAAGTTTACGGTGACATATACACCTCTAGGTGATAAAACCTCTTAACGAAGCCATAAGGCCCTTGTTCTCGTTTGATGAATCTGTTAACACAGTGTAGAAAATGGTTGTACGTGGTACAGTATAAAGATAAAAAGGGTGAAAAACACTACTGCCTCAGCTAAGATCTTTGTGGATCAAACGCTACACTATAACGAGTGTTAAACAAGCTTTTTATATAATTTAAAGGTTTACAATTACACGCTTAGTTACTGAACCGATTGCTTTGAAAATATGTATGTTAGTACTGACATGTTTCAGCGTGTATAATATAGAATCATTTGTCATTACATTTAGATCATTTTGATTTTACATTTAAATCTGGTTGAAGTTATAGATGAAACTGTTTGGCACTATATTTGAATATCACTTGGAATTTAACTAATAACTCATAGTTGTATTCGTAAATCGTATGTTTACCTAATATTCAACACAGTGAAAATTGCTTTCAACCCATTTCTGGGTTAAAATCGCCGTTTTACATATGTATGTTGTAGTTTTGTGTGTGCAATAAAGAGTATCTTTTAATTGTGTGTGCAATAAAGAGTAACAAAAAGAATTGTATATCTTTAAATAAAATCAAATTATTATGTCTTTAACCAAACAACAGAAACATTCTTTTGTATTGACAAAAAAAACAACTTCTCACAAAACTTACTCTTTTCTCAAAAACAAAACACAATCAAAGCCATTACTTCTTTCCCATTAATCCTAACGAAAGGGAACTCGGAAGAAAATCCACTGCAAGAACTAATTTAACCGCTAATCCTGAGGGACTTAATGTCTTCGTAAAAATAAACATGAGCGTTACTCCAGTAGGTCCATCGTCCCAGGTGTGTTGGTGTCCGCGTCGTTTATAATTTAAGCTGGGTTGTCAGGTGGACGGTGTAAGAGGCAGCGGACAGCGGGTTTGGTTTTGATAGGTTAAGTTTCTAGATGTAGTTTTGGACAAGGATAAACTTATATTGTCACTTACGGGATATCTTCCGTGATTATTTGTTATTTTGAGCTCCCGATATTTCGACGCTGTTGCAAGCGCCATGATTGCGGGTTGACTGGACTATGCGGGTGGATGGAAATTAAATTGTTACGAGCAGACTAATCTGTCTACCCTCTTTCTTTGTCTTTAAACCGTGAAAGCCTAAAACAGTGTTTGGACAAGGATCTTATTTAGAACTGTCCTTGTAACTGTCTGTTGTTCAAGTGAAAGATAATTAGTTTCAGTTCTGTTTGTGAATAGTTTGTTGTACAGAAAAGGGCTCGGATGACAGATCTGTAGATTATACTGAACAAAACTGTTGCTGGGGAGTGGGTAGTGCCTGTTTTTCTGCTAGCTACAGGTAATTTGTTTTAGTATTGGTTTACGAATAGTTTGTGACAGGTAAAAAAAATGGCATCATAGGTTTAGAAGTTGTACTGGACTTTCTAGGAAGTTTGTACCGCTAAATATCTAAGAAGGGAATGACATTTTATGTTTAAAAGTACTAATTTTCAACTTGAATACAAAACACATCACAAAAATAACACACAAACACATACAAATACACTTGACAAACAAGTCATGAAAATAGGTATATGAATTGAATTTTTTTTTTCTGCACGCATCCGTTTAGACTGGAAGCCGAACACATTGTGAAAAGCCAGATGGTGATGATGAACTTCAAATTTAGATTTTACAACATTTTGATGAGAAAATCCTTTAGAAGTTTATACTGGTAATAGTAGGACTAATGTCAGTTTACCAACTTTTTACGACACACAATTTTATTCCCTAGACAAAACCGTTCGTTACCACCAACGGCCAAAAGGCTTTTACCAGAGTATATTTTAGTAAAAGCCGGTAAATATAGTCACGAAAACTACATAGTAAAATGCACTGTTATGCTCCCAACCCTCGCTCACATCTTAAAACTTCAGCCGAACGCAAAAAGGATCTCCCCAGGGCACTTTCAAAATAATCGTAAAAATGTGAAGTCCCAGAGAAGGGCGGCTACCTAATAGATAAAAGTGTTATATTCACTTTGTCTTGTTTACATAATTTTCTCGATGTTTGCACAAAGAAATACAAATTCCTTTTGAGAGGATCGGAAGAATAAAGTCGGTTTAAAAGTTACCGGAGCCAAACTTGCGGAGGTTTTTGATCAAAGGTTTTGAGGTTCTACAGTTATGATTGCTTGAGTGGAGACTGCGAATCTGAAAAGGCAACTTGGTTCGAGCCCTCAGGCTAGTTTCAGCAACGATCTGACCGGATGACTGGTATCAAATGGATGAAAGTGGTCGAGAATCGAGATCAGTGGCGTGAAATTAGAGGAGGATATGTACAGCAATGGACATAGTGTGTCTCTGTTTCTTAAAGTTTGAAACGCTTTGCACATTTTCTTGCGTAATTTACATATCTATTGTGATGCATAAACGGACGTGGGTTAGGGATTCCATTGGGGTCATATTTTACTTAATCCGGAGTAATCCTATGTGCGTAAACAAAAGACACATGGCTATTAAACGACCTAAATAAAGAACATACAGGGACATCAGATCCAGTGTTCGTTACCCTAGGGCGTTTTGACGGCAACTTAGATCTCATTCCAGGTTTTGAACGCTTTAGTAATTACCTTTCAACACGATGATAGGTAATGTTAATACACACGACATAATTCGTGAGGAAACATGTTCCAAAAAAAACAACAAATATACATATTAATTGCAATAATACAGCTTATGTACAAGTTGGGTTTTCTTACGGCAAACTAATTTTGAAAGCGACATTTGCAAAAGAGGATATACTTACGTATGTGCATTTACATTACACCCTAAATTAATTATACTTTAAAAAATGCATGCCTGATAGATGGGCTATACCAAATTGTTCACTTATTGTCCATAAACTTTAGATCATCATCATATATTAAAATACAATGAGAATAAGAGTATAATGTTTAATCCAAAAAACGAATGTAGGTCTTAAATATCCCTCGTTTACCTAACCTTCTTTGGAAAGTCGGTTAAAAAAACAGAGTAAAGTAAAAAGAGCTTAAAACTAAGAATATGAAAGCATTTGTAATGTAAGAACCTCCGTGAATGGAGTCATGAATGTTGGTGAATGCAAAAAGAGGTGACGTAAGGGCTGCTCACACTGCACTTTAAGTTCCGCGCGGATATTTTTGAAAGAGACATTTGAGAATATTTTGTTAGTGGCACTATGATGTTTTTAAGTCGTTGTTTAGAGAGTTATTCGTGAAGTATGAACTGTATAATCTTTTTAAGCAAGGCGTACTATTTGATTCTTGTGTTGAACTAACTTTTTTCTATTATAGCTCAAAGTTAAAGTATGTAGACTAGCTATTCTGAGGAGCTCGTGGCTAAATAATAACAGCCGCTCGGGTCGATCTTTAGGTTATGCCGTGCTTGCCTAGGTTGGTCTGTTGGTGGGTGACCACCCTTACATATCAAGTTTCCTCCGTGCCTCGGAAAGCACGTTAAGCTGTTGGTCCTGGCTGACATTTTTAGACCTTTGACAGTCGTAACAGGTAGTCAGTGGCCCAAAAAGTCTCACAACTAGTCTTACCAAAGGGTGTATTACCCAGTACTAACTAGGTTGTGAATGTCATATAGGCAGGCGCTCTCTGTAAAATCTGGTATTCAGCTGCATCCAACTGGACTGTTAGACTGGAAGCCAACCCTAACATAGTTGGGAAAAGGTTTCTTTTTCGAGTTGCGAATATTTAGTAGTTTTTGACAATCCTCAGCACACTTTTAAGTTTTTCTGAATCTTAAATGTCGACATCTTCTTCTGACAAAACAACAAAAATGCCGTAATACTGCAAGGCGTGTCCATTTGAAACTCGCTCTCCAGTTGCAGCGCTCTGCATTACTTTAAGTGTAAAGTTACTCTAAAAGGGGTATAAAGTTCCATTCTTATTAAATTCAGCAACCAACCCAGCGTGAACGTATAAGTATGGCCGTACAAAACTCTCTATGCAAATTTAGTTTCCACAATTTAAATTTTGACTTAAGCCGACCATCGACTGCAAAACCCGACCCTAATGTTAGCTATGAAGTCACAAAGCCTTAACATTAAGAATAAAACCCTGATGATCGATTCTCAACCTTATTAGCATAACCACTAGGCCTTTAATGCTTTACCGCACGAGTACTGCATTGATGACGCTTTTAAGGCGACTACGGGTTAAATCTTTTACGATCAACATAAAAATGTCGTTATTTTTTCCGGACCAATGGAATATGATTTTTTTTTGGGCGAACAAAAAAAGGCGTTATTGCTTTCTATCATCCCTAGGAACACATTGCAATGTTTAATAGTTTATATGTTCGAAACTGTCAATAGCGTATCCATAAAGGATTAAAATATGTATTGCATAGTCGAATTGGTGTCAAAGCTATCGATTCAGTACTAACAGCTATTGACTGAACAAACGTTATAAAATGTAACCGTTATTGGTTTGTGTATAGGTCATGCCAACACAAATATGTTATGCAATTTTCAACGTGAAACAAGTTATATTTTACGAACAGTGTTAACACCTAGTTTTATGTGCATGCTGTGGTCTCCTGTAATTGAAGGAACACACTTAAAAGAACCTCTGTATAACTGCGACTTATATTGTATCTGTGTATCTTTTGTTGGAGATCCAAATAAAAAAAAAACAATGTTTTTTTTTTATCACGTCTTGTTTCATCACTTTTGAAAAGTTATCAGAAGACAATTTAAATTAAGAGTGCTGAGGCAAGAAACAACTATGCTGCTATGCTTTCAGTCTAACTGGATGTAGCTGAATACCAGGATTAAACATGGAGCGACTGCCTATCTGACCTTCACAACCCAGTTAGTACTGGGTAATGCACGATACCCCTTGGTAAGACTAGTTGTCCAAGTTTCGGGCCAAGACTTTGTTAGACTATACTCATAGAGCAAAGATGTAAGAAAACGCAAAAATACGCACTGTTAAAAAGTTTACTACTAATGATGAAAACAGTACAATACAGCTATTTGCCCAAAAAATCCGGGATAAAAAATTTAAGCGAAACATTATACAGGATGGATCTTAAAAAGACAATGTATCCTTAAGAGAGTTGAACAAACATTATGTAAAGGTATATACATAAGCTAAAAGTATTTACGTAACGACAGCATAATGGGTTCAAGCTGTTAAAAGTGCTGTGGCAGGGCACTATGACGTTTTATTTAAACATAGGGACGTAGATTGTGAGCGGGCGAATGAAGCTGGAGGAAAAGAATATAATGTTACTAGTAGAAAGTTGACGTATGCAAGAACACCCTGTTTTTTCTACTGGCCAAAGTTTTTATTTATTATTACAATAGTTTTAAACTATTGTAATAATAAATAAAAATGTTCTATTTCTTGCATTACAAATGAATAAATAAAATAACACGTATGCAATCATAGATTTATAAAACAATTCAATTAGACAATTCAACAAAATAAAATAATTTTTACATAATTATTAAACAATTCAATTAAGTTTTGTTGAAAACATAAAATTTGAAAATGTTTAATTTATTATGTTTTCCTATTTATTTGAATTAGAAATGTGAATGAAATTCTGAAAATAATTGTAAAAAAATAATCAGATATTGTAATTTTAGTAAGAACCTTTCTAGAAGAACTTCCTTAAATTAAAAACTATTAAAACAAGTAAAATAAATAAACTAACAATTATCTACAAAACGGCATTGATAAACTCCTCCTCAATGCTGTCAGCTCGTAATGTGCCCAAGAGACTCGTGGCGATACCACGTTGTATGGTCACGTTTCTGACCATACCATTGTTATTGGGTCACGGTAAGCGTCAATTAGGCTATGGGCACTAGTACCGCACGGCCCCAGAGTTTCAACCCCAAACGGCGCCAAAATAAAGTTACCACAGAGGTTTATATATTTACGCCGTTTGAGGTTATCTGCAGCCACAGCGGCCGCGCCAGCACAGCACGATGACTCAGAAAGAAAGATGCGAAAACTGGTTAATTGGAGAAAATACTCAAAAGAATTTAATTCTGTTCACGATTACACTCTGCACAAATTCACACTCCTGTTTTCATTTGACTGATGAGATCTATTTCACAAATAATAAATGCGACAGCGAGCATTGAGTCAATACACAAAATTATAATCCCGAAAGCATCAGAATCGCCCTCAATACCGAACCGTATGTTTACAAACCCGAGACCCGCTGAGAAATACTATTACATCTTTTGTTAGAACATGAAAACTGACAAAAACAGAATGAATTCTCATTGGTACAATGCGTATTAAAGGGGCTGGTCGCAAGAGCAGAACAAGGAAACGATTTAATTTAATCTCGGCCGGGGAACGTAGAATTAATTTCGTTATTTGGACATTTTTCAGTCTCCCCTCCTGAAAAATGAGCGAACAAAAATATAAAGTTACAATTTTTCAGCGTCAAATTTCGCCTTTGGAAAGTTAAATTATAAAAATTAAGTTTTTTTTTCGGGGCAACGCCCCCGATGTGAATATTTTATTTCTGATGTTTTACGTTTTTTGAATCACTAATCTATTATCCACTGGTTTCGAGTCTAGAATCGCAATAACATGATTATTGGTTTTAAGAACGCGGGGAAGATTAAAAATAGATGTTTATTACAATGTTTTCCGTGTATGGCATACCTAAATAGCTATTCTATTTTTTTCTCTGTTAGAGTCTCAGAACGTAGCAAGGATATTAATTAATTTTATATAGGCATCTTGTATGCGTCAATTTAATGTTTATTAATGTACACTTAGCTTTTATACGAATACTAGCTGACCCACGCAACTTCGTCTGCGTCACGTAAGAGAGAAAACGAAAGGATAAAAAATCCCCGTTTTTGCAACATTTTTCTTTCCTGCTCGGCTCCTAATAATCGTAGCGTAATGTTATATAGCCTAAAGCCTTCCTCGATAAATGGACTATTTAACACAAAAAAAAAATCAAATTGAGCCGTTAGTTCCTGAGATTAGCGCGTTCAACCAAACAAACTCTTCTGCTTTATAATATTAGTATAGGTAAAAAAGAAATTATTCTCTTTCATGAAAAGGTCAATTTTTGAACTTTACTGGCTTATCCCTAATCTCATCGTATTGAAACTAGTATGGAAGATTGTTTTTTCAACCTTTGCCCTACACTAGGAATTTCTTCTGAGTGGTGAGTGCGTTTATAAACATTAAAACTCACGTGGGTACGTCGATCTGTCTGTTTGGGTAAACAGACAGATCTGGAAGAACTACCTGAAAGCCATACAAATAATTGCCCCATACAGGCTGAGGTTACATCGGGCCGCGACGCGTCCTGCGACACATGAGCGATTAAAACAAGTTAATGAATGCTCACGTTTATGGCTACACTGTACATAAAATATTACTAGCGATTTTTGATTTCTTTTCAACAACATTACTGTAATCACGGCATCGGCTACACCAACATAGCGAAATTGAAGCGAATTTACTAGAAAATACGCCGGTATCTCGCTTGTAATGTAGCCATACCAAGTTTTTCTCGTTTTGCTCTTCCAGTCGCATCGCAAATCGCTGCCTAGTGTAGCCTCAGCCTCACACACGCAGCGCAGTAGCAAATCGCTCAGCCACTGCACCAAACATGGAACCAGCCGCTTGGCCATGAATTACATACTAAACTGGCACGTGTATTGGGACAGTGACTACTGACCCCCCCTGTGGGCCCTATCAGAATACCAGCGCTGTGACGTTTTTTTTTTTATGTTACAGCACCATGCTGAGATAGGAGCCTTTTGGCCTCGTACAGGACGAGTTAAATTTCTTTTAATTTTTAAATATATATTTGTTTTTTTTTTTTTCTGTATAATTTTGACACTGTTGATTTTGATGTGTTTGTCCTGTGTGGGCTAATAAATGCTTTTTCTTTCTTTCTTTCTTTCTTGATAAAACAAATGAAAGAAACTTAGAGAGCATACCACGAGTCACTGCGTCGACACGTGACTCACACGAGAGAATCAAATTGATGTTAGCATGTGTCGTGCTCGCAGTCACATCCATGCTCACTTTAACACGTAAGTTTTACCAAAGGCAAGAATCTTGCAACTATTAGTAACACCCCGACGAATACATTAGAACCGGGCTTCCAGACGTTCTAGTATCACTCAATTACCAAGAATAGTGGGCGGAAGAACGCTTTTGATCGCTAGGCTCTACGGGCAAAATTGCCCGGTTGCTATGCCAAGTATTCGGGTACGTACCCTACTAACAATGCATAGTCGAAACGCTACTGTGAGACAATGACGGATGTTGAAAGGTTCATGTTGGTAGGTACGGTATTGGAAATCTACGTGCATGTTTATGACTACGGCGATTGTTTTGACGTTTAACTATTACGCTCGTCATCTGCATCGAAACCCTAAAATTTTCTGAGGTACTTACGCGGTCTTTTTTGATTTAATTATGTTACAATCTACAAATACATCAAAAATAAATTTAAAATATGCACAAGTGTCAAAATGGGAAAAGAGAAGTACAGAGCATCAAAAACTTCGTCCACCTTGCTGTCAATAGGAAAGTGCCCAGAAAGCTGGCAGCATTGCCATTTAATGTCTTTGCCAAAAAATAGGCCAGCTCTCTGGTCATGTGAAGAATCGAGTCGACCAACCACTTAGCAATTTCCCAAAATACTAGGTACTCGTTAATTCATTTATATTACTGGCATTGATTAAGACCTAAAAAGTAACAAAATTTTTGAATTTGCCTACCAGAAAAATCACATTAGATAAAAAGTAACTTTTAAAATATAGAACCAAATTTTTAGGTGCTCTGAGGCCGAGTGCTGGGGCTTTGAGTCTAGTCCAGATTCAGGCTCATACTTACGATTATTCCAGAATAAATAAGTTGGTTAGGTACATGGGCAACGACTTAAAAGTACGTTGTTTAAAATATACATACAATGGGGGTAAATTGGGTTAAAATGACACGTCTTGTCCGTACCTCTTCCATGTAAGAATATACCTGCCTAAACAAACACTGTGAATAATTATTCTCAAGCTCTGTTCCTTCACATCTCCCCAGGCTAGCATATCATGCATCTCTTTCCATCATACTACATTTTCAACGCCCATATTTCAAGCTCTTGTTTCTTAATTAAAACTTTAAATATTGTTACTTACAAAGTACTCACAGAACTCCTTAACCTAACAATAGGGGTGACCTCTAATAATAATTAACCTAATTTTCTTGTGCTATTCGAAATTCAACTATTTGCCGTTGGGTTAAGTTTTATAGTTGCAATTAAGTGGTTTTAGTTTGTAATGACAGAGCGTTGAGGAGACGCCAAATTACAGGCAGGCATGTTTAAAACGTGTGTATACGGTTCCTGTTAGTTAATTAGGGTTTTTAAATTGGACCACTACTTTCTTTGTCCTGATTTTTGTGTAGTTTGTTGTAGTAGTTTAATTAGTGTTTAAGTTTTTATACTGCAGAGTGGGCAAATGCGGGTCACCATTTATATTTTACTAGCACATCGTCCGCGACTTCGTTTGTAAAAATTGTGTGCATTACATCAATATAATATAGCCTATGTTTCTCAGTAAAGATGTAGCTGAGCATGAGGTCCTGTGTTCGATTCCCGGATTGAGGATGTTGGTTGTTTGTTGTTGTGTGTGATGAAATGGGTAGTTAGGCACCAGTCGTACCTACACTATTCTTCAGCTGCCATCCGTCCAAAATGACATTTGGAATAATCTGATTTGTAGGATCTTTCTAATGGTAGTGATCAATATCAACGCAGTCCTTGAACATCTACGCCTTTTTTTTAGGATGGAAATCATCAAATAACTTCTCCCACTCTGGGCGGAGCGCGAGGGAGTGTCAGACTTTTTTTACTGAATAAAACCCATCCATGTTCCTTCCTCGCCCTTTATGTTCCAGGGCTGCGGTATCTCTTTCGAACAGGCCCGCAACCACGGAACAGGCCCGCAACCCCGGGAACATCTACGCCTAAACCGTGATTTATTCTTTGGCAAGCTAAGACCTATTATACGTACTTGTTTTGAAGGACCAAAGTATTTCGGGAAAGCTTCCGATGAAATTAGTTGTATTGTCTTACTTTTGCTGTAGGCCGTAATACGAACCATGTCAAACGTACGAACATGAACTTATTTGTTTTACGTGGTATGTTCTTGTACTGATTTTGATTAGTGTGTTTAGCCACTATTACGGTCAAACCTAAATTGGTCAAGAAAATATGGTTAGGTAAGTAGGGCACTCTTACCTAACCATATTTTCTTGACCAATTTCTGTAACCCACTCCACTTTCTCAAACCTGAACCTAAATTACTTGCGTCATAGGTTATTGAAAACATTTTAACGACAATATGAAAAGAAATATATTTAATTTCATAAATACTGCATTTTTATTATTCATGCTGCTGATTCTTCCAAACTCTTCATACCTTTTAAGATCTATTGACTGACATTTTCGTATGATCCAGTGAACAGGGTTGTGGAGTATAGATTGTCAGTCGCTTCGTGTAAAATAGTTGTATTCATCATTTCAGTAGTGTCTGATTAGATCAGAGGCTGACCCTAATTGTTAAAGGCTAGGCAGATGACGCTGACTGACATTTTCTTGTTCACAAATTGACAAAAAAAAAGAAAACTGGAAGAAATTTCTTTTGAAATAAGCAGTACCTTTGTGCTCTTCTATGTTAATATATTGTCCTTTTAAGTATTTTGTGTACATTAATAAATATATAAATAAATAAAAAAATGCGAGACAGTCTTTGGCGATCGCCGATGGAAGTGAAAACTAGTAGCCGAGGGCTACGAGTGCTACGAAGCGTTAAGTGACGGTCGCGCGAGTCCCATGATTTTTGTTCACTCAAAAAGTGCTCAAGCCTAAAAAAGTTTTTATTTAAAAAAAGGGCACGATGCCATCACGCCAAGTACTGCCATAAGAGCTTCATGCTTTACACAGAGTCGTAGATGTTAGAATGAGAAGGCACCTATTTCTGTCTCCCTCTATTGCGTAATACCGAAGTGAAGTCTAAATTATAAAGAAAAACTCTCATTCTAACCCTACCAGTTTCATCTCCAGACACCCAATACTGAAAGTTTTAAAACTAATACAATAACCCGCTTTAGCGCTACCCTAACAAACAAAACTTGTATGATATTCCACTATGATTAATGTATTCATATGGTAAACCCTACGATGATAAATTAATTTGTAAACCCTGGCATACATTTGCCGCGAACATTGCGGTTACATACGGTATCAATGCGCGAATACGTTGCTATAATGTAACTGTAATTTGGGTAATACGTTATTATTTTTTTTTTTTAATATGAAACCTTAAATCTTAAAAAATCGAAAAGTATGTTGATTAATTATTCCTAACAAAAACATCAGTGTTTCGGGACTGCCGATGGAAGTGAAAACTACAATGATAAAGCCACATCCATATCTGCTACGGATTGTGCCCCGCGGACGCTACGCCGTAGCGGATCAGCTACGAGTGCTACGAAGCGTTAAATGACAGTCACGCGACTTCCATAATTTCTGTTCACCCACGATGTGGTTGACCAGGGGATCTAAAACGGTGGCTTTAGCAGAATCATAATACAACGTGTAACAAAAAGGGTATAGTCATATGAAAGGGTGAGCCACAGACCATCAAACTGAACAACTTTCTCTAAGTAATCGTAAAAAAATAATAAACTGTCTCATACGTTTGGTCGAGTAGGTATTGGAATTTAGTATGGGGCCGTTAAAATGTTTTTTGCGATTACGATGGTGGTTCCATGGAGAAAGTTTTTCAGTTTGATGGTCTGGAGCACACCCTTTCATATGACTATACCCTTTCTGTTACACGTTGTATATGAATCACGTTAAAAAAAAAAAATATCTACCAGTCTTGTTTCTACAGCCAGACTGGAGAACACACCTTTAGCATTATCGAGCACGCAAAAAAAAGGCACTGCATCATACCGGCATCGAAAAAAACAGGAGAACAATGTATATTTAAGAGCACTGTAACTGCATCGCTCGGATCAGTTATTCAAAATGTAATACTTACTATATGTGTATAGCTGTGGAGAACGTTGTTGGGTGCACAATTGTATAACTCCTTATATTTTATTTTTTGTAATTTATATTGTGTAATTCTTGGTTCTTCCAAATAAAATAAAATAAAATAAAATATAACTGTGCTGAAGAACTGCGTAGTGGTAGTGAGGCTGCTTTACGTTCTTAGGGTCCTGGGTTCGAATCCCGGTAGGAGCAAATGTTTGTGTGAGGAGCATTGATATTTGTTTCCGAGTCATGGATGTTTGTATGTACATACTAAGCAAGGCTTGTATCGTGGACACCAGATAGTGTCCATGATACAAGCCTTGCTTAGTGGGGCACTAGATGGCTCTGTGTATAATGTCCAGCGATATTATTATTATTAGTTATAAGATCGCAATAGCGGTCATTGCCCTTTCCCAAATAATACATGTATAAGCTTTAAAATAGTTTATCTACTTTGATGTCGTAAAATACAAATTAAAAAAATTTGAACGAGTTTATATTAACATACTTTATAAACATAGTACCGAAACAGAAAAAAAAATCACTATAGCACTATTCCCGAACAAAATAATGTTATAAAGTATTTTTTTTCCATTACGATACAGGTTAACCAAGAAATTAAATCGAAAAGGAGAATGCATAACTTCTTTTAATCGAACACGTTACATATCGAGCGTGAAGTTTTGTTGTGTGAATTTTACTTATCTGTGGTACTTGCCAATTTAAAAAAGCGTTCAAAAGAAACAAATCCAATTCTATTTAAAAAAAAACATTCTTCCAAACTCTAAATAGCAGTTGGAATCTCGACCCACAACGGTGACCACACATTAGCTTTAAGCGATAAATCCGGGTCGGTCAGAGAAAGCCAACGTTTCTTTGTACCCACACTGAATTTTAAGGCAAGACAAATAGTGACCGCCTCGCCTTCGGAAACTTGTTTGTTAACAGCCAAGAAAACAAAATGTCAGCGAGTTTTAAGATAAGTAGATCGGATCATTTAAGGGGTAAAAAAAAATATGTTAAAATATTGTACAGTAACGGTTTTCAAGAGATCAAGTTTAGAGTATTATTGAATTATCTAGAAATCATGTAATTTTTGTGTCAGGTTCAGAAACAGGTTATAAAATATTTCGGGAAGATACTTTGGAGAAGAGCAAAAACACATTGTAGGAAGATTTCTTCAAGATTTCCTTGCCAATATATCGGTACTTGCTTTCTTGTATGTCCGTTTGTTTTTAATTAGATGCGGTTATCACGATAACTTAGAAACAGTGGTATACTAAATATTTTACAATGGGTATTGATGTCACATTACTGGGCAAAGGCCACCCCATGTCTGTCCAAATACAATTTTCATGTAAACAATAAAAGTACAATACTTACATTAAATACAAAGAGTGTTTTGCCATGACGTACGGAAGCCGTTTGCTTGTTTGAAATTAAAACGCAAACAACTAAAATAGGAGAACAACTTTATTCCCTATAAGTTGTGCTGAATAAGTCACTCAACAAAACTTCCAAGGTAGCCTTACAAAGTTTATTTAACATTTTTGTATGGCTTTAAAAATATTTTAGATTCCATTTAAAGTTGCCAAATATTATGTTTCTTAATAAAGAACAACAGTACGTTCTTAAGGCGAATTCGTCGTGGCTTTATAATAACAGCCACTCGGGTCGCTCTTTAGGTTAAGCCGTGCTTGCCTAGGTTGGTCTGTGGATGAGTGGACACCCAGTCCATACCCAGTTTCCTCCGTGCCTCGGAAAGCACGTTAAGCTGTTGGCCCTGGCTGTCATTTGTAGATCTTTGACAGTCGTAACAGGTCAGTCAGTGACCCAAAAAGTCTGACAACCTGTCTTACCGAGGGATATCGTGTTACCCAGTATTAACGCATTCGTGTTCCACGCGTGTCTCAGAGAGATGTCAGCAAAAATAGAAGCAAGGGCCGCTGCCTGCCGGGGCTGCGGGACTGTTCGAAAAAAATACCGTGGCTTTGAAACACAAAGGTCTGCGAAGGAACATGAATGGGTTTTAGTCAGTAAAACTGTGACACTCCCATCCACTCGGGAGGGGATCATTTGATGATTTAACATCCGAAAAAAAATGACTATATTTTATGTAGCCTATAATACTGAAGAGATGTATACTTTTCATTAAAAAGTAACCAATGATTGACCATTGTGAATTTAGCAGATTACGAACTTTAAGCAAAATGACAATGGGATGGGAATTGAATCGTGTTGGAGTGACGAATTTATTAAAATAGCAGAGTTAGGCCCCAGGTATTCTGTCTGGTGGGCCATTGAAGGTTGGTGTTAAGTTTCTGTATGAATGATACGGTATACATAATACGGATACGGCAGAGCAGTTCACAAATGTGGTGGCAGCTGTGACGGACGTCATTCTTTCTGAGGCCAGTCTAAGGATTTTTTTCCTGTAAATTTTACCAGCACAGTGCTCCAATGATCACTGGGCCGACCTTGCAAATCTCTCGATCATTTTAAAAATACTTTACCACCCACACTCCATTAGTGGCTTCTAAGAAAAATCTAACGTATTTATCCTTGGTATTTAAACAGAAATCAAACTCAATAAACTCAAACTGAAACTCAAAGAAATTTTTAAACATTTTCCTTATTTATTTTTAAGGTTATATTTAGCTGTTAATGAGATAGTAATGACACTAAAAGGTGTAATTAAATATTTAATCATTTTCACTGGGTGTGGTCGTGTAAAATAGTATTCATATTTTCATCATTGGTTTTCTTGAAAGCAACATTTCGTGTCTTTTTCTAACTTACTTTATACAATTTTATTTCGAATACTTCTATTTAAAATCAATAATAATTAAAAACCTATTCAAATTATTAATCGGGAACCAGGTTCAAGTAATATAAGTAATATATATATATATATATTGTAGGTTTATTTGTGCCCTAAAAATGTTCCATTCCTATCTAAAAAACAGGTCGCAGTTAGTTAGAACGGATACTAATAACCAAAGTGACACATTACCCATAACGTGTGGAGTTCCCCAGGGATCAATCCTGGGGCCCCTGCTCTTTTTGATCTACATAAATAATATTCAAGAAATTAAACTGCATGGCCATCTTACTCTATACGCAGATGACACTTGCTTATTTTATTTCGGACCTTCCATTCATGATTTAGTTTCCCAGGCTCAAGACGATTTAAACACCCTTTCTTCATGGTTTCAATATAATTTATTAACTATTAATATTTCTAAAACGTGCTATATCTTGTTTAAAGCAAAAAATAAAATAATACCTTCACATAATCCATTAGTAATTAATAATATACCCTTACAGCAAAAATCTTCTGAAAAATATCTTGGCTTAACAATGGATAGTTCTCTATCGTGGACTGTTCACTTGGATCACATAAAATCAAAGCTTACATCATTACTTGGATCCCTCCGAAACATAGTTCGATGTATTCCACATAGATTGCGCCACACCGTCTATAACGCCTTAGTAAAACCTCACCTACTATATCTGGTCGAAATATGGGGCAGTGCGGCTAAGACGAAGCTAGCAAGTCTTCAAGTTGCACAAAATAAATTAATAAAAATGATTTTTAACTACCCATTTCTAACATCGACAAGCAAAATTTATGAAGAAACCAAACTTATGAACATTCGACAGTTATATATTTACAATACATGTATTTTTATTCGTAAGGCACTCAACAAAAGTATACAGACTAGTTTATCATTTACTAAAGTAAAACAAGTAACCCAACGTAGCAGTCGCCGAGCTAGTTACTTGATTTTACCAAGAATGCGAACTAAGTTTGGTAAAAAAATGTTAACATTTGAAGGAGCACAATTGTACAACAAAATACCCTCATGTATTAAAAGAGTGCACTCATTCAATGCATTCAAAACTCTTTTAACGAAATATTTGATCTCAAATAACACCCTTCCAAACATCTGAATGCATTGGATATAGTAATTCCAATTATTTTAGTAATTTAGTAAGTAATTTCATAACAGTAACTGCTACTGTGACGTCTGTGACGAACTTTAATTAATTATAATTTATCTTAAGCATTGTTCTCATGTAAGTGACTTTGTGTCTTTTTTGAGAATAAATATCTTTAAACCTATTTGATAAATTTTGTTTCCCTAAACAAAATTTATCAAATAAACCTACAATATTTTATCTCTTTTATTTCACTAGTTTCTTCTTCACACATATCAAAACCTATTCTATCTGCAACGTTACCACTAATGAGGAACCCAAATCCCTCAAATATTTCACCATTCTAGTCAATTTGCGTAAATATATCTAAAAGAGAACGGAGGGCGTACTGCAAAGATCCTTTATTGCAAATTGGCTGTGAAATTGTGGCATGTTCCCTTACCGTTGTATGTATTGCTTTTATTCTTTCTCTCAAATAAGGTAAAACTCAAAGTATTACACATATATGGGGTGTATTCTAGCTGTTTAGAGGCAACTTTGCATGCCATTATGTTGGTAGTATTATGTGCGACGTGAGCTGGTTTGAATACGGTACGAATACGTACCTATGTATGTCCTAATACAGGCTCAAATGCGGAGCTAAAATTCGATGATAAAAGCTATGGCATTTTTACTGTAATTGCAGTGGCAGAACCAAATGGTCGATATATTACTTTTGTACATGTAATGAATGGAATTGCTGTAGGATTTATTCTAATTCGATTCGATTCTTTTGCTGTTGTACTAACCCATAGTATTTTGTGACTTTAAATTTAATTAAGGGGTAGATCAGGTGGTTTTACTAATAATGAGTGCCTGAAGTTGGGTGTAGCTGCGACCGACTCCGAAAGAATAGGGTAGTCGTCAAAAACATATAATTAGTGCGACAGATAGATTTCCAAGAAATATTAAGCCCACTTAATTTTAACGTAATCAAAAAATGAAGTCAACTCGTGTGACGTCACGATTGAATACATTTTACTCTAAAGTGACGTCACAATTAAGCCCACACTCCTAATCTTTGACGCGTTTTTGCTTCATCAAATTTGATTAATTTGACGGAACAAAAAGATACGTATCCAATATTATTCAATAATCTAACTAGCGGACTAAAAATAATCATATTTATTTTAGTTTAGGAAATCAGGACATCCCCATTAGCAACTTAAACGCACACCTCTATGGCTGTTTCCAGATGGCACATAAAACGAATTTCTGGAAAGATATATTCAGGCAAGACTTTGCGCAGCTACAGCAAACATGAAATCAACATCACATGGATAACAAATCATCATTATCACATATACAGGGTTATTTTTTGTATATACTAAACCCGAAAAGGGGTCATTGTACTCATCATTTTGAACAACTTTTTCTATGGAACGAACCGTGAAATCGCGAAAAAAAAATCAGCTGTTCCCTACATTTATGTTCGCATAACTCGTCAAAATGTAGGGAACAGCTGATTTTTTTTTTGCGATTTCAAGGTTTGTCCCATAGAAAAAGTTGTTCAAAATGATGAGTACAATGACCCCTTTTCGGGTTTAGTATAAACAAAAAATAATGTTGTATAAAACAAAGTCTCCCGCCACGTCTGTCTGTCCCTATGTATGCTTAGATCTTTAAAACTACGCAACGGATTTTGATGCGGGTTTTTTAATAGATACTGATTCAAGAAAAAGGTTTTAGTATAAAATTGAACGCGAGCGAAGCGGCGGGCATCGGCTAGTAGAATAATAAATCAATTTCGTCGAATTATTATAAGAATAGTTTTTTCTCCTAGTTCGCAATAATAGTCCCAAATAAAAAACAGAACATATAGCTCTCACATTTCAATAGAACCTTTTTACCTTAAACCGTACAACTATAGTTACATAACCTTACTATATATTACGTACGTAATATTACTTTATTACCTTTTTTATACGAAAAATATCCTCGACAGAGCAATAGGAAATACCTTTGTGGGCCTTGTGACTCGCATCACTCAGTTGGCTTGAAAAGATGTAAGGGTATACACTAACTGCGAGCGTTTGATTGTGATGTAATATTCGAGATTGTATGCTCTATGGTAACGGCCTTGACTTACTTACCTAAGGTCGCGAGTTTGAAACAGGTAGGTTACTTTGTATAATTTATTTCATCACCACTACTGAAACGGTGAAGGAGAACATTTCCTAGAACCAGCATTAAAAGGCACCTACAACCCGCATTGGGCCCGCACTGGTATAATGTGGGATAAATGACTAGATTAAATGATTAAATAAAGGACCTACAATTTCTTTTTTGGTTTGATTTTGGTAGAAGAGAGGTTATGTAACGTTTAAGTAAAGTAGGGTTATATAATTATGATAACATTAACATGTGTAAACATATTCCAAGGTCTTCTATATCGTGATTCGTGTCTAACCTGGTGTCAGATTTTTTTTGGCCGCCCATGGGCCTCAGACTTCGCATTATATGCTGTCACGCCTCACGATGTATTTCTTCAACGATGCAATTGTATAAAATCCACATGAATCCGAAAAATCAGAGGTGTGTGGTTTGGGTTAAATGATAAATGATATTTATTCAGCAAGTAGGTTTTCTCAAACACTTTTACACGTCATTTTTTTTTAAACTAGATGGGGCCGGTGTTTCTTACCTGACTACTCTGAGAAGAAACAGCCGAAACAAACTCAGAGGTCATAGTCTCTTTTGAAGTCCAGACAATCTTGCTTAATTCACATGAGGACTATGCAGATTAGTGTCTGAGATGGTCTTTTGAAGAAAGAACCATATAGATTTGAGTGGACCTGTCCAGTCAGTGCAAGCATTTGTCAGTTATCGTGTAGCTCGACAATTCAAACTGTATACAGCCTATAGCCTAGTGGTGCAACCTATGACACATCACTAGGCTATGCTGTATTCCAAGTAGAACGGACGTATTCATATTCTCTTTTAAAGAGAGAACAGAATTTTAAATACTTAGTCATTTATTGACCCCTGACCTTAAAGAAGATGATGACGTTGAACGTGAGCGGCGGGCATTGTCGGATAGAGCGAACATGTTGGCTCGCAAGTTTGCACGATGCTCACTTCCAGTCAAGATCACGCTCTTTCGAGCGTACTTTACTTCATTTCACACGTGCAGCCTGTGGGTTAGGCCTAGAGTGTACGCAAAGATCGTACAGTCCTCTCCGTGTTCAGTCGCGTTTAGCATGCTGGTAGGGCTGCCCCGGTTCTGTAGTGCGTCGGGGATGTTCTTATATGCGTGGATTGTTTTTACGCAACAATGCGCAAAAAATGCGCTTCCCGGGTGCGTAAGGTGTAGGGCAGCAGCAACAGTGTCTTTAGCATCATTGGCAGTCGCTTGGACTGTGTTTATGTGGGTCACTGCTGTGCAACTACTCATGGGTTGTCGCAGCAGTGATCGATGAAGTTTTACAACAGCTTTTGAGTCATTATACTCGAATAAAGACAAATTCTGTTCTATTTTATTCCATAAACAGTTAAAATCCGTTATAAAACTAATTTTTATTCAGTTTTCAGAATTGTTTAGAGGGTTTATTTATTTTATCCGGAATTGCGCTTAACATAATTATATTAAACCATAAAACCTGACGTGACTTGATTCTTGACGTTTTGCGAAATTATAAACTACGCACGAAGCAGGGGCCGAACTTATTATTTAAAAAGTAATTATAATAAAAAAGTCAAATCATTTAGCCAAGATGTTGGGATTGTTTGCCAAAAGCAAAAACAGAAATTGAAATTTTCTATTTAATTTGTTGAGGAAAAAGAAAATAAAAAATATTTTTATCCTCTTCACAAATCAGAAAAAGTAACAACCCTATTTACAAAAACAAACTGTTATAATTATCAATTTCATTTTAACACTGTTTACGACATTTATTACATTCCCATGACGGAAAATAAAAAAAATTACTATACCAACCGTCCGGCAAAGCTGCTGAATAAAACTTATATTGTTTGTCTTTACATTTTTCTGTCGTTTGTCAACAACATTTCAGCAAATATTGTATGTAAAAGATAATTATACAAAGTAAAACGTGCTTGTCTGTGTGTAATATTAATTATTTAAGACTATTTTGATTTCGTAAAGCTTTGTATTGTTTAGCTTTCATGTCTGTGTTTCATCACATACTATTTACAATGTCGACCTTTTTTTCCGCTCTGTCAGCCAAATTGATAAGACACGGTTGGTGCAGTGGCTGAGCGATTGTCTGCTGATCTGCTAGTCCGTTCCACCAGTCCACCTGATTCCATTCGATTTTCACACGGAACAAATGAATCTGAAAGGTACTTGTCTTGTTTCTCCCGTCATTGCAAATATTTTTTTGTTCTACACTGTACAGTGCCGACCAAAAGTCGATAGGCAATCTCACAAAGCAATAGCTTGACGTTTAGTTTGACTTACGACCTTCTACTTTCAACAAAATAGATATTGTCAGCAACTAGTTGTAGTTCATAATATCAATGCCAATATCTAAGACATGATGGCCTAGCGGTTGGGCCCGTCCAGAATTAAGAGTGAATCAGTAAGCCGTGAGTTCAAATCCCGCACAGTTACTTTTAGACTTTTTGTAAGTTTTTACTCTACAGAAATATTATATTCTTTAACTTGTTTGCTTTGTTCACACATTTCGTAAAGTTAGGGAGGTAGATAGAAAAATAAGTTAAGAATTTTGTTAGATTTCTGTGAGGTAGACATGAATTTTATGAATATTTTAACTTGATCGGAATGAACTTTGTCGTTTGGTTGTAGTCATACAAAATACACAATATAATGTGGTAGTTGATGGTCAGTGACGTGTGGTTTAATAGATAGCGATATTGTTGTTGGTGTGATTCTTAAAATGCGGGCAAATATTAATATTAAGGCGAGGGCGACTATTATCGCGAATTATCCGCGCTTCATAAAAGTGGCCTTAATAGAACTGAATGTGAGTATTATAATTATTTATGAATTGTAACTTAAACATTGAAAATTAAAAACGAATGGGTATTATAAATTGTTCATTTATTTGGTGACCTGTGGTTTACTTAATTCGTTGTTTTTTTTTTCAAACTATCATGCAAGATAAATAATTAGGGTTTATTATTGGATTTATAAATGCAGAGTGAATGAAGTCACTTTAGTATTTATTACAGCTGCCTAACATCATTTTTTTTTTGTTTAGAGAAATGCAGTAAGTCTCTGGATCAAAAGGTATGAGGAAGAAGGGAGCCTTGCAAGTAGACAGCGAAGTGGAAGGTCGTCGCTTATTAGCGAAGCGCAGCGACAACATATCGTGGGCGAGTATGAAACCAATGGTTTCACACCTACGACACACTCGGAGTCACCGCAAACTGTTCGCCGTGCCGTCCACGCTGAAGGCTTGCATCACAGAAGATCAGCTAAAATGCCCTTCTTGACAGAAAGACATAAAGAAGAACGATTACGTTTCGCACGGGAATATTTAGACTTTGACTGGATTACTCCCATTGTGTTCGCGGTCGCCACTCCAGAACATTTCGACCCCATCGGCCATCCGTTCTGCGAGCAATGTGCCCTGCCCACTGCCACTTAAGTTTAGCAATTCTTCGGGCTACGTCGGTGACCTTGGTTCTCTTGCGGATGTCTTCATTTCTGATGCGATCACGCAAGTAAACTTCGAGCATAGCCCTCTCCATTGCCCTTTGGGTGACTTTTAGCCGCATACGTCTACTTGACTGCATTGAAAATAATGGGGGTTATACAAAATATTTATCCCTAATGTTCTAGTTTTAATTAGACGTGTTACAAAATGTTTAGCGATATTAATAATTCCTAAATTGAGGTTTAGTTTCAATCTTCTTTTCTTCAGGAAAATCAACACTTAAACTATAACCTCAATATGAGTTACATTTATTGTGACGTCACATAAAAAACATATTCACGAAGTATAAATTATGTATTAGTTTTCAGTAAGCAAGCTCTGTTGAATACCGATAGATAGAAGTGGGTATCAACAATTATATTTGTGTGATTAGAATATCCTTGTTATGTTAATAAAAAATGACTTCAAAGTGGGTATACAGATACACAAAAAAATCTTATGAACGTTACAAGAGAACTTCTTATATCTAGGTAGGAATGTGACGTTACAAATCTTATTAAAGTTGTTAATTATATGAATAAATGAAACGAATAAAACAATTTTTGTTATCTGTCAGCACGACTTTTTTTTCCACCTTCCAACACCGAAAAAATATTACACAATCACATAAATAGTTATGATGGGTTATTAACTTATATTTAAATCTTTATAAAAATAAATAATGAGCATGAACCCATTTCAAAATAAATACCTAAGTAAATAGTTTTTGCATAAAATACAAATATTAATAAAAGTGGTTACAAAAAAAAAACCCATATTATGTAAACAGGATTTGAACTCAAGACACGTTGATCGTGAACCCACTGCTTAACCTAAACAGCTATCAACACCTGGTAGATATGGTCGAATTTTAGCTATCCAATGCAAATACGATCATGCGTTTGCTGCGTGTATAACAAAAGAGACGGTAATATATATCTTTTTGTTTCGTGGAGAGCGACGCGACAGCTTGCGACAGTAGGCGACTCTGTAGCTGTGGTGTGCGTAGGTACTGTATTGAGACAGCTTACACATACAGCTGCACGGACGCGCGCCCGTGCGTTCACAGCAATATGATCCTTCGCGTGCCTGTGAACTTATGAACGCTTACTGTACCTGGGAACCTTCTAGTTACGGAGATATTGAGGGTCAAAATTACAACTTTTCGAGCAGTTTTTTTTTAAATACAAGTCTTTATTGTAAGATTTATACTTTAACCACCTTAACGAACCTGTACTATTCAATCAATCCATCAGCAAGATGTTTTAAGTGCGTTACATTGAGTTCTATCACAAAACATGATTTTTCACCATAAAAAAGTTGTGTCCCAGAAATAATTTTTGCGTAAAGTCACTTAGTTTGATGTCCAGAACGCTTGGTTGACGGTTTTGTAATGAGGTAGTTCACACCCTGTATTTGTACGACTAGCAGATAATTGTACCAGCTCTGGCTGTTTGTGTTCGTGAGTTTTTATATCTGTAACGACTTCTACGATACTGGAGAAATTTAGAATATGGGCTACGTTTTCTTCCTTATATATGTCACCGTAAAATTGTCAAATACGTTATATTGTAATATCGCTAGCGATATTGTAAAGTCTCGAATTATTGTCAAATGAACATACTGCTTACAACAAAACGCATTATTTTTCGTGAAATGCATGTGATGGTAGTCAACTTACGCGGTGTGGAGGGAAATAGGGGTCCCCCTTGCCCAGTGGCACAACTCTCATGAAAAGATAATGCACCATTCCTGAGAAATACCGATTAATATAACATAACCTTGAAACACTTTATATTCCCCCTAAAAAGCGTAGTCGACGGAGCCCCGCTTCGCGGGGCCCCTATTTCCGAGTGCAGGGTTTAAAGGAACCTAACTAACCTAACGGGGGGGTGCCCCAAGTCCCGATTATGGGGGCAGAGATACTTCCGTATGTTCATTTGACAATAATTCGAGACATTACAATATCGCGAGAAAAAACACGTTATATTGTAATATAACGTGTTTGACAATTTTACGGTGATATATATAATAACTTTCACGACAAGCAAAACATGACGTAGGTGTACCTGAACTACTTCGAACTTTTAGTTATTCAGTTATTCAGCCACTACCGGCCTAGCATTTAACTGAGTCAGTGTCTAAGCTAGTAACAGTTTGCTATACCAGTAGGTAAGACAACAACTTCCCATCTGTGACACCAACTTTACAAAAGTTTAATATCACATTACTGCCAGCAAAACTTACAAACAAAGAACTGTGAGTTTATTTCTTAGGAAACTCTTTCACAAGTAGTAACATTGTTTACAGTACTACAAAAAATAACAAACAATCCACAATTTAATTTATAGTTTACCAGAGGTTTTTCATTTGAACCGGTTACAAGCTATTTGAGTTCCGGTGGTAAGCGCATTACAAAGTTACTAAGTATACTTCGTAGCATTGCTACGCGGCTACGGCGTAGCTCTGTAGCACTCTACGAGTTTAATACGTAGCCGACCGTTTTAATTTTAAAAGTTTTATAGAAACTAATTAGATTGTTGTTCTTGTGAAATAAAATGTTTGTTATTTATTAAATTGGGTATCTTTTGGATTAAGAAACGGAATGAAGTTGGATTAAACCTAAAGGGTTTTTTTGTGTTTCAGTATATTTTCAAGTTTAATTGTGCTGTACCACAGTTACTGTCTGTAATAAAACTAAGCGACTATTTTTATAACGCTAAGTGTTATTACTGATCGTAAAACTCGGGCATTTTTCCAAAAATGTTTTTCAGGATTTTTATAGAAATATATTTTAGTCTGGTACAAAAAGAGTTGTACCACTGTAGTCGTATTTTAATGATAACTGCCTATGTTTTTTTCACTATGATTGTCGAAATCGTTTATTTATTTTGATAAATAATAATACCCACATGGATGCCATAATACTTAAAGCATAATAGACTTATAACATTAAACACATAATCAAGCTATTCTACTCGACAATAGGTCCCAAAGGTACATAATAACAGTCTACAATGTAACTAGATCTCAAAGTCAAACAGGTCATTCCATTAAGGCGAGTAAGATAGCCAGTGAAAGATTTAGTATTTCCTTGGCTCAGTTTGAGGTTATAATCGAAGAGACTAGTTTTTTTCCCAATTATGTTGGGGTCAGATTTCAGTTCAACTGCGTCTGAATACCAGTATTTTACATGGAGCGACTACCTATCTGACAACCACAGCAACCTTATCGAAGTATTTTATTTATTTATTTAAACTTCATGTACAAGAGTTAGCGGACTTAATGCCACAAGGCAGTGTCTACCAGTCAATCTTTGGGCGAAATAAGACAGTATTGTATGTGATAGAGTACAGTTACGTCTAATAATATGTAACACTTAAGAATATTTAAATTGTGTTTCTCCTAATGTACTGATTAAAATTTTTATGTTATTACGTACATAGTATTCTGGAACTCATATTTTTATAAAAAAGATCCAATCTCCTAGTTGCAACCGTTATTTCTCGCAAAAAAAGCTATAATATTAAGGAAAGTTTAATAGACGTGACTGTACAATAAAAATAAAAATACCATTTTTAAGCATAAAATTAAAACCCCTTGGTAAGACTAGTTGTTAGATCTTGACAGCATGAGAGAATGAGGTTATAATGTTTATAAAAAAACGCAAAAGTAAGGAACATGACTTGAAATAGATAGATAGATAGGATTAATTAATTTCATTCAAGTACCAATGACTTGAAAACGAATTTTGTCATTAAAAGAAAATTTCTCAGCAGCAGCCATGGAATTTGGATTTGTGGTTGATGGCAATAGGGTCGGTCCCTATCACGTGGAACTTAAACATAACTGGCGAAATTTGGGTGAAGTCTGCTTCACCCATCAAGGATACCCTGATGTTATTTAATCCTCATTAAAATTATCAGCGGAAACAAAATAAATTTGCGGGCTCGCTAGCAGCATTCCCCCTTAAGAAATTTTAGGCTAAACAAGTTGGGGTCCATTATATTATATTATCCTCGTTTTGGACCTCTCCACCTCTCAAGATTACGCTAAACGCTTAGGCTGTCATTGTGAGAGTCCCAATGGTGATTGTCGTTATTTTTGCATACTTAATTAGAATTCTTGGCAGTTTTTTTTTTCGGGAAAACTTCCTTAGAGGCTTGCTTGGAGAGATATTTAAATAGATTTTGTTTTGTCAATGCTTTTTTTTAGTAATTATTTGTGTTGGTATATTTCGTACCGTTTGATTAATTGTTATTTAATTTTAAATACATGAAGAAATTTAATGGTTTATTAAGGGGCCGGCGGAGCATGCGTTTTTCATACAAACGTAATACCAAAATAATTTGTAAATCAAACATATTCTTAAGGTAGTGTGTATTTATTTCTATTGAATTACGGAATATTCATGTTCCCAAATAAATATTTTGAAAGGACAATGATATGAAGACGAGATAATGAGGAATTCAAAATTTCTATAGATTGTATTTTTCTCATAACTCTTGTTTAAATCAGTGTCCATTCAAAATATGTGTTTGGGAACCTATATATTCTGTAATCCAATCAAAATAAAAACAGATTACCTTAAGAGTATGTTTAATTTTCATATTGTTTTGTTCCGCCGGCCCCTTAACTATTGATCACGTTTGCAGAGATCGCAAAAGACAGAGCCGTTTGGAAGGAGAAAGGGAGGCCTTTGCCCAGCAGTGGGGCACTATGTTAAGCTAGCATAAAAAAAAAGCTTTTAATCATTCATTCGGGCATATAAATTGTAACAAAATACAGTTACTTAATTGAATGACGCACCGTACGACCCGTATGGTACAGCGGTACTGAAGCTGCCTTACGTTCTTAGGGTCCCGGGTTCGAATCCCGGTAGGGGCAAATGATTATTGTGTGATGAGCAATGGACATTTGTTTCCGAGTCATGGATGTTTATATGTATAATAAGTATGTATTTACAAACAAAAAGTATATAATTATGTAGTATATCAACTGTCTGGAGACCACGACACAAGCCTTGCTAAGTGTGGCACTAGATGGCACTGTGAGTAATGTCCAGCGAAATTAATTAATTTAATATATTACAACATTGTTTTCTTTATTTATGTAAATTTCATGTACATTTGTGGTAAAATATATTAGGCGGACATAAATATACTGAACAGCTAATTTTTTTGTCGCGATTTCAGGTTTGGTCCCATAGTAAAAGTTGTTTGTTATTATGACCACAATCACGTGTTTAATTATCGTACACTAATTACTAGTCACCCTTTAAACATTTTGTTTAACGTTTTCAGTTCCAGGGATTGAATAAAATAAAAAGGTAATCACCTCCACACCAATTTGATTATTCCAATTTGTTATGTTAGAATTTAGACACATAACCGAATTGATTATTATTTTTTTAATTTTTATCTATTTTTGTAAAATTTCAAAGAAAAATCATAATAATCAAGCATGTGATTTGTATTCAATATTGTAAAATTATTTTGTAAATGCATGGAATAAAAGAGTTTTTTATTTTTTATTTATTACCACCACACCACCCACCCACACCTACACCACACACACACCACACACACCTACACCTTTTTTTTATTACAAAAGTCATAAAAGTGTTTCCATGAATGGCGAAATTGTAACTGCCAATTTCTGATAAATATTGGGCAGCTTAGTACAACCGCTCGGAATTAATAGCAGTGCGGACTGAACAAAACAAAATAGTCGCTTACATTAGATCTGCTTCGATAAAACTGGATAACCAGCAGCCTTTGCCCAGCAGTGGGATGACGTAGATGAAAAACGCTTTCTTTTTTAATAAATGTCATCATCTGCCTAGCCATTTCCCAACTATATGGGAGTCGGTTTCCAGTCTAACCGAATACATCTGAATACTGTACTGTATTTACATGGAGCAACTGCCTATCTGGCCTCCAAAACCCAGTTAGGAGTGGGTAATACGACACCCCTAGGTAAGACTGGTTGACCAGACTTTTTGGGCCACTGACTGAATGACAGCCGAGACCAACGGCTTAACGTGCTTTCCGAGGTACGAAAAAAACTCGATAAGTAATGGGTGGTCACCCATCCACAGAACAACCTAGGCAACCAAAGCTTAACCTGAAGATAGACCCGTGCGGCTGTTATGTTTTAGCTACGGGCTTCTCTCAAATAAATGTAACACGTTAAATAATCTCAGTACACCCACACACCAACGTTTACACCCACACAGAGATTTATGGATTTGCGAGGGCGTTCAACTCGAAGTCGAGAAGTTTTGTTTCTTTCCTTTGTCTAGTTATCTTTATTTTAAAGATAAAAGATTTATGACGGCATGCTTGTCTCAAAATATATAATTTTGTGTTCTGTTTTAATATCTTCGTTCTAATAACGAAGTATTTTTATTCAATACCTGTGTATATTATTTTAGAACAAAAAACAGAATGTTTGGTATTTATAATTAATTTTATTAAGCTATTGCTTAGCTTCTATCGCGGGCCTTAAGCGTGGAGACCGAATCCAGAAATTCCGTAACGAAAATAACCTAACACAAATAACCTAACACCCCATGTCACCCCATGTCAGATAATGACTGTAATCATGTACTATCTTTGATCATTCAATCTTTCAACTTTAATTTTAATTTTTCAAAATTGTAAAAACGAAAAAAAATAATCTAAATCTAACTTAAAACTGATGTTATATTGTAATTGTATTTTGTTGTTCATTTGGACTTATCTAGCATTAGTCCGTTTGCATGTATTATAATATCCTAGTTAAACAGGGAAACCTATAATTGGCCATGGTCACTGTCACATGCATATTTTATAAATCATTTTTTTGTATCGCTGTTGGTTACCTAAATAAATAAAATAAAAAAATTACAATGACGAGTTTGTTTTGTTTTTAATATATTGCCGTAACTAGGAGTTGTAGGTTGTATATGTCACCGCAAAATTGTCAAACACGTTATATTACAACATAACGTGTTTTTTCTCACGATATTGTAGGTAATGTCTCGAATTATTGTCAACTGAACATACGGAAGTATCTCTGCCCCCATAATCGGGACTTGGGGCACCCCCCCTCGTTAGGTTAGTTAGGTTCCTTTAAACCCTGCACTCGGAAATAGGGGCCCGGTCGAATACGCTTTTTAGGGGGAATATAAAAAAGTGTTTTAAGGTTATGTTATATTAATCGGCATTTCTCAGGAATGGTGCATTAACTTTTCATGAGAGTTGTGCCACTGGGCAAGGGGCTTAAACTTATTTATTCCATACAATTTCAGTTACCTATAAATAGATCCGCTCAAAATACAGTTAAGTATGTAACATTTTTTTTATTTAAAACTCTGAGAATGATGATAAATAGCCATTAAGTAAAGTCCTTATTTAGTCCTTGACCTAAAACAACATACTCTTCGCAGATTAGAGACATGATGCTATCTTAAATCAAAGTTATACAGGGTGCAAACATGCTCATCACGAAGCCGTCAACCAAGCATTCTGTACATTAAACTAAGTAACTTTACTCAATAGTCATTGCTGGGAAATGATTTTTTTTTTCACTTAAAACATTGTGCAGGTGGATGGATTAAATAGAACAGGGTCGTGGAGTTGTTTACAGTAAATATGGTACTCAAAAAACTTGGGGAAAAGTTAGAACTTTGACCCTTAATATCTCCGTTACTAGAAGGTTCCCAGGTAAGGTATAGAACAAAAAAAATGATTGCAATGATGCGGAAAACAAGTACCTTTTGGCTTTGTTTAGAGGTTTTTATACACCCTTCATAAATAATTCCGAATTATCACGAGAAGTCATTGTCCTCAACATGTTCTGGGTGAAAATACCCCATCCCTTTTCAACAGTGAGTGAAAACTGATGAAGGTATGTATTTTATCGGAGGGTAGTTCGAACACGTGTAGCTCACACAATAACGTCCTCACGTGATAATCAAGCCTGCCTTCTGATTCTGTTCACGGAAATCGAGTCTATTGTTGCCCATTGCCCTTTATGATGGCACATGTCATGTGAAAGTACTATAGTGTTACATTTCGGAAGTCAAGGAAATACGTATTATATAAAAAGTACACCATTATTTTTAGGTCGTTCTGGAACTGAAAGCCGTAAACTTGGGACGATTGGGTCTGTTTTTATTATTTTTAATAAAAATATCTATAATTACTATATCTCGACTAAAAATACACTCAACTATGTAATATGTCTATAAAAATATATAATAAACTACCTGAAATAATAAAAAATGAGAAAAATTAAGCATATTCTTCATTAATTTTCTAAACATCGCAATTGTATGTATTAAATTTCGAGCCATTACATTAATATTTAAATAATTGAGTCAAAAATGTAACCTCATGTTGCAATAAATTATATCTTTTTTTTTTTCACTACCTAATAAAATTCACAACTAAATTTCGAATGAGAAATTATACGATATCCAATTATTCTCAACAAGAATAAAGTACAGTTTTCATTCATTAAACAGGTTCAACTTTCAAACTAGATTTATGAATTAAAATTTAAACCTGCCAGATTGGAATCTTTTAGCACAAAGTTTTGCCAAGCGGTTGGTCTGTAGGTCGAGAACTTGACAATTTTTTGTAGTTTTTTTTTTATTTATTAATCTGAAATCAGGAATGGCATCGAGTGGCAAAATGCTGGCACTGCTTGGATTTGTGCCAACTGGCAACGGAATGCGACCACCTATATGATTCATTGTTGTTTAATTCCGCACATGTGTGCAGGGAAGAGATTATCACGTGCGTTGGTATACGGATAGGTGGGTGATGTGTCAATGTGACGAGCAGAGCTCTCGACCTACGTGTCCTATGTTTTTGGTTGTAATTTTGAAATTAAGGCAGGCGCTGTTCATGAGAATCACATTTATTTATTTACATATGTTGCATTGACAGTGGGGATTGTCTTCATTTCTTAACCATTAAAGAACCCGGGCGATACAATTGTTGATGAAATTATTGAGCGTCTACGTATGTCACCGTGATAGATGCCTACGAAATAATTTACAAAGATTTATCAAATCAAACTTAAGGTCTAACGAAGTCTGTAAAAAAATTCCTCATTATTATGAGCTCAATTGACTAGAATAATGATGAATGAGAAAAATAATCATGACTTACTTTTTTTCTTCCTGGATTGACTTCATGGCTTTTGGCTAAGATATACTTTAAAGGTGAACGCACACTTATCCGCGTCGAAACAATCGACCGCGCCGAAAAAATCGAATTTTAGAATAACTTGTATGAAATATAATAAAACCTAGCACACTTATCCGCATCGAATCGTACGAATAGATGACGTCATACGTATAAGAAATAAATATTTCTTGCTTTTTTTATTTTATTTTTGATAAGTGTGTGTCTACCTTTAATGTCATCTCCAACAAAAAAAAACCTGACATTTTATTTGTCAACCTGCTTAATGACATGCGCTGTACCGTCATACGGTGAAAGGCCGTAACTAACATTTTTGCCAAATCGCAGTTAATCATTGATTCGAATTCAGCAAGAAATTCTGTATAAGTCGCCCGTAGCCACCAGATACACTTAGATAGAATGGCGTTTGGCCTCAAAAACGATGTTTTCTACGAATAGTTTGCAAACTTGTTGAAATCCGCATCTTCATTTGAGGCCTTATCGGCCGTGAAAAGCCTTAAATAGAGTTATGGCCTTCCATCACATACATCATTGTATTGTGTCACGAATTGTCTTTTCATAATAGGTACATAGAATAATAATAAAGTGTGTATTGTATTGTATATTTAGTATAATGGGCTGGTATCTCTTTAGAGGAAAAAACCACGCTTGTTTTCACGCCTGAAGGGGCCGAAGATGTCACACGGCGCGTATCATTCGAATGAAGTGAATATACATACGGGCGATGGACTGGTCGAGTCCAGATATGGACTGATATCGAACGCTTATGGGACGAGCTCAAGAGAAGGGTCCTGGGCAGAAATTCAGTCCCTTCAACCATAAAATGATTCAGCTGCAAAACAACCTAAGCAGCAGAAAGGGGGAAAGTAGAACCGTCGCTGTGATACCCTTCCGAAAAATCCGGTACAGCGCTGTCAAGCCAAGCAGAAGTGTGATGAGGACGGCTTCACCTTAGTTCAGAAGAAGAAGAAAAAGCCTACTTGTCGCAATCAATGCGGTACTGGACTGTCAGTACCAAATATGCTGCTGCGTCCAGCAATACCAACTACGACTTTGCTTTATGTGTCCTGACTGCATCACTCCACGAAGGTTGAGTAGGTCGTAGAACTCGTAGAGTACATGAAGATGAAGACCAGCTGGACCTTTAGGGTCGAGAAGTTGGAGTCGCGTCACAACACCAACTTCAAGTCGTTTGTGGTGCGAGTTCCGACACAATTTCTCGACAAGTTTCTCAAGGAAGAGTTTTGGCCGAAGGGTGTTGTCTACCGACGTTTTCGCGGCAGGCTACGTGACACCGCGCAGCGTAACACGACGCCGTCACTTCATGTGTTCATAGTTTATAAGTTATATTTTGTATGTATTAGTATATTCTAAGTTGTAATGTAATGTTGTGTATCTTATCTATGGGCCTTAAGATGCCTGAAAATGAAATGATTGATTGATAAAAGCATTGAAGGCCGCGTTAACAGACGGGTGGGACAGAATTCCTCAAGGCACCGTCAAAAACCTGATCAGATTAATGAAGAAACGAATGCAGGCTGTGATTTAGAGCTAGGGTAGGCAAGAATTGACAGAATAAATTACTGTATGGTTTTAACAGAATTGTTTTATTTTTTTTAATGACTAAGCACAACACATATCCCATTTTCTCTCTACTTTCACATAATTGATTTTAACAGTAAGTTTAGTATTCACCATGAAAAATAATAATAATAATAATACCAGCCTATTACTGTCCCACTGCAGGGCAAAGGCCTTTTCTCAACAGAGAAGGCACGAACATTGATCTCCACGCTTGCTCAAGACGGGTTGGCGACTTATTTATCAAAATATATCTCTAACTAACTGCCCTATAGATAGTTGATCATTTATTTAAGTAGGTAAGTACCTAATTACGTCTCGTGTGACCAGACCATGTGAGCCATGTGGCAGACCTACGAACGTCTGTTGGACTTAATATTCTGAATACGGAGTCCTTAAACTATTCTCCCACTATCCTTATATTCTTCTAAACTTCGCGTGGCGCAGCTAGTTGTAAATAAATGCATTTATTTTAATGTATTTAAAGTGAGTAAAGGTATTTTTAGATTTATTTTTCGAATAGTCTGTTGTTAACAAGATATAACCTCTAAAACTTCAAACTGGAATATCTTTAAATCCTGACTTCCTAGAAAAATATGACTGAAGACAAAACTCTTCAGGTATTCAAACTCTATACTTTTATATAATTTTCATGGGCAGACGCTAAAATAAAATATCAACAAAAATTTGTTCGCGCTTTGACCGGTGTTCTTTTATTTAATTTTTTGCTAAGCGTCAGCCGTCTAGAGGCTTCTGATACAGCCTCCCGAACCCAATATACTCCGCGGCCCACTGATCTAGACATGGTGTTCAAAATGGCGTTCAACGTGTTAAATTTATATCCCCAAAGATTCAAACTGAGTTACAGCTCAAACAAATTTATTTACCTCATGACGGTATGCATGAAAGTGGCCTTAAGCAGAATATAAATACATCCAAATATACGCTGCATGCTACAGACCACCTCAAACATCTTTATTAAGACAGTGAACTTAGCAAACGGCACGGATGCAGCAAGTGCGGTCACTAGTGTGTGTGTGGCTTATGAGAATTTTATACAACGAGTATTTGCACGAAGGAGTTTCATATAAGTAATACTATGTTTTAGTATTAATGGAACAAGAAGTTGTTTTAAGAACGAAAAGATTATTTGAGACAGATTAAAATATTTTGTCTATGTGTTTTGAAAGTCTTGACAGGCTGAACTCGTGACTGACCCTCGGATCGATCTATACAGGTTAAACCGCACTTTCCTAGGTTGTTCCGTGGATGGATGACCACCCATTACATTCCAAGTTTCTTCTAAACATCGAGAAACACGCTAAGCCCTTGATCCCGGCTGTCATTTATAGATCTTTGATAGTCGATCAGAAATACTGGTATTCAGCTGAATTTGATAAGAATAGAACCCGGCCCCCGATTAGTTAAGACAAAGCTAGGTAGATGATGATAATGAAAGTCTTACAGAATTTAATAAAAACAAATAAGTGAAAACTGGAGAAAGACATTAATAAAAAAAATATTAATTATTGTTTTTTTTGTTTTTTTTTATTTATTTTTTTTTATTACATAATTTTTATATATAGTATTTTAAATATCCTTGTAGTTTACCTGAGTATTAATCAAATTATTTTCAGATGTACACCTACCACTGCTTGTCTCTGCATTACGCAAAGGTTGACTGGTAGAGAATGCCTATGGCATTAAGTCCGCCTCTGTACTATGTGTTGAATAAATAAATAAAAGATCCAATAGAACATCTAAATCCGTTGACAATATTTGAGTTTCGATGATGGAGTGTCGTAAGAATTAATTCATTTATTGAATTCTTAAATATCTAACTCGTAAAAGGTCAACGGTCGTTTCTTCACGAAGGTGAGCAAATTGTCTGTTGCTATGAAAACATTTATTATTTTTATATTTCAATGTAAAAGGTGTGAAAATAATAAATCGTGTAAATAGTTTCTGTAATAAAACGTTTGTTTCACAAATTGCTTTTTCTCATATCGATAAAGCCACATTTTAATTAATATTTTATCGTAGCTGTAAGCTTGACGGCTCTATAATGTAAATTGTGCCTTAATTGAGGCAACACCACTCACGGATTATTTCGCTTTCAAACAATTTTAATTTCGCGTTGTTTGTGAAAATTGCAGAGTGTACGCATCATGCAAATATGTTGCGGTTTCTCAAATTGCGTTTATTTTATATTTAAATTGTTTTAAGCTATATTGAGTGTTTTACCGATTTTCGATTACCTACATTATTAATAAATGCTTTCATGTTTATAATTACAGATAAAACTGTGGTTTCAGGTTCATTAAATTCAGTACCTAAATAAAACACCTGTTTCCATTTCATAAATTAAATTTGGTTGTAACAGTGTACAAGTAAATTATGTATTGAATGGATTTTTAAGTAATATTCAGCATAATTTCGAAAATTAATACTGGAAAGTTTATGTTTTAAACAAATAATACATTAAACTTATATTGTCACTTACGGGATATCTTCCGTGATTATTTATTAAGTTGAGAAGATATCCCGTAAGTGACAATATAAGTTTAGTTTTAAACCGTGAAAGCCTAAAACAGTGTTTAAATAATACATTCATAATTAATAATTATTACATAATTTTCATTCATAAAAATGACTGATGTTTTTTTTTTTTTTTTTTTTTTTTCATTTTTATTTCATAATTTGACCTATGTTTACAAATAAAGCATTCTGATTCTGATTCTGATATCGAGATGCCCCTTATTTTTCAAGTCGGGGAGGTGTCGTTAGTGTGCTATAATACACTATTTTACAAAGAGTTTAAAAACATCCAAAAAATGTAAGTTCGCTACACAAGACTTGGGCTAAAGCTAATTCAGATTAACAAAACTTGTAACGACCATATTACAAACAAAACGTGAATTATATCTTACTAATCCAACTAATCCTACTAATATTTTAAATGCGAAAGTTTGTGAGTATGTATGGATGTATGGATGGATGGATGTATGGATGTTTATTACTCTTTCACGCAAAAACTATTAAACGGATTTGGATCAAATTAAGCACACAGATAGTTTATAACCTAGCACACAGGATACTTTTTATCCCGGTAGTAACATCCCATGGGACAATTTCAAACTTCACACGGGCGAAGCCGCTGGCAGAAGGCAGTGTAAGATAATAATATTTTGTTTTCATCATCATCATCATCATCATCATCAGCCTATAATGTTCCCACTGCTGGGACACGGTCTCCTCTCAATGAGAAGGAATGGGCTATAATCTACCACGCCGGCCCAGTGCGGATTGGTAGATGTCACATGTCTTCGAATTTTTGGTTCTCGGACACGCCGGTTTCCTCACGATGTTTTCCTTCACCGTTTTGAGAGCAGCGGTGATGAAATAAAATACACAAAGTAATGCGCCTGTCTGGGTTCGAACCCACGACTTACTGTTCGTAAGTCGGGGCCGCCACCACTGGGCCACCGCTGCTCGCATATTTTGTTTTACTATGTACCAAAAACTTAAATATTTAACTAGTCTTACTAAAACGTCTAGGTTCGCACAATGACACACCATTTGTATAAGTCAAGCTCCCACTTAGGAAGGATCTTATTACATGTTAGACAGACGTGGTAATAAATAGCTTAGATATACGTCAGAGTAGAAAAACAAATGTCTGCTCTTAATCTAATTTAGGAAGGTTAAATATGTGAAATGGATCAAATGGTATTGTTTTTGAAGTGATAACGACGCGTTGAGCAGTTTTTGAGTGAACAAAAATCATGAAACACGCGCGACCGTCACGTAGGCGTTTCGTTTCTTCGCCTCTATCGGCAGGTCCTAAAGAAAGAACAGAAATAAAGAAAAAGCATCTATTAGTTCGACAGGACAAAATATTAAAAAAAAACTGCAAATAATGTTAAGTAGGTAGAAAACTGTTAGATGATGTGAAAATAATGATGTGTTTATTTTACACAACCACAAATTCCGAAGTCACATATCAAAGTATCCGAACTAGTATCCTTGGCATTCGGTTTGTTGATATTATAACATCTTGTCACTTCTCTGGTTATATGTAGTATCAAATCTAGGATCTATATGTTGTTACCATATTAGGGTCAATAATCTATTACATACTAGCTGACCCACGCCACTTCGTCTGCGTAAATTGAGACGTAAACTATCCTATCTTTCAAGTTGGATCAAACTGCACACGGTGTACAAATTTCAGTAAAATCGATTAAGCAGTTTAGGAGTCCATCGCGGACAAACAACGTGACACGTATTTTATATTTATTGAGATTATTAGTTTACCGTCAGAAATTGATTGGTAGAGTTACTTTAAATAAGGCTCTTAGGCCTCCAAAACGTGAAAAGCCAAAAATTACGCGATCTAGTTCCTTTTTCTACGACAAGTAGAAACCCTTTCGTATAATAGGCTACGAAAGTGGTCAAACCGAGACATTACATGAAAACATCACATTTCTACCTCCATTTCAAAACACTAAGGGTCGCCATTTCAATTACTCCAGACCGTAGTTTTCAGCCAAAATCAGCGATTACACAAAACATCCTTTGATTACGAAGAAATTATTTTAATTATTTTGTGTTCCTGGCGTAATTATTTTTCTGTTACAAATTTGACGGAAAAGTAAATTGTTTTATATAAGAAATTCAATACAAGGTTTCTTAGCTTGATATTAAATGGAGTAAACCACAATTGACGTCAAATAAATTTGGTGAAATTTAATTTATAATTAGATTTACATTTCCGAAGAATTGTCGGATTGGATTTATATAGGTCAGCAGTATAATGAGTAGTAGTAATATAATGAGTATAATATTTTAGGCATTTAAAAGTCTGATAAATAAACCGACAAAGAGTCGTTAAAAACCTCTTTTAGACTTTTTGTCTTTTGGATGGCAAAGTTTCTGCAGTATCTCTGGTATTGCTACCGCCTGGTACGAGCCGTTTACAACCAGATGAAATTTGTCAGTTTGTCAAGTGTTATGTCAGGTTTGGTTCAAACACTATGTAATAGGGAACAAGCATAATATTGCCAGTAACCAGCTTCAAGTGCAGTTTTTTTTTTCGGCTGGGAAATCATAAAATGAATCCTCCCGCTCTGGGCGACTGTATTACTGAAATCCGTAGTACAAAATACCAATATACCGTATACGTAAAGTTTGGAAGTCAAGTTTACGAGAGTCAGAAGGTAGGCTATGACGAATTACGTTATTGAGAATGTTCATCATTGCGAGTAACTCTGAAAGTTTGATATGACAATTACTTTAATCAGAATGTTGTATGTAATATTGAATCCCCGCCCTTGGGGCTACTTACGTTTAAGGCGTTTACATGAGCTAAACGCGAGTTTTATAATTACTAAAAGTGTATGATTCACTGCTATAAACAAGACCAGAAAAATATATGATATTCTTCAGGACATACGCTAGCATGATACTGTTTTGAAAACATAATACAATTAATTTGGCTCGATAAAAAGAAATAATGAAATTACCTCTAAAAATATCTTTCAAACAATAAAAAACATACTAATATGCATGCGATCATTCTAATTTTTTGCCAAATAATTATACAAGCAATATATTAGCATGATACTGTTTTAGATTTTTAATCCAATCCATATTTTTTTGTAAATCGGTCGAAACCACTCATTTCGCGCTATTTGGCCCGCAGTGGCTGACGTAACAACTACTTTGTAGTGCAAGCTGATTAGAACTTTATTCTAACAGCATTTCAAACGAAGTTTGAACCACCACAAATAGAGTTGCTAATTTAGCTCGTCTAAGCGCCTTAAGTAAGTTTTCATGCATGAGCGAAAACTCCCTCAGAATTCCAATGATGAATATCCTGACTCACGTAAGTCGGACGTCCAAACTTGAAGGATACGGTACATCGGTATTTTAAACTTCAAAGTTCAGTAATACAGTCATTATAATCATATTACATCATAACCTCGATCCATAACCTACTTGCTTATTATCTAATGCATATTCTCGTTGAAGTTTCACCGAGTAAATATATTTACTTGTACTTTTGCCAACACATAATACTCATAGTTAGGTACACATAACTACATAGTGCGGTACATTAGTTTACTACATCAGAATAATTACGTTACGAGAATATAATAAGATTATTAACGTGTTATTTAGGTGCCTTCGGGTCAAATATAGTTGTTATTTTGTATTGAAAATTGTTCGTAGAAAAGTAGTTTCTAAAATTAGGCGCTTGCCATAATATGATTGTTTTATGTCACACATTTGAATACTGGTTTTAGTATCTCTTAACAGTAGGTAGCTATTTTGACAGTTGATAACGGAATATGTATGCCTATGTATTTTATCTGTCAACACTAAAAATATACATACAAGTATCTACTACTCTTTTTTTTTAGGATGGGAAATCATCAAATGACTTCTCCCACTCTGGGCGGAGCGGGAGGGAGTGTCAGACTCTTACTGACTAAAACCCATCCATGTTCCTTCCTCGCCCTTTATGTTCCGGGCCGCGGTATCTCTTTCGAACAGGCCCGCAACCCCGGCAGGGACCGCAACCCCGGCAGGATCTACTACTCTTACAAACGAATATTACATTGGCGTCCCACACAATCCATTCTGATTGGTTACGACCTGGTTTTTAGTTGCGGCCATTATATACTAGAACGTGGACAATGGGCTGTCAAATGTAATTTCAATTTCACAACAGCTAAAACTGTTATAGTTCAAATTCTGGCCAAAATACCCAAAATATGTAGCCCTGACACGGACAGAAGACGACGCGGTAGTCTTCGCAGGAGATGGTGGGACGAGCTGGAGAGAACCAAAGATCAGTGGCTCACATTAGTCCTAAACTGAAAGATTTGGAAGCCGTGCGGAGAAAATTACCTTGGCTCAGCAGTAAAATGAACACAGGCTAACTGTAAGACTGAAAAAGCATTGTTACAAAAGAAATGAATTTGTTCCAAAAAGTCCCTATAAACTAAAACCAATTTCAACAGAACGGCTTCCCAATACTGAAGACCCTATAAGCGATTATTTACCAACACAAAACAATATTAATCAAGCGAACCTTAAGCGTATTGATTCTTCAAACTTCGATATTAAAATAAGCGAACACAAACAATTTCAAACATATTTATACTGGGAAAACTTTAATACACGAACACGATCAGAGCCTAGCAAACTTTATAGAAGATCATAACATACCATTACCAACACAACAAAGTAAACAACGAAAATGATTGTGCCAACATAAGAAAACGTAACTTGAACAAGCTTCCTTGGAAATTCAATATTGGAGTTGGTACAGAAATCAAATTATACTAACAATAATGTTGAACTTTGGCTTGGTTGGACGCCAACTTTTTGTTCCATTCTGACACGCGTGGATATCAGACATAAATCTGAATTTATTTACTTTTATTTTGTTGTTTTTCTCTTTTATGTACTTTATAGATTCGGGTATTGGAGTGATCATGTAAAGTGAAGTTCTGATATGTGTTCTTATCGACAAACACTCTTTTGATGATTTGATTTGGCCTTTGATTTTGGTTGTTTCTCTTGCGAGTGACTTCATATACTGCATATGGGAAGGTAATTTCAGATGTTCATATTGTTTATGTGCGTGAGTATTGTAAAATTATTACTTGCTTTGGTAAACAAAAATATTGTGGGGAAACCAGCATGCCTGGAAGATATTTCTTGACTGCAGTTAAAGCTAAGTTAGAAGCACAAGAGCGGCATTAAAACTCCGACACTAGGTTAGGTAATAACTATACTATAAAAAAGGTATCGCTTTTTTATGGGTAGATTTGGGATTGTCATAGCGAAAGAAAATTATTCTCAGATTTTCAGAAATGACACCTACCACTGCTTGTCTCTGCATCACCTAAAGGTTGACTGGTAGAAAATGCCTATGGCATTAAGTCCGCCTCTGTACTTTTGTGCTTGAAGTGTTAATAAATAAATAAAGACATTAAAGGTGCATAATCCACATTATTAACTATACTAGCTGACCCACGCAACTTCGTCTGCGTCACATAAGAGAAAACGAAAGAATAAAAAATCCCCGTTTTTGCAACATTTTTCGTTCCTGCTCGGCTCCTAATAATTGTAGCGTGATGTTATATAGCCTAAAGCCTTCCTCGATAAATGGAATGTCCAACACAAAAATATTTTTTCAAATCGAGTCAGTAGTTCCTGAGATTAGAGCATTCAACCAAACAAACAAACTCTTCTGTTTTATAATATTAGTATAGATATAGATTATCATGTTTGGTTGGGCCGTGAATGGACCACTATTGAAATATTAGCACTGTGATATTCTGACTTCTCATTTCTGATTTGTGTTTGTAACACGCTACTTCTGGGTAGTGCTGGTTGTAAACCCGTAGCTCATCAATCTCTGTCAATTATAATCGAAAATCTGTTTGTTTGTTTCTGTTGGCCTCAGTCGGAATTGTTGGAAAAATACGACAGTATTAAATACCACATAAACACAAAACATCTATCTATTGACTGTAACGAACGCGCATCGTTGTGTCAAACATCCTTCAGTTGACTTCACAAGAAAAGACAACCTTTATCATATTTTCCTTGTACCCAAATAAAGGTGGGAATTATTATTTCTCTATAGTAATATCTATTGCGTAAGCGTATCAAAAGAACTACAATAAAATAAATATACACAAATCAAAATAAAAAAGTAAATCATTAACGTTTTAAGTTTTTAGTGTTTCATAATTTAGAGTTTGTTAAGTGGTTGAATGCTTTACTTTAAATAATAAAGGTTTTAGAAAGCCGTTTGAAGCAAAAACTTCTTTGATATTTTAGGTTGAAAAAAAAAACACTTAATATCATGTTATTTCTATTAGAGCTCTTTGTTTAGAAATACTGAAATCTGATTTCTTTTAGTAGGTACTTATTTTGATTGAACCTTTTTAAAGTTTTGTGTATTTAGAAATACATGTACATCAGACGCTCTTAAACGAAACATAATCAGCTATTATCACGATAAAATTTATCTAACTATCTATGTTTACTAAAAAAAAACAATTATGTTTGTGCCTGTCTGTGTAAGCTAGTTGCCGCGTTGCTTTTCTTCTGATATTGATGTGATTTACCATTCACAATAATTTACAGAATTTATTCCAGTATGATATAAAGGGTGTAAAACACCTCTTAACGAAAACGAAAGACACTTGTTCCCCTCGTCATTCTGATATTTTTTTTGTTCTACACTATACCTGGGAACTTTCTAGTTACGGAGATATTGGGGGTCAAAGTTGCAAGTTTTTGACAAGTTTTTTTTTTAAATACCACTTTTTATCGCATGATTTTTACTTTAAATATCTCTACGACCCCCGTACTATTCAATCCATCCATCAGCACAATGTTTTAAGTGTATTACATTGAGTTATACCACAAAACATGATTCATAACCTAAAAAAAAAAACTGTGTTCCCAGCAATATTTTTTGCGTAAAGTTACTTAGTTTGATGTACAGAATGGTTGGTTAACGGCTTTGTGATGAGGTTGTTTACACCCTGTATATACATGTTTATTAAAAAAAAAGTTTTTTGTGCCTGTCTGCGTAAGCTAGTTGCCACGTTGATTTTCTTCTGATATTGATGTGATTTACCATTCACAATAAGTTACAGAATTTATTCCAGTTTGATTTATGAGTACCATCATACAATCTGCCTAGCCATTCCCAAATATATTGAGGTCGACTTTTAATCTTATTGGATGCAGCTAAGTATCAGTATTTTACATGGAGCATCTGCCTATCTGACCTCCACAACCCAATTAGAACTGAGTAATATGATACCCTTTGATAAGACTGGTTTTCAGACTCTCAGGTTACTGACTACCTGCTATGACTGGCAAAGATCCAAAAATGACAGCCGGGACCAACGGCTAAACGAGCTTTACGAGGTACGGAGGAAACTCGAAATGTATTGTAATGGACAACCATGAACAGGTCAGCGCGGCTTAGCCTATTAAATCAACCCGAGTGGCTGTTATTAATTAGCCACGAGCCCACATTACATAAAATAGTCCTCATTATATTAATATTAAACTTACACAATCACAACACAGAAACAGACAAACATCATTTGTCATTTGTCAAACTCAGCTAAATATTGGTGTCGATTCTGTTGTGCACAAACTAAACTTAATTTAAACTATTGCTATCTTTTACTAAATGGCAGTGCGAGAAAAGGACGGCTATAGCTATGCACTAAGTTAGAGATGTCAAACTAGTTTATGCCTTGCGCTTCACCGTGTTTTTAGTCGACATGTTTTTACCGTGCACCCTTCATTTGTATGGAATTAAAGTTCGAATTAAATTTGACAGCTCTAAATTACGTCCGTCTCTTTCTCGTTTTATTAGTGAGAAAAAGATAGTGATAGCCTAAATTAAGTTTAGTTTGTGCACAACAGAATCGACACCATTGTCTTACTTTTATACGCAAAGTAGTTCAAAGCCATCTCATTGTCTTACTTACCCTGTAGGTAACAATACTAAAACCATTTTATCACTAAGGGAACTGTGAGGACAAAGAGTTAGGTACATGAACCTAGAGGGACTTGTAAAAGACGTTACAAGAGGATAGTAGCACTGTAGGACCATCTTACTTTGCGCTAGTTACAATTTATTGCGATCACCAATCCTTTGGCTAACCTTAGTAGCAAGCTTTGAGGAAAGTTACGCTTTTTATTTGTCTGTATAGTTTGAAATAAGGTCACTTGTTTTTATCAACTTGTGTGTTATAAAACAAAAGAAATAAATCCAAGAAAATAGACTACTAGGGTTTTCATGGAACTCCAACTATTAACTGATGTTACAAGAACTCACAAAGCAATTAATATGAAAACAATTATAGCGTGTAAAACACCTCTTCACGAAGTCAAAAGGCACTTGTTTTCCTCATCATTGCGATTATGTTTTTGTTCTACATACCCATACCTGGGAACCTTCTAGTTACGGAGATATGGGGGGTCAAAGTTACAACTTCTTGACAAGTTTTTTTTTTGTAAATACAAGATTTTTTGTAAGATTTTGACACCTCCACGACCCTCCTACTATTCAATCCATCCATCAGCACGATGTTTTAAGTGTGGTACATTGAGTTCTACCACGAATCATGATTGTTAACCTCAAAAAAAAAGTTGTTTCCCAGCAATATTTTTTGCGTAAAGTTACTTAGTTTGATGTATAGAATGCTTGGTTAACGGCTTTGTGATGAGGTGGTTTAGACCCTTTATAAAAACATAAATAAATTCGTTATTGCAACTATTTGCTTAAAATCAACTTCCTTAAAAATCATCATCTTCAGGTGTTTAATGTTTGAATGGCCACTTTGACTAAAATGCATAGATTGATAAAGAAGGTTCAGTGGGTCTCTTCAACCAGCATCAAAATGGGTTTTAAGTATTTCGTAATCTACAGCCAATACTAAGTAAACACTCAAGAATTTTTAAAAGTGGGTTTCTTCTACTGTGCTGTATTTCATGCTGTTACGTACAGTAAGCGTTCATAAGCGCACAGGCCCGCTAAGGATCATATTGCTGTGAACGCACGAGCGAGCGTCCGTGCGGCCTGTATGTGTGCTGTCTCAATACAGTACCTACGCACACCACAGCCACAGAGTCGCCTACTGTCGCAAGTTGTCGCGTCGCTCTCCACGAAACAAAAAGATATATATTACCGTCTCTTTTGTTATACACGCAGCAAACGCATGATCGTATTTGGATTGGATAGCTAAACTTCGACCATATCTACCAGGTGTTGATAGCTGTTTAGGTTAAGCAGTGGGTTCACGATCAACGTGTCTTGAGTTCAAATCCCGTTTACATTATACGGGTTTTTTTTTTGGAACCACTTTAATTAATATTTGTATTTTATGCAAAAACTATTTACTTAGGTATTTATTTTGAAATGGGTTCATGCTCATTATTTATTTTTATAAAGATTTAAATATAAGTTAATAACCCATCATAACTATTTATGAGATTGTGTAATATTTTTTCGGTGTTGGAAGGTGGAAAAAAAAGTCGTGCTGACAGATAACAAAAATTGTTTTATTCGTTTCATTTATTTATATAATTAACAACTTTAATAAGATTTGTAACGTCACATTCCTACCTAGATATAAGAAGTTCTCTTGTAACCGTTCATAAGATGTTTTTGTGTATCTGTATACCCACTTTGAAGTTATTTTTTACTAACATAACAAGGATATTCTAATAACACAAATATAATTAATTGTTGATACCCACTTCTATCTATCGGTATTCAACAGAGCTTACTGAAAACTAATACATAATTTATACTTCGTGAATATGTTTTTTATGTGACGTCACAATGAATGTAACTCATATTGAGGTTATAGTTTAAGTGTTCATTTTCCTGAAGAAAAGAAGATTGAAACTAAACCTCAATTTAGGAATTATTAATATCGCTAAATATTTTGTAACACGTCTAATTAAAACTAGAACATTAGGGATTAATATTTTGTATAACCCCCATTATTTTCAATGCAGTCAAGTAGACGTATGCGGCTTAAAGTCACCCAAAGGGCAATGGAGAGGGCTATGCTCGGAGTTTACTTGCGTGATCGCATCAGAAATGAAGACATCCGCAAGAGAACCAAGGTCACCGACGTAGCCCGAAGAATTGCTAAACTTAAGTGGCAGTAGGCAGGGCACATTGCTCGCAGAACGGATGGCCGATGGGGTCGAAAAGTTCTGGAGTGGCGACCGCGAACCGGAACAAAATGGCAGTAATCCAGTGAAAGTCTAAATATTCCCGTGCGAAACGTAATCGTTCTTCTTTATGTCTTTCTGTCAAGAAGGGCATTTTAGCTGATCTTCTGTGATGCAAGCCTTCAGCGTGGAGGGCACAGCGAACAGTTTGCGGTGACTCCGAGTGTGTCGTAGGTGTGAAACCATCGGTTTCATACTCGCCCACGATATGTTGTCGCTGCGCTTCGCTAATAAGCGACGACCTTCCACTTCGCTGTCTACTTGCAAGGCTCCCTTCTTCCTCATAACTTTTGATCCAGAGACTTACTGCATTTCTCTAAACAAAAAAAATGATGTTAGGCAGCTGTAATAAATACTAAAGTGACTTCATTCACTCTGCATTTATAAATCCAATAATAAACACTAATTATTTATCTTGCATGATAGATTGAAAAAAAAACAACGAATTAAGTAAACCACAGGTCACCAAATAAATGAACAATTTATAATACCCATTCGTTTTTAATTTTTAATGTTTAAGTTACAATTCATAAATAATTATAATACTCACATTCAGTTCTATTAAGGCCACTTTTATGAAACGCGGATAATTCGCGATAATAGTCGCCCTCGCCTTAATGTTAATATTTGCCCGCATTTTAAGAATCACACCAACAACAATACCGCTATCTATTAAACCACACGTCACTGACCATCAACTACCACATTATATAGTGTATTATGTATGACTACAACCAAACGACAAAGTTCATTCCGATCAAGTTAAAATATTCATAAAACTCATGTCTACCTCACAGAAATCTAACAAAATTCTTGACTTATTTTTCTATCTACCTCCCTAACTTTACGAAATGTGTGAACAAAGCAAACAAGTTAAAGAATATAATATTTCTGTAGAGTAAAAACTTACAAAAAGACTAAAAGTAACTGTGCGGGATTTGAACTCACGGCTTACTGATTCACTCTTAATTCTGGACGGGCCCAACCGCTAGGCCATCATGTCTTAGATATTGGCATTGAAATTATGAACTACAACTAGTTGCTGACAATATCTATTTTGTTGAAAGTAGAAGGTCGTAAGTCAAACTAAACGTCAAGCTATTGCTTTGTGAGATTGCTTATCGACTTTTGGTCGGCACTGTACATAGTAAACTTATATTGTCACCTACGGGATATCTTCCGTGATTATTTATTACGTTGAGCTCCCGATATTTCGACGCTGTTGCAAGCGCCACGATCGCGGGTTAGTGACAATATAAGTTTAGTTTTAAATCGTGAAAGCCTAAAACAGTGTTTACGTTCATAATATTCTGGAACTCATATTTTTATGAAAAAGATCATCTAGAAACAATCGTTACTTCTGGCAAAAATAGCTATAATAATAAGGAAAGTATAGACATACTGGTGCTCGTGACTGTACTTAGAGAATTCAGTGTTGGTTTGATTGTCAGAGCTGGATATTATATTTCCAAATCCGCAATCATTGCGGCCCAGCAACGCAATTTTTGCTCAAACAGCCCTAATCTAATTTTAATGGAGAGCTCTTAGATAACCCAAGAAACCTCTAAAGTGCCTCAAAACAAAAAGTAATCATTTTTTCACTGTACGCAACCCTAATCAACCTGGGCTATTTAATTACTTGGAAGCAAAAAAACTCGAGCCAACATACCCTTACAGTTTAAATGCCTAACCCGCTTAAATACCCTAAAAATGTCGGAGATAATTACACAATTCATCATTGTCATGTGGCTGAATATATATCCGGATGAATATGTACCCAGATGAATATATATCCGGACGAAATATTTATCCGGCTTTTTGTATTAGTAACCTTTTTTGTAGGTCTGGTTATTAGGAGAAGTAAATGAATGGAAAGATAAATTTTCTTGATTTAAATGCTTTTCTTTGTGTTTTTGTTTCAGATGTCAAATAAAAGACAGTTTTTTTTTGTTTTTTACATGCATGGGCATGCATGATATTATGTAGTTGCACAAAATCATGGAGATTTTGAAGAGACATGTTATGTTAAGTTAAAAGTAATTTAATTTTTCAATAATATTAGAAACAGGTTTAAAGACTGTAAGTTGTGTTTTAAGGTAAATAACGATCTTATTAAATTTTATGTTAACACATTTTGAATGTAATAAATGATTGAGTATGAATATTTTACACACACGAGGATATAAATAAGCAGACCACTTATCTTACTACAAAACGAAGCATTCTTCTAAATAGCATGCATATGTAGATATTTCAGCCTACATGGAGATGCTTTCAGCCAGTTTGAGTGCTATTCAAAATTGCATTGCTAATTCTCGCAGCGTTGTCGTTTCAATATGGAAAAACGTTCAGCGGGAATAGAGTACGGAAATTGGATGGAATTTCAGCTTTATGGGGTTGCCACCTGTGTAGGCTTCCGTGGAAATGAAGTCTTTGCAATTTTTGCTTTCAGTAAATCATGTCGTTAATAATCTACATAACGTAAATTTTAATCAATTGAGCTATGGACGTCCGTTATCAATTTTATTATCATTCTAAACTTTATTCATGAAATATTATAATTCAAAAGGAGTAAACATTTTTGCTACAGTTTCGTTAAGATTTACCTAACTAAAAAAATAACTTACAAATACTTATAAATTCTGATGATTGTCTTCGTTGCTATGTCGTAGCACTGCTACGGCGTAGGCAGCTACGAAAAAGTTGCTACGTATTGTAAATAGAAGATAATAATCAACTGTATGTATTTATGTATTCAAACCCATGGTTTAAGGCAACATAGAAATAAGGTTGACACTTTCCTAATTAGATAACCACACAGACTCAAAACAATCTAAACAAATAAAATATCAAAGTGATTGTCCCGCAGATTACCTACCGCAAATAAAAAAATCACAAAACCCACTTTAGTAACCGTTACCTCGCAGTAACACCGACCTTCGACCCCAAACCTTGGTCGCCTACGAAAAAAAAAAACAAAGCTTTTATCGTAATAGAGAAAACTCACGTTTAGCAATTCCCATCGGCTGCGTATATCGCAGAGTTAAATTCCAGGACAACAAAAAAAGTCACAAATCACGAAATCGGAACGTAAACACCGTTCGAGATTCACTCGCGACCGATCGCGTTCGGGACAGATCGGAGAGGTTCGGGGACACGTCCGTACAGCTCGGCGGTCGGACGTCGAATGTCTGGCTTGCAGGTGTGAAGCGCGACGCAAGAATAGGGCTGCCACTTCACGATATGTACAAATAACGAGAAATAGTGTATGCCATCCATAAATAATATGTGCCTAAACGAATAGTAACTAAAAATAGTTGTTTGTGTTAAGAGTTGGTGTTCGTGTATTATTTCGTCTGGTATAATAAAGATTTATTTGACACGGAATATTTGTACAAAAATGATAACATGTAGGTTTACGTAAATAATTTAATCTGTTTAGCTGCGTGGGGAGAATAGGCTTATTTTGTTTTTCTTTGTGTGATCGCTTGAATGTACATATTTTGTTAATTCTCATATTTACAACGTTTTTGTAACATTTAAGCTTTCGTGATGCCGCTTTGAGGATGTACTCTGGTATTTAATAATTTTCTTGCTTACTTTTAGGTGAATCGTGGTGGCCCAATGGAAACAGTCCCAACTTACGACTTGTAGATCGAAGATTCAAACCTAGGCATGCACATTTTCCTTTTTTTTTGTCCTGAATGTCTTCAAGACAAGGCCGGTGTGGATTTGCCTTTGTTTTGTTTGATTTGGCGGGATACAGCCGTACCTACATTATATAAAAAACCTTTTTTTATGAGTAAATGCATTGGCTTAAAAAAAAACAACCTGAATCATATAAAAAAGATTTTTAATCAATTTTCTAATTTAAAAATATCTTAGTTCACCTGTGCAAATGAAGATGAATAATACTGTTTATCCCATAAACCTTTTAATTCCCCCTTAAGCTTCTAAAATAAATCTTGAAGGCATGTTTAATACTAACAAAGTCCATGTTTAATATTTTGGGCGTACAGTGACCAGGAGCTTGAATATTTTATGGACTTTTACAATGTTTGGCTTAATATTTTACTTTTAGGAATTAGAATAGTCATTAACACTTGTTTTAGTGGTTTTAGAGTGCAGTGGAAAGTTACTAAAATATTAATTAGTGAACACGAAATAGATTTTGCTGTGTATTTCACTTATTAAAAATACTACAGTGTTGTCCTATGGCTAATGAAAAGATACAAAACAGCAAAGGGCAACCGTTTTGGGGTTACTGTAATATGAAACTTCATACTTTCAAAAATTACTGATTACATCCTACTTTAAAATTGATAAAAAAACTGTTTCAATGCAATCTAAATATATATAATTCAAAGGTGACTGACTGACTGACTGACATAGTGATCTATCAACGCACAGCCTGAACCACTGGACGGATCGGGCTGAAATTAGGCATGCAGGTAGATGTTATGACGTAGGCATCCGCTAAGAAAGGATTTTGATCAATTCTACCCCCAAGGGGGTAAAATAGGGGATGGAAGCTTATATGAAAGTCCGTCAGTTTTAAAGTTAGGATCTTCTAATTTTGTGTTTAGGCTGACGATTGAAAATTAATTTATGTGTGTTTCAGCGTTTTTAATAACTCCACCCCGATGGCTTATAAAGGGGATGAAATTGTATGTGAAAAATCCATAATTTTCGACGTAAAAAGTACAAAATTTGTTATCTGGGCTTATGATTGGAAGCTGACGCAACGGCTTTATTAGAATTTCAACCCTTGAGGGGTGAAGAAAGAGCAACATTTTGTTTTTAATTAAAGTTTTAATTTTTTGAATCACCAAAAAGTATCAAAGTTAGTAAATCGTTAGTTTTGTAGGGACCTAGGTAAGCCGAAGATTATGGACTTACGGCAGGAGCAGAAAAAGAAAGTATGGCAGCCGCCGCTCCTGTGGGTGCCGCCCGCTCGCACCAACTTGCTGCAGCATGCGCCGCTGACGCGCGCGCTGCGTGCACTCAATATGGTGTCACAACAGATTGATTGCTTCAATTGTACACTGAGCGAAATCACACGGGCCGCATTTTGCGCAATTACTTTAGTTTGTCAAATTAATTAATTTATTCAAAACATAAATAATTTAACTTTAAACATAACTGCTTTTTTGTATTAGGTACCTAAACCTGTAATAATATTTGTTTAAATAAAATAAATAAATTTTGTATAGCAGAACGAGATAGAATGAGTAATTCTCGATATCGTATTTGATACCAACTATTTTTTTTTTTTGTAGATTTCTGTTTTTTTTTCTCTTCTGCATTTCTGATCTTACTTTTGATGAATGAAGATGAAGTCAAAATAAAAATCATAAATGGCGCCGACGAAAGTTTTTGTATTTTTAATCATGGGTGTCGTTTCCGTGGTTTTTGGTTCGCTGATAGTGAAAATGAGGTCAAAATTAACACGGGGAAAAAAGTTAACATAAGCAAAAAAAACAGTTTTCCTTTTTTTTCTACGGCTTCCCCTGACACTATTTTCACCCTGCGCCACTGTTAGGTAGAGGTGTATCTAATCCTACACCCACATTTCGCACATTTAGCTTAATCCCATCAACCGGGCACAAATAATACAATAACACTTTGCCCGTCCCGCAAATCGAACCCAGGACCTCATGTTCAGTAGCGCTTGCGTCAACTGGAACAACGATGCAGTCTCACATATGACCCTTCAATATTTTCATGCGAACGAAGTCGCGGGCAACAGCTAGTGATATATAAAACTATAGATAGATACGTTGCCCGCGTTCTGTAGTGGTAACATGAATGCAAGGCAATTGCCGGACTTTCATTTAGTCGCGTACCAACCAGTGCCGCGGCAGTACGTGACATTAAAATAACTTTTGTCTATAACTTCCATAAACAACGAAAAAAAATGCCGTCCTGTGTTTTAGGACATGTAAAAACTATACTTTAACTGTGAAAGATAGAAAAGTATCATTTCATGCGTAAGTATCTAGAAAAATGTTTTTTTTTTTTTCGATGCTTTCTAATGGCGGCTGGCGCCTTTTGTTCGCGCTCGGCCAATGAGCATGCACCACAGAATGACAACGGAATTCAAGAAATATGTTTATCTCTCTCTAACAACAAAAAATCCGTAGATGACGTTTAATTTTCTTTCCCTTTCTTCGTGCGTCTAAGTATTTACGAGTATCTAGCTACCGACAGTATTACAATACGTCATTGTTTAAATGTCAGTTTTGTTTGCCCGTGATCGAACAAAAAATCATCTAAGGATTTTTTTACGACTTAATTTAACTCACAGTAACTAAAACTTCTTGTTTATATTAATATAAAAACAACCTAATTGGTTGTTATTCCTGACTTACTTCGATCCTTGATTTTGTAAAAGTCTCAACATTTTGTCAACCGCACAGCCACCCTACGCCAAGGTTAATTAATCTTTTCAATCAACCAGGTTAATTAGAAATCTTGAGCATATTTATTGGGTTTCTCGATCATTGAGACTATTATGACAGAACTGTTTTTATTTATCCCATACTACGGATATTGAAATCAAAATATAAATTAACACGTTTAAGTATTTACTGAATTTCCGTGAATTTTGCTGGTAATTAAACCGTTTACAATCTGCCGGTTTTGTCAATTTTGCGGTGGCATATACATTGATTTTAATGTTCTCGTTTGTCAGTAAATAATGTGGTTTATAATTATACATTTTAAGTACTGTTTTATTAAACGAATACAACTGCCACCTGCAGCTATATAGCAAAATTGTTCGGAGAATCACACTTCAATCCAGACTTATATGATAAAAATAATAATTTACAATATAATAATATTAAAAACATACAATATTTGATATTAAAACAATAACAGCGCCTTCATTTTCGTTGATCTAGTTGTCGAACTGCTGAGCATAAAGGTCTTGGATTAAATTCCCTTGTAAGAGCGAAGTGCTTTTTATCAGGAAAGTTTAAGTAGCAGTATTTATCCTCGGTTGATGGCAATAAGCTCGCACTTTATAACAAAAGAAATGAAACATAGGAGGCGTAATGTTGGTGCACCATTAGGAACCCTAAAACGGGGCTATTCGGGATGACCCACAATTTCGAACAAAAATATCGATATGTCGGTTGGTGTATGGTAGAAGTCATTTTACAAACTCTAGCAACACTTTGATTTGATTACTGCTACTGAGAAATGCCTGATGGAAAAACCCAATAACATTTTGGTACATATGGTGCTCTCATAGAGAAGAGGCCTGTCCCAGCGGTGGGAACATCAAAGGCTGATGATGATGATATGGTCTCAAAAGCCCAAATAGCCCCGTTTCACTTTACGCCTTTGTTTTACCCTTCACGGGTTTACTGGCATTTTCTCAAGTTTACTGCAACTGTAGCTTAGCTTTTTGTTGTTGTTTTAATGACATTCAAAAGTGCCGTAATGGTATATTTGAAATCAATTCTTTGAGTTAGAGTTATGTAATGTTTTGCAATTTCAAACATAGTACCTACAAAATTGCTTTAAAAAGTTGATAACCCTACCTATGATTGGTAAGGAAAGGCTAGTATCAGTGCTGTAACCTAATTTCTATTAGTAATAGGTTGGCAAACAAGTCGACGGCTCACCTGATAGAAAGTGATTGCTTACCTTATATATACTGCCTGTAAAACCCACAGCTTTGCTGCTGTTTTGACAGCATTTGAGACAAAATTTCATGTACTAGTTAGTTTGAAAGCACTTGTAGATTTCGAACGGCAACAAAACGTTATTGCCGGCATTGTTTGGTAGAAAACCAGATAAATAGCTTTTTGCTGTACACAGATTTTACTATATAAATGTTTAGCTGTTAGAGTACCTTACAAAAATACGCTTATTATCGTAATGGCGTTAATACATCTCTACTTTTATTTACACTAAAACCTTTCTCGAGAACCACAGGGGTGATAGTGGTGTAGTGATTAAACCCTGTTGTTAGACACAATGATTGCAGCATCTTTATAAAATTATCAAGAGAAAAGTATAACATTATATTTTGTATTTATATCCAACACTTTTCTCTTGTCAATCCTACACCTTTTTTTTTTTTTTTTCTCTTGTGATTTTGTGTACCTTTGGGTAACCTACCCTGAACCAGAACAGAGTTAATGCGTTGAAATTCTGGAAACTACTAAATTACCTTAAGGCGATTACATGAGCTAAACGCGATTTTTATCCTACTAATATTATAAATGCGAAAGTTTGTAAGTATGGATGTATGGATGTTTGTTACTCTTTCACGCAAAAACTACTGAACGGATTTGGATCAAATTTAGCACACAGATAGTTTATTACCTGGATTAACACATAGGATACTTTTTATCCCGGTAATAAGATCCCGTGGGATAATTTCAAACTTCACGCGGGCGAAGCCGCTGGCAGAAGCTAGTAATTAATAAAAGTATATTATGATTCACTGCTGACACAACAAGACCTGAAAAATAAATAATATTCTTCAGGATATATGCTAGCATGATAGTGTTTTGAAAACATAATACAATTAATTTGACTAGATAAATTAAATCACGAACTTATCTCTAAAAATATCTTTCAAACAAAAAAAAACATACTAATACATGCGATGAATCAGATGTTTTGGCAAATAATTCTACGAACAATATATTAGCATGATTGTGTTTTGTTTTTTTAATCCAATCAATAGTTATTTTGTAAATCGATCGAAACCACTCATTTCGCGCTTTTTGACCCGCAGTGACTGACGTAACAACCGGTTTGTTGTGCAAGCTGATTAGAACTTTATTCTAACAACATTTCAAACGAAGTTTGATCCACCACAAATAGAGTTGCTAATTTAGCTCATTTAGTCGCCTTAAGTGTAAGGTAATTTAGTAGTTTCCAGAATTTCAACGCATTAACTCTAATTACACTGTAACTCATATAATATCCAACTAGACTTAATAACACTGATTGGAAACTAAAATAGGTATTACTGGATAGATTGGAAACTAAAATAGGGATTGCGGGAAAAGCACAATATGCACAAATAGTAAAATTTACAAATAGTAAAATTATATGCACCCTGTAGGATGAATGGATTTACATTCATCCTGTTTCAATCAATCTGTAAAGCGATGCCAAGTCAGCGCCAAGCATTTGGAGTTTACGCAGTAATTAATCAGAGAATTAACGAGAGATCAATATCTAGATAGATTGTTGATCACCCTCAATGACTGCAGAAGCCGGTTTTATGGACTACTAAACTACAGTTTGCTTTATATCCGTAAAGATTGGAGGTATTAATCGAAATGGTTTTGAATCTGTATACGGAATACTAAAATTTAAATGAAAAATTTTATGATTTTGATTGTGTTTAAATCATAAGATTGTAAGTAAGGTGTTTGAACTTAGTTTTGGCCAGTGCGTAATATATCGATATGTTTAGTGTTGCTCAGTTTAAGTTATCTCAGTTTCGTTTATATCATCTGCCATATCAATATTTGTGATGTAAGTAGTAAAGCATTAATAGTGTGAATAATATTTATGTTATTTACTTTATTTCATTTATTATTTTTGTACAAATTTCTTATATTCTTGAATGCTGTGCTTCAAAAACAAACAATACAGAACAATTTAAGAATTCAAAAAATATGTATTCAATGATTATTATTTATAGTAAGTACAGATTTCTATAGCTAAGGTATTTTAAGGCCTCTAAGTAAAAACATCTGTACTTAAATAAACTTCGTTTTTATCTCGATCTAGACAATTCCAAACAAAATTACAGATAATAATGTCTGCGTAAGTTAGTGAGAAGTGCTAAAGAATGTTTTTATCTGACGTCAACGTCAAGAAATTGTGACACTTATTACTTGAAGACAAAAGTCAGCAGTAAAGCTGTGTTTAGACTGCAAGGAGGCATGTGACTCGAATGGTTTTTAGTCACGTATAGGAATCATAGTTCAGGCTGAAAGATAAGGTATGCATCTGGTGTAGGGAAAGAATATTGTGACGCAATATGGAACACAACCATTTTTTCCGCTAAAACCTAGGCATTTCTTGACGGTTTGAAAAAAAATAGCTTTTCGTGCTGACCCGGTCTGGTCTTTTGTACGTAAAGTTAGTATATTCGTGGTCTTCTTTTGAGACGCGTATTGTATTAGCGCATAGCCTGTAGTCAAGAGCTGCGGTGTGTACCGAAAGTGCGAGGCATGCACTTTTAATAGCTTGCTGCAGATGCCTCACGCTGTCTGTACATGCCTCTAGAAGACAATGTGGGAGGGTGACATTTCACACTAACAATCTACCACGCATAAAAGTCATGACTATCGCTTTTTTACCAGCAGATTGCGGTGTCGACTTGGTTCCTAATGTATATTGTATGTAAACTACGATTATCTGAAAGGTCAAAATGTAGGTAGTGTGAGATCGTTTTTTAAGTTTATTAATTTCATATTCGAACTTTGACGTCATTTGCTAAACATGAGTTGTGTTTAGAGAAAAAAAAAAATGCTTTTTTTATATGTGACAGTGTTCATCAGCAGCAAAAAATTGATGTGACATAAAAAAAAAATTGTAACAATTTCACTACAGGCAAAAAAAATGTAAAACTAATTTTAATTGCAAATTTTTGCAAATAAAATACATTATCTACTGCACCGAGTTTCACTTCTTTATAAAAGCTAAATGTAACATAATTAAAACTCAACTACGAAATATTACAATAACTTATTTAACCATTCCTTCCTCGGAAAGGAAGCGAAACCGTAGTACAAAGGAATAGTTCGCCATAGTCCTCCCTAACTCCATAACATTGTTTTATATTTTTTGTTCATATTTTTGCCCACCCCTAAAGTTTTTCCCCGAGATGAAAAAGTATGATTAGGTGGAAAGTTTCCTTGGCTACCTTTTTTTATTATTAATGTCGACCGGACGAGCTCCGAAATCTTAGTTTTGAATAGTTTTTGACATGGTTTTGCTTTTTTTATTTATGTTGTAAGGTAAAGAATTTTGCGGTTGGATTTTCTGTCGTATTTTTTGTAACATCTTCTTATAAAAGCCAAGTTTTAATAGTAAACTACCTCGCAAGAAAAAAAATAGGCTGATAAAATTATTTTAGATATAAAAATTTTCCGTTTTGTAAATAATTATACGCACACAAAAAGTCATTCAAATGTTTTTAAACTTATTACCATAGAGCCAAATCGAACAGTTCGCAATTCAAAACACTCAAACCTATATCAACATCAGAGACAGTACAAAAAAACACTGGCACACAGTCACGACCCAATTACAAATAAAAATAAAAATAACAAACAAGCAAAAACAAGGTGCTCGATAGTGAAAAAAAAATATTAAAAAGTCGTGTAAAATAAAAAGTAGCCAGCCGGTAACCTGTGCTTATGGTGTGATAATCAATTCAGTCACGCGATCAAACTGGCTTTTCGAACCCGATATGTGGGTTGTAACAGTCAAAATTTTAGCTTGACGTACCAACAAAATGTTATAAGGAAATAAGGTTTTAAGATAATTTTTGTTCTGCAGTACAGCGTATCCATAAAAGTAGAAACGTTGACGTAATAATACCTTCTAACCCGTTTAGTTTCAATCAAAGTTGGAAAGTGATAAAGTTGTTATAATTTGTTCAGGGTAACCGCAGAAGTATTGGGAAAATATAAAATCTGGAACCTAAGACGACCCACTGACCGGAAAATCTCTTAAATAATTACAGTTTTTTTGTGAATCTACTTCTTGAGATACCAGAAACTGTGAGTAAGCTGGTCATTAGAAATAAGCATCCCCTTTGTATTATTTTCTGTTCCTTCCTTTTTACTATAAAGGGTGTAAAACACCTCTTAACGAATACGAAAGGCACTTGTTCTCCTCTTCATTCTGATAATTATTTTGTTCTACGCTATACCTAGGAACATTCTAGTTACGGAGATATTGGGGGTCAAAGTTGCAAGATTTTGACAAGTTTTTTTTTTTAAATACCAATTTTTATCGCATGATGTTTACTTTAAATATCTCTACGAACCCCGTACGCATAATGTTTTGAGAGTGTTACATTGAGTTATACCACAAAACATTAATTATAACCTCAAAAAAAAAGGTTTTTTCCCAGCAATATTTTTTGCGTAAAGTTACTTAGTTTGATATACAGTAACGGCTTTGTGATGAGGTGAAATACACCCTGATTTAGTGTGTACATAAATTGTTAAATAAAATAAATACATAATAATAATACCTTGAAGGGTAATGTAAAGGTGTAACTCATAGTACACCTTCGATTGTAATACCTATTTATTTAGAATACTTAACCATAATCACACATCAAAATTTAGAATTAAGGTTATATTACAATTTTTCTTGTATTATCAGAGTGCTAGTCTTGAAACACTCAAATACAAGAAAAAATGTTAAAGCCCCTTTAGATCCCATAATACTCAAATAGGGCGTGACCTAATTGCCTTTAACCGGGCATAAATTTACACTCCGCAATGTTCCTGAAAAAAAAATTACTCAGCAATTGCGTTTGCGTCGGAGAGTTATTCTTCTCCATAAAAGATAAAATCAGGAATAATCATTTCATCAGGTGCTTTTTAAAATTCTTAACGAAAATAATAAAGGGGTTTGAAGTTTTTGGTCGGATTTTCTTCCACCATTTTGATTTTTTTTTCAAAGTAGCGGTCACGCATTAGACCTATATCAAACGATAGCTGGCATTTACACAAACTAAAACAAAACGTTCTAAAGTGTCACGTTTCCAAGACATAAGCTTTCAAAGTTAAAATCCATTTACTGATAGGACAGCATCTTCAGCACAACTTGGACTTGATTGGACACGTCAAGTTTCCGAGATTTTAGCTATTCGTAGCTCGTATCAGTGGATGGATCGCTTTGATAGCTCATATCTCGGAAACGTGAGACTTTTGTTTCATACAAAACTTGTTTGTATTCATGCCAGCTATCGATTGATATGCGTGTCCAATCAAATTGAAGTTGTGCTGAAGATGCCATCATTTATTCAGTGAGTGGGTTTTTACTTTGAGAGTTCGTATCTCGGAAACGTGGCACTTTATAACATTTTGCCTCATTTAAAACTTGTTTGTGTTGATATCAGCTATCAATTAATACAGGTTTTATGCCCTTTACGGCAATTCCCAGAAGCACGAGATTGTCTTACGTAATTTATTAGAGCACTAAGGGAAACAAAATCGGTGTTGAAAATTAAATGGACGTTTATTATTTTGAACGATGGAAAATTCCATAAGGTACACTAATAGTAATTAGTATTTTTCAGCACCAATTAAAACCTCTTCTAATACAGTCAATATTTTAACGATTCTTTATACCTAATTGATACCTAAAGCCCAAAATAAAAGTAATTGCCTGACCTTGAAGTGAACCTTTAATGGCGCTACACATGTGGGGTTTTTAATCAATGGTTTTAATGCTTGTAAATTAAAAAGATTAATGTCTACAATAACTTACAGTTATTAAAGTAAATAAGCACTAAACTAAACAGATTGCTAAGCATGCAGAAACGTAATTTTTCAGACTTACCGTTTCACATTTAGTACATTTATAATACTTTACTTCAATTAGTACAAGTATCTAATTATGATATCAATCAAACTGAACTCACTAACGACTCTTGGGAGGTGACTCAAGTGATTTAGTATTTTAATTAAATAATATGAGTACTAAGCAATTGAGCATAGACATGAGACCTATTATAATTATGCATGATAAGTCGCTTTTCATGTCTGCTGTGAAAAACGTTTCAAAATATGAAGTTTTCACTTAGATCAGAATATATTCCAGCAAGTTTATATGTAAAAATATATCATTTTATGGAATCACGATGTGTTGACGTGCCTCTTGGCATAAATGGGTTGCTATTTATCTTTTTCACTGTTTCAAACAGAGAGCTTTATTTTCTGAATACACAAGCATACGAGTTCGGCCACTTATCAGTTTTCATCATCATTCATCATTTCAGCCGAAAGACATCCACTGCTGGCCATAGGCCCCCCCTAAATGTCTCCACATAGACCGGTCCCGTGCGACTCGCATCCAGCGGATTCCCGCAACCATCACCAGCCCTCTTAGCATGACCACCGGACAAACGCGAGAGATTCCACAAATCTTTTGTTGATCTGTCATTGAATCGACAAAATGACAGATAAACAAAAAATTTGTCGGCTCTTGGTCGTGTCTACGGTGGTCATGCTACGCGGTCTGGTTATCAGTCTGTCTAGTGACTAGAGGCTGGTCTTCAAACGCAACTTCTTTAGTTTGGTGGTCGTAATTCTAGAACTTTCATCCCCATCGGCCATTCTGCGAGCAATGTGCCCTGCCCAATCCCACTTAAGTTTGATAATTCTTCAGGCCACGTCGGTAACCGTTCTCTTGCGGATGTCTTTAAGTAATTAGGTTGAAATGTGGTCGACTGAAAGTGAACTCGGTAGGACCTACTTAAGTAGACACCTACAAACATTCAATCTATACTAATATTATAAAAACATAAAATGTGTTTGTAAGTTTGTATCTAGAGGTAATCTTTGGAACTACTGATCCGATTCTAAAACACTGACGGGAAGATACATTAACACAAGTGTTATAGGCTACATTTAAAACATTCCAGTGAGATAATTTCCGTAAATCACGGAAGCGAAACCGCAAGCATAGGTTAGTAGTCACATAAAAAAGCTTCTTTACCAAAAACCGTTGATCGTAAAATAATAATTGGCCGCACATAAATAAAGGAAAAATCTTTAGGTGACGCAAAGACACGAAGAAAATTGAAAACGTGACGTTTTGCCTCCAGAAATTATACCCTAGTGTTTATATTGAAATATGGCCGCAAATTCCTATTACATTTTATTCATACCAAATTGGAAGTTTGTACTTCTATTTGGTAAACAATAACGGGAATCATTTCGTTTTCGAATAACGTTGGAATAATTTTGTGGTGTGCGTTCTATTTATTGTGGTGTTCCTACCCGCGGTTTGAAAACAAGTAAATGGTTTTTGTAGTGCAAAATGTTCGTTGTAATGGAATATTGTAAGCTGTTTATAGTGAAATAACATTCTTGTGTATGGCATAACTAATACCGTACATTAATTAACAAGCTAATTCATCATTATAAAACATATGAAAACAGCTATTTATTGCGAATTTGAATGAATAACTTACTAAAAAACGGATCCTTCTTCTTTATCGTGTTGTTAGTTGCCTAACCTGGTGTCAGACGTTTAATTTCGATTGGATTACAGAATATATAGGTTTCCAAATACATATTTTGAATGTACACCGATATAAACAAGAGTTATGAAAAAAATATTTTTTCTATATAAATTTTAAATTCCTCATATCTCGTCTTTATATCATTGTCTTTTCAAAATATTTATTTGGAAGCATAGATATTCTAAAATACAATCGAAATATATACACACTACCTAAAGAAAATGTTTGATTTTCATATTATTTTGGTATTACGTTTGTATGAGAAACGCATGCTCCGCCGGCCCTTTAAGTCAGCTACTGTTCTTGATGAGTGTTTTTATTAATAAACTAGCGGACGTCATGCGGTTTCACCCAATTACTTCCCGTTCCCGTTGGAGTATGGGGATTAAATGTAGCCTATGTTACTCTGGGTGAATGTAGCTTTCCAATAGTGAAAGAATTTTCGAAATCGGCCCAGTAGTTTTTGACTTTATTCATTACAAACATACACAAACACAAAAACATTTTTTTTTTCCTATTAGTGTAGGTGTAGATAGATTTAGGATTATATATTTTATTGTATCTTTGGTCAAGTTGCCAAAATTAGTTCTTAAGCCGCTGCATGCTGGTTTTTTGATACAATTCACCTGTTTGGAAGAAATAAAGGCCTCTATGTAATTCGAGGGTCACAAAATCCCTAAAATTTAAATCAACAATAGAAGTATATCGACCGTTGAAAATGATAAGGAACTAAACCTCAACGAGGTTTAGTTATCATTTTTAACGGTCTACTCTAACGATAAACACTACGAGAGAGAAAATCTAGCTTCCCGATATAATAACTGAAACGGAAAAATGTCTACAAAAGTAAAAAGGCTACCCACAAACAGCTGCATTTCAAACTGAAAAACGTTTAAAATAAATCACATTAAACAGTTTCGTGCAAGATCGTTCGCGTAACGTACCGTTTATGTTGGCAGAATAAACTAGGTTACGGAATTATTTATAGCACAGTGTTAGAAAGAATTTGCATGTAATGTGCATCGGGAAATCGATTGCTTGAACCTTTTTGAATTAGTTTTTTTAACGTCTGTTTTGGCGAGTGAAAATGAGGGTGTTTGGTTTTAAATGAAACTGTAGGGTTTGTAAAAAATCAATATGTTAAACGAAGGGTTTAACTGGCATAACATTACGACTGTAACCCCTGAAGGATAAGGTAGTGATGTATCTAATAGTATCTATACTCATATTTCGCCATTTTCATCATCTCAGCCGAAAGACGTCCACTGCTGGACATAGGCCTCCCCCAGGTGTCGCCACATTGACCGGTCCCTTGCTACTCGCATCCACCGGATTCCCGCAACCTTCACCAGGTCATCGGTCCACCTAGTGGGAGGTCTTCCAACGCATCGCCTTCCGGTTCGCGGTCGCCACTCCAGAACTTTTCGGCCCCATCGGCCATCCGTTCTGCGAGCAATGTGCTCTGCCCACTGCCACTTAAGTTTAGCAATTCTTTTGATTTAAATTTTCGCCATTTTAACCACTTACAAATCTAAACTCTGTAGCTGTTACTGAGAAATTGCTAATCTAAAAACTCAATAACAATTTTCCCGACCTCGGAATTGATTCAGGACCTCGCGCTAAACAGTCGTGTCTGCTTCCACTAGACCAACGAGACAGTCTACTAGATTCCTTTTGCATAAATGGATTGAGTTTTAACATTTTTTGTTTTATCAGTTCACGGAAGTGAGAGGCAGCAGGTTCCAGTATTTTTTCTTGTTTTTTCAAAAACGTAGGATATTGTATGTATACCCAGTTACTGAGTTCTGTAGGTCTGACAGTCACTCCGTCAAAATTGATTGAAATTAAGATTGATAAGCTGGTTGATTGATTGATAAACTAGACATGGCAGATGGTATTACGGTTGAGAAAGGCTGTAATGAGTGCCGTTAGTAAACGACAGAGCCGTCCAGGTTACTAGTGGGACAAAATCTAAGTCAGGACTCATTTTTTAACTATGTATTTATCTATTGCTAAAATAGAGGATGTAAAAATCATCATAACGAAACCGAAAAGTACTGGTTTCCCCGTCATTATGATATTATTTTGTACTACACCATAATTGGAAACCTTTTAGTTATTGGGGGTCAAAATTCCAAATTTTTAACAAGGTTTTTTAAAATGTAAATTTTTATTGGAAGATTTTTACTTTAATAATGATAATAAACAATTTATTTCAGATAACAAAGACCCATAGATAAATACCTTAACCTAAAAATACATAGTAATAACAATTTTTGTTATTATAGTGTTAACTTAAAACTATGTTAGTAACACTTCACTTGCATGATGCATTATGCGTATTGCGTATGCATTATTTTAATACCTCCACTTCGTATTATTCAATCCATCCATCAGCACAATATGAGTGTGTTACATTGAGTTCAACCACAAAACATGATTTTTCACCCCAAATACAGTTGTTTTCCGTTTACATATTTTTGCGTAAAGTTTAGTACTTTGTTTAATGTTCATAATGCTTGGTTGACGGCTTCGTGATGAGGTTGTTTACACCCTGTATGTAATTCCATTGGCATTGACTCAGTAAAATCTCGCTACAACTGAATATAACTTCCATTTCTTGTATTTGACATGTCTAAATTCACCACAAAGAAAATCAATGGGCAATCATGCTTGAAAATATACAGGGTGTAAATCACCTCATCACAAAGCCGTTAACCAAGCATTCTGTACATCAAACTAAGTAACTTTACGCAAAAATTATTGCTGGGAAACAACTTTTTTTTTTGAGGTTATAAATCATGTTTTGTGGTAGAACTCAATGTAACGCACTTAAAACATTGTGCAGATGGATGGATTGAATGGCATGAGGGTCGTGGAGATGTTAAAAGTCAAATTCTTACAAAAAAAACTTGTATTTAAAAAAAAAAAAACTTGTCAAAAAAGTTGTAACTTCGACGCCCCATATCTCCGTAACTAGACAACAAAAAAATGATCGCAATGATGGGGAGAACAAGTGCCTTTCGGCTTCGTGAAGAGGTGTTTTACACCCTTTATTATATCCCCGTTCAACGAAGTCGTACATCTTCAGTGCAACAATAGGGCTTTGAACACACGACCTCCACCTCAACGGTTCAAAGCTTGCCACTGAGCTACAGGCACTTTTAAAGTTGATTTATCAAGCACACGTTTTGGCCAGTTAACCAGTACCCGACATGGATTGATCGGACGAAGCATGCAATAGTAATGTGATTGATTTAGATCTTTTGCATAAGTTGGAAATGCAAACCATTACCCACTTTACAAGATTGGTCTCCATAAATAATAAAATCTTTGAATTGCTTACATTTATGCATGTAGTTGAGTGGTTAAGCCGAGTTGCTTTTTATATCAACTCATATGTTATTTAACAATCATAATAAATTAGTCGCAATAATCTAAACTAATATTATAAAGCAGAAGAGTTTTATTGTTTATTTGTTGGTTTGTTTGTTTGTTTGGTTGAACGCGCTAATCTCAAGAACTACCAGCTCGAATTGAAAAATTATTATTTGCGTTGGATAATCCATTTATCAAGGAAGACTATAGGCTATATAACATCACGCTAATATGAGCGGAGCAGCGTGCTATTATTTACGTCCGACCCCACACAGCACAGTCATTTGTCTGAATAAATAATAAAATTCTAAACAATATCAAAGCAAAACCAACCTAATTGTTTAAGCATCATTGTTACTAACACTGAAATACTAAATAGTTTAATAAGTTATTTCAAACAACTATGGAGTTTGCTACTTGTCTAGCCCCCTTGGTTACTACAATATAAAATGCAAAGTTTCTCAGGTAGAAACAGATAATACATCTTCCATAACTTCACAATGCCCCATTAATAATTAGGCTATAATTTTCAGTTATCAAAACCAATGTCCACCGCTCCGTTCATGGGGGGGGGAATCCTAACATAAATTACGTTCTTAATTATGAATTTCATAAACGTTTTCCGAAGTTTTGATTTTGATTCCAGACTTTAATGGCTCTGCCCTAGTTTGGGCAATGGAATTATTATTCTAGACTTCGCCTTGATTAAATTGGGCTTCTAGTGATAATAAACTGGGTTTGTATCCTTCGTTTTCATTAATTAACATCCGTAAGTTATCCTGTGTCGAATATGAGGCTTGATCTCGTCGGTTCAATGAGCTATCCTGTGGGAATATTGCTGTAATGAACGTGGATGGACGGACGGATGATCGAATCCTGTTATGAGATCAGTAGTTTATATTGTTATGAAGACAAGTGCCTTGATGCTTGTTTATATATTGTTGCTTTAAAATTTTTTGTATAGTAAGCAACGACCTTTTGTCGGGCCTACGCTGTCCTCTAAAGTGAACATAATTTATGTTACAGCGTTAGTGCTAAAGTGCTAATGCTGTAACATAATATTATTGTAACACCAAATGATTTTAAAAGAGTTTCCATTGAGTTTCTTGCCGGTTCTTCTCCATGGAATCATCGACCAACGCGAACCGTGCAAACGTCGAATAAGGGACGTTTTATAAATGCCCATCTAAGCCTGTGTACAATAAAAAATATATATTTTGCGTGATTTCGGAGATTTGACTTTGTAAGAAAGAGCAAACATCATTCTCTTGCCCTTATCCCAATTTATTTGGGGTCGGCGCAGCATGTCTTCTTCTTCCATACTCCTCTATTTTTCGTAATCTCATCAGACACTTCTTTTCTTACCATATCCTTCTTAACACAGTCCATCCATCGTTTCTTTGGTCTTCCTCTACTCAAATACCCATCCACATTCATATTCAAAACTCTTTTTCAACCGACTTCCAAAAAGAGGAGGTTATCAATTCGTCTGTATTTTTTTTTTTTTTTTTTGTGTTTGTTACCTCAGAACTTTCGACTGGGTGAACCGATTTAGATGATTCTTTTTTTGTTTGAAAGCTGGTGCTTGTCGATTGGTCCCATTTTAATTTGTTGAAGATCTGATGCTGATCTTCCGAGATATACAAAGGAACTCTTCAAAAATAGACGGCAAATCTGCAGTAATTGCTGCAATCGCTTGTAGGTTCATTGTTCATACTACATCATGACGTAATATCACGCCTGTATGCTCTGAGGGGGTACCTAGATGTGTACAATACTCCCAGATTTCGACAATGTTTGTTGCCTCTGAACTTTCCACTGGGTAAACCGATTTTGATGATTCTTTTTTTAATCGAAAGATGGTGCTTTCCGTGTGGTTCCATTTCAATTTAGTTAAGATCTGACGCTGATCTTCGGAGATATAAATGGAACTCTTCAAAAATACACGGCAAAGCTGCAGTAATTGCTGCAATGACTTGGTTGTTTATTGTTTATGTAACATAGTGACGTAACATCACGCCTGTATGCTCTGAGGGAGTACGCAGAAGTGTACAATACACCCAGATTTCGACAGTTAGATATGTTAAGTTCCATTTAATGGGATCCTGGAGAAATAGAGGGAATTCCTTAAATTTTATAGGCACACCAGAAGCGATTTGGGTAGTTTTAGGAAGAGTACATTCTTGGAGTGATCCCATTTCAATTTGGTAAAGATCTGAGGAAGAACTTCGGAAGATAGGCGACGGGAACTCCTCAATAAATGATAGCAAATGTACTGGAATCGCTGAAATCTCATGTCTGTCTATTGTTTACACCAGTTCATAAAAGAAAATCACGCCGGTACGCTGTGAAGGGGTAAGTACATGTGAACCACTAAAAAATGAAAAATAAAAACTTTTTTACAAAAAATGAAACCGACTTCAGAGAAAACAAAAAAGTGAAAAATAACTTTAGCTTCAGAAGTCGGTGACAAAAAAACTAAATCAATCAAACAAAGGTCACCGACTTCTGAAGCTAAATTTATTTTTCACTTTTTTGTTTTTTAAGAAAGAGCAAAACATTTTTTTTTATTTCTCCATCTTGGGACTATCAGTACGTTGGTACAGGGTTACCTCATACGATACCATACACATTAACAATATTAAATTTTGTAACTAATAAGTAGTGAAAAAATTTCCTCATTGTCATTATGACCTTATAACCATGTCACTAAGGGTCACAGTTACGTTTCTAAAATGATTTTTGAAAAAAAAAGTAGTGTTATTAGACCTACAGAAGATAATAAATAACGAGTTTGCAAAGCTCAATAAAAGTCGCGGTACTAAAAAGAATGCTAATTAGATGCATAAAAGTGCAATCTTTGCTTTCAAATAATACTCATAATTCACAATAGTTCTGCCAACGACTTACCTGTGGACTTACCTAACAATTATATTAATACGAGCTGACTCACGCAACTTCGTCTGCGTCACATAAGAGAGAAAAACGAAAGTAAAAAAAATACCGTTTTTGCAACATTTTTCATTCCTGCTCCGCTCCTAATAGCCGTAGCGTGACGTTATATAGCTTAAAGCCTTCCTCGATAAATGGACTATCAAACACAAAAATATTTTTTCAATTTGAACCAGTAATTCCTGAGATTAGCGCGTTCCACCAAACAAACAAACAAACTCTTCTGCTTTATAATATTAGTATATAAGTATATATTCAGCTGAGGAATTGAGGGCAATTATTACATATGTATCTAATGTTTTAGCGGCACAAATACACCCCAGCCATTCTTGTCACAAAAACGCGTCAAGTCATAAAATCTTTGTCAAAAAATCGTGGTCACTTTTAACATTCATGTTACGACTGACCTATTATTTTTCGGCGACCACACGTTCCATAAAAATGCCGGGAATAAAGAATCACGTACTAAAAAGGTCAGCACACATGTGCCATCATATTCTCAACTAGAGCCTTTAAAACCGTAATCCCGAACTCAATGGAGTATAGTGTTGGCGTAATGCGCTCAAGCGAATTGATATACTCGACTCACCAATTGACTTTGTACCGACGATTTACATATATTATGTACGGAAATAAGCGTCGCGTGTTGGGTATATCCTGTGTGGTAAGGTAATGATTGTATTCATATAATGTAGTGTAATTTTGTGGGGAATTGACGATTGTATCGATTCATTGATTGAAAAATTTAATGCATACATATTCATTTTGATAGCACGGAATCTTACAGTGACAACACAAACAAATTATTTACTAATGTCCTTGAAAAACTAACTGATTTACCGTCACTGTTACTGCTAGCCTGGATCATCCCACGGCTGGGCAAAGGCCCCTCTGCATGATTTCCAGTTGTTTCAATCTAGGGCTAATGTTGTAACATCCCTACTCCCTACTTCCTACTAATATTATAAATGCGAAAGTTTGTGAGGATGGATGTATGTTTGTTACTCTTTCACGCAAAAACTACTGAACGGATTTGGATGAAATTTTGCACACAGATGGTTTACAACCTGGATTAACACATAGGATACTTTTTTATCCCGGTAGTACATCCCATGGGTCAATTATGAAACTTCACGCGGGCGAAGCCGCTGGCAGAAGCTAGTATTATATAAATGTGAATGTAAGTTTGTTTGTTACGCTTTCACGCGAAAACTACTCAACCGATCATCATGAAACTTTGTACACGTATTCTTGGAGGTATTAGAAGTAACATAGGATACTTTTTATTTAAAAAAACTAACCCTCACTCGCAGACGAAGTTGCGCGGGTCAGCTAGTTTCAAATAATTTAGCAATCTTTTAGAATCAAGACTAGTTTACCAACTCTTAGTTTCAATTTTACAGATAACAAAAATAAGCGCGAAAGTTAAAATAATTAAATTCGACAAAAAATTAACCTCGCTAACTCACATCACTAATCTCGCGCCCACCGGAAACTCGCACCGCCCCTTATTAACAATGTGCCGGCGTACATTCAGCACTCCCAGTGCCTCGCAACCTACATCCGGTTACTTCTTCAGGTTTATGGTCACATTGCTGAAAATTTTCTTTTACTAATTTTAGACTGAATTTATGATTGCGAGTGTATTTTTTTGACTCATTATTACTTCAGGACAGTGTAATATGAAGGAAAATTTGTTAATGGTATTTACAGACCTAAAGGTAGATTTACTTTCACTATAGTTAAATTTAGAGAGCACCGGTGGCGGCCCCGACTTACGAACAGTATTTCGTCGGTTCAAAGCCAGGTTCCAGATCTTCGATTTTTGTAGGTCAACAGAGAGTGCTCATCAGATTGAACAACTTTTGCTAAGACATCATTCCTATATGTGCTATGGTGTAGCTGGGCTCTTGGAGTTCCACAACAGGTGTTCCAGATCTTCAATTTTTATAGGTCAACAGAGAGTGCTCATCAGATTGAACAACTTTTGCTAAGACGTCATTCCTATATGTGTTATGGTCAACTTGGGCTCTTGGAGTTCCACATCAGGTGTTCCAGATCTTCAAATTTATTCTCTCAGCTGAAAATGCTCATCACGTGGAACAATTTTTGCTATTGTGTCTTTTTTGTATCTCTTGAAGTTTAGCTGGTCTGTTGCGGTTCTGCATCAGATGTTCAAGTTTCCAAGATAAATTATAGCCTATATATGTTGACCAGACTTAATATCTATACAACAAAAAAAATATTCAAATCCATCTTGTAGTTCCGAAGATTAGCGAGTACAAACAAACAGACAGGTTTATTTTTTTGGATTCGTGCTCTATTACTGTTTCAAAACGGGGGGTTTTCAATTATTACTTTTTTAATATATTCTATGTACAGACACAGTTTTTTACCGATTTATGATATGTATAAAGATATAGATTGAAATAAACAGTGTCTTCTTTGTACCAGTTTTTTTGGGTTTTCAAAATATCTGAATCAAAACAGACATGTAATAAATACCTATCCTTTAGAATCATTAATAACTTGTAACATCAACTCCTACGTCTTGTATGTGACATTAAATCCTCCATAATACTCCTCTCATTTACGTCACACGAGACTTTCAAACAAATACAATAATAATTGCCTGTTAAAGTTCCCGGGAGTCGTGTTGACTGGTTTGTTTCCGAGAAGAGAGATGGGAGCCTAACTAGCAGACGGCATCGGTATCTTAGTTTCATTTTGCAAAGTTAGGTGATACTTGTTTTAAGAACCTTTGTAGGTATCTCTGTACCGGTAAATTAATATTGAGTTTGACTGGGTATTTTGAGAAATAGCTAACCAACAGATTCTTGGAACTTATATAATTAATTTGTACTCATATTTCTACTTTCAGGAGAGGCTCACTATTTTCAGACTCAAACGACTTATCTAGTCCTGACCTAGGTAATATTTAGTATTAACTGGCTGACCCACGCAACTTCGTCTGCGTCACATAAGAGAGAAAAACGAAAGGAAAAAAAAACCCAGTTTTGCAACATATTTCATTCCTGCTCCGCTCCTAATGGCCGTAGTGTGATGTTATATAGCCTAAAGCCTTCCTCGATAAATGGACTATCCAACCCAAACATAATTTTTCAATTTGAACCAGTAGTTCTGGAGATTAGCGCGTTCAACCAAACAAACAAACTCATCTGCTTTGTAATCTATACTAATATATTATAAAGCAGAAGAGTTTGTTTGTTTGTTTGTTTGTTTGTTTGTATACAACAATATTTTTTGTTTATTATCCGAAAAGGGGTCATTGTACTCATAATTTTGAACAACTTTTTCTATGGGACGAACCTTGCAATCGCGAAAAAAAAATCAGCTGTTCCCTATATTTATGTTCGCATAACTCGTCAAAATGTAGGGAACAGCTGATTTTTTTTTCGCGATTTCAAGGTTCGTCCCAAAGAAAAAGTTGTTCAAAATGATGAGTACAATGACCCCTTTTCGGGTTTAGTATAAACAAAAAATAATGTTGTATGTATATATGTAAATATAGATGAATATAATTTGAAAAGTTCTGTCTGTTTTGTAAGGTCGTATCGATCTACGACATTACAGTCAAGTTGTCAAAACACACCCATCGTTTCGGTTTTAGCTCATGGTTTACCACCAAGCTAGATCCAAATCAAAGACATTACCTAATCATTCTACATCACAACATAAACCCTTAATTGTAAACAAAAGAAATAAAACACCAATTTGTCGCTGACGTATAAAAAAGAGGGCCATTGTGTTTACCCCGTAAAATCAACTTAAATGGCCAATGAAACACCATGTACATTTTAAGTTGGACAATAGAATGTAATTCTGTGGTATATTGGCCTCAATGATTTAGCATAAAGTCTATGGCTAGTGACTTAGTGAATCAGAGAAGCGAGTTTGGAGAATAAATATTTTTATTTATGTTTTTTGTTTTTTTTTCCCCTTTTTCTAAAATAACCACGTCAAATTCGGTCCTGCTGTTTCGATCATAAGACGTAATAAACAGACAGGCAGGCAGACGGACATAAAAATTATATACGGATATTTACAACAGCAGAATAATAAAATTAAAAAAAATATGCTTAATTATAGCGTTTCTTTTATAGAACTCACAGTCTTGAAAATTTAATTTCAACTCGTGATATAATTTTCACTGCACTTCAAAATAAAATGTGAGTGAAATATATCACGAGGTGAATGTACGAGTATGCTGCGAACCATCTCAATACTATTCAACTTGAACCCTGCGACTGACAGTCAGCACCCAAGCATCCCAGTTCTTTTTTTCTTTCTGCCTTCAAGAAATACTGTTTATTTAGTTACAAAGCATTGCAAACATCTGTCTTTACATCATTGTTCTTTGAAAGTATTCAAGTTGAGTTTCATAGTGGTGTTTATACACTTTTGCCTCAATGTAATGTTAATGTAATGTTGTAATGTAATGTAATGTTCGTATGTAATGTGTGATTTTGAAATATGAAGATCTCAGGGCCACCAGACGTAACCTGTAATCTTATTAGCAACTAGCACTTTGCCTGCGACATCGTTCGCGAAAATCGTGATATCTCGGCTAATTTTCACGATATCAATATAGTTTATATATTACTTGGTAAAGATGTAGCTTTCTAATGGTGAGAGAACTGTTTAAATCGGTCGAGTAGTTCTTGAGTAAAATCGTAACAAACAAACAAAATAACAAACCTTTCCTTTTTTTAATGTTATTGTAGAAATGTCTGGCATCGAGTTGTGTCGTACGGTGTATGTACGGTGAACGTCATATCTGTTAACTTGTGTCGACGGGCTATCACTGGTTATGAATTTTTCTTTCCCAAATCTTCATAATTGTTGGAAAAGTTCAAAATTTGTAGGTTTCATTTAATTGTTTTTGTATGCATGCTAGATTCACTTCTAGTAGATGTCAATCAGAAATATTGTGTTGTAGCTGTTTTATTGCTATTGTGATTGTATTAGTGAACTAGCTTCTGCCCGCGACTTTGTTCGCGTGAATTTCCCGCTTGCAACATTTCTTATTTTCATTTTTTCTTATTGCTGCTCCGCTCCTATTGGTAATTTCGTGATGTTATATGGCCTTCCTCGATAAATGGACTATCCAACGCAAAAAGATTTTTTCAATTCGAGCCGGTAGTTCCTGAGATTAGCGCGTTCAACCAAACAAACAAACTCTTCTGCTTAATAATATTAGTATTGATTAAATAAAATTTAAAAAATAAGTATAATGTCTGACGGCCCTGTGATCTTGCTGTATCACTAGGTAAGTCACATAAGTATTATTTCTGTGAATCAAACGCCGGTTTAAACGCTCAACAGTCCCGCTGGTATATACGGAATAATACAGAGTGTATATGTCACCGTAAAATTGTCAAATACGTTATATTGTAATATTTCTAGCGATATTGTAAAGTTAATTATTGTCAAATGAACATACTGCTTCCAACAAAACGCATTATTTTTCGTGAAATGCATGCGATGGTAGTCAACTCACGCGGTGTGGAGGGAAGGAGGGGTCCCAGTGGTACAACTCTCATGAAAAGATAATGCACCATTCCTGAGAAATACCGATTAATATAACATAACCTTGAAACACTTTATATTCCCCCTAAAAAGCGTAGTCGACGGAGCCCCGCTTCGCAGGGCCCCTATTTCCGAGTGCAGGGTTTAAAGGAACCTAACTAACCTAACGGAGGGTGCCCCAAGTCCAGATTATGGGGGCAGAGATACTTCCGTATGTTCAGTTGACAATAATTCGAGACATTACAATATCGCGAGAAAAAACACGTTATATTGTAATATAACGTGTTTAACAATTTTACGGTGACATAATAGACCAATCACGAAACCGTCAACCAAGTATTCAATAGATCAGACTAAGTGACTAAACACAAAAATTATAGGTGGGAAACTCCTTTTTTTTAAATCATGTTTTGTAGTAGAACTCAAAACAGGGATGAACTGAATAGTACGTGGTTCGTGGAGGTGTTTAAAGTAAAACACATACAGTTGGAACTTTAACCCCAAAATCTTCGCAATTAGAAGGTTATCAGGTATAGTGAAGAACAAAAAAAGATCGCAATTATGGGAAGTATAAAAAGGCTATGGGCTTCGATAAGCGGTTTTTCACACCCTTTATACGGAATCTTCAAACAAGCACAACCGGGAAATTTTATTCAAACCTTATTCACCTGCACAGATAAAGAAAAAAATCTTAACAAAAAATCTCCCCGCTAATCTTCCCACCACATCGTCAGTCTAATCCAAGGTAGAAGGCAAAAACCGCTAGGGCGACCATAAACTTTGATTAGATTTTGTAACACGCGGCTTCGTCCTACATTAGAATGCGTGAATTGGCGCCGAGTAATTGGATTTTTCGCGTCATCGCGTCTGATCTCTTGTATCTTGGTTACCCCAAAGTTCTGGAGTAAGGGGTGATTCATAGAGATGTCACATGGAGATGACTTGTAAGCTAGACATGAGTATCTATTTACCCTTTTTCGTACTACCTGCCCAAATCGTACAGGACAAGGAAAGGACCAAAAATTCGAAGACATGTGACATCTACCAATCCGCACTGGGCCCGCGTGGTAGATTATAGCCCATTCCCTCTCATTGTGAGGAGGCCGTGTCCCAGCAGTGGGAACATAATAGGCTGATGATGATGATGATGATGAAGGAAAGGAAGGCTTTCAATAAAATAATATGTTATCATCTCTCCCAGTCGTTTAGAACTGATGAACGTTTTTTTAACTGCCGCCTAAAGGAGGTTCTCAATTTGGCTGTATTTTTATTTTGCTATACTACAAATGTAGAAACAGTGGAACAAAAAGACTACTTAAGGGGCCGGCGGAGCGTGCGTCGTCCATACAAACGTAATACCTTATTTTTCTCATAACTCACTTAATCACCCCTTAAGCAAGTATCATTAAGCGAGGTTCGTTTTATGTTTTTGTAATTCGTCAAAAATTTAATTATAAATTCAGTAAATAAAAATACCTCCAGAAAATTATCGACAAAGAATTCTTTATTTATTATACAAGTTCGTTGACCTTTATCCTCTCTATGTGAACTTCGCCTTATACTGTGGATCTCAAACTCAAGATTTTTTTGCATTTCGTACTTAGGTATCATTTAGAAGGTTTTTTGAAGGGATTATGTAGGTGAGAGGTGGGGATTTTTAAACGGTTTTTTTAATTTAAACACAGTGAAAATAAGAATTGTTTTTCGTATGAAATCTTGTCTTATCGTAGATCTAAGTTCTTTTAAAGTTTTAGCATAATATCCCGAAATTGAAAAGATAAGGTCAGTGATTCAGATTAATTTGTTGACACCATTGTCACTGCACCTGTTTTCTTCAGCCGGGCTAGCATGGGCTGGGGATAAAACTTTTCTCCACCGGTTATTTCCACTGACAAGGGATAAGTCAGTGGAAATGACAGGTGGAGAAAATTTTATCCCCTGCCCATGCTGGCCCGGCAGAAAGCTTACAACGATTCAAGATTGAAATCAAAACATATTTTGCAAAAACGAAAACCAGACCAGTTTCACATACAAATTATTGAACTAATCAGACGAACAATGCAGTCATCAAATAAAATTCATAACCGTGGTATTTGTCAACCCTTTTAGGCGTAAAAACTTCTTTTACTTATTAAATGAAATGTTATCGAGACACACCTTCAAAGTATCCTTACCCACTTATTTCCTCATCTCCCTTTCACACTAACCCCAAAAATCCCCAGATAAAGACATGCCAATGAAGACAGCTCATGATAAACCGCCCTTGCTGCCATCCCTTCCGATGGAAACCTTCATAAATAGTCCAAAAACACATAGTTCCCCATAAATCTCAGCAAGGCGTTCGCACGATTTTCTTATATTTCTCGCTCATACATCAAATTACAGGTGAAACAAATTGCTAGCCACCACTATAGGGCGACGTATATTTATTTATAAAGGCCGTTGAACGTGACACGACTCCTTAGTTTCGGGGTGAATATTTCTTTATTGTATTTATGTGGGACGTGTTATTGATTTAGTGTGGTTGTTTTGTAGGTGAGAAACTTTGGGTTATGGTTGTTTTGCGTGGCAGGAGGGAGCTGGGGCAGCCGGAATTTTGTAGCTTCGGGCATTGTTTCTTTTTCGTATGGTTTGTAGGCACCAACCACCTGGTGTCTGAGTTTATACACCGAATATGGGCTTTATTTGTCGTCGAGAAATCCTGTCACTGCTGGTTTCCTTACAATGGTTTTCTTCATCAAGCAAGTCCCACAGCCTCAGTTTTTTTGTGTACCTGGTAGTATTTCAATGTAACGATAGCACTCCAGTCTTAAACTCACAAGTTCGAACCCAGACACGCACCTCTGAATTTTCGGATCATTATAGTATTTAATCATTGGTGTCGATTCTGTTGTGCACAAACTAAACTTACTCGTAATTTAGACTATCGCTATCTTTTACTAAAAGGCAGTGCGAGAAAAGGACGGTTATAGCTATGAACTAAGTTAGAGATGTCAAACTAATTTATGCCTTGCGCTTCACCGTGTTTTTAGTCGACATGTTTTTACGTGCACCCTTCATTTGTATGGAAATATTAGTTCGAATTAAATTTGACAGCTCTAAGTTACGTCCGTCTTTTTCTTGTTTTATTACAGAGAAATAGATAGCAATAGCCTAAATTAAGTTTAGTTTGTGCACAACAGAATCGACACCAATGATTAAATACAATAATGATCCGAAAATTCAGAGGTACGTGTCTGGGTTCGAACTTGCGAGTTTAAGACTGGAGTGCTATCATTACATTAAAATACTACCAGGAAAAAAAAAACTGAGGCTGTGAGACTTCCCGGGGCTGCGGGACTGTTCGAAAGAGATACCGTGGCCTCGGAACATAAAGGGCGAGGAAGGAACATGTGTGGGTTTTAGTCAGTAAAAGTCTGACATTCCCTTCTGCTCCGCCCAGAGCAGGAGGAGTCATTTGATGATTTCCCATCCGAAAAAAAGGTACAAAAAAAATACTTCATATTATAATATAATATATTTTCAGCTTCTCTATTATTGTTTTTTATATTGTAAAAGTAATTGAAAATCCCTTTTATTTCTGAATGAACTGACTATAGGGGATCGTCTCGAGAAGAACTCCTGAATACACTGCATTATTAGTATCTAAAATGCGAAATCTGCCTAATATTTTGCATCTAAACTGCCTGTGGACATTATAATCAGCGCTAAAGAATTCAGCAACTTTGTCAACCCCTGGCCATATTAGCTAAGGCCATGTTGTAGCGTGATCAAGTGACGTCAGCACGCATCGATTACGCCGTATTTGCACTGAAGTAAATGTAACCCAGTTTATTGGTTTCCTAGAAATAATACCCCATTACCCGTTTTAATAGCCAGCTACTAATATTAACCTAATTAATGCTCATTTTTCTAGGCATTTTAGAGTTGAAATCAGAGCCATAGGACTCACGGCCTTTTTAAAGAAGTATCGAATCGGTAGATGGCGTTTCCCAGGACGTAGAGGCTGGCTTTTACCTTGACCAGAGGATTAGCACTTCCAGGCAACGTGGCAAGGCCGCCAATCACTTTGGCACATTACCGTTCGACAGCAATAAGGAGGAATTGATGGCGTTTCATCGTTTGTGATGCTTTGGCGCTATAATTCAGATTGTGGCAAGTTTAGGTTATTACATTTCTTTAATTTTAATTGATAGCTGTTAGTCAATATTTGTAATAGGTTCGTATTTTTTAAGTAACTTTTTATAAAAGTAATTCATCAATGTTTTAAAAGTAGGAAAATCCCTGAATTTACTAAAACTTTAGTTAAAAAATCAGAATCGCTGGGAACTTCTTTGTTTAACCGTTAAACCAGACGATATTAAAAATTTCAGGAAAATCCTCTTTCATCATACGGTGTTTCAGGAATTTTACTCGTATTTGCAACATGTAATATACGAAAGACAGGGTGCAGCCAAAGATGCCATATAGGAGTATCTGCCAACTGTGTCCGTATGATATATATATTCGTATTATCCCGTAATTGTCCCATAAGATCTTACTAAGGAGATAAAACAAAAAAAGAAAAAAAATGTATTCTATGTGTTAATCCAGGTTATAAACTAAATGTGTGCAACATTTCATTCACATCTGTTCCGTAGTTTTTGCGTGAAAATGTAACAAACATTCATACATACTCACTAACATTAGTAGCATAGGATACATACTCGTAGCTAGGGCACATAACCCCTCTCTATGTATAAAAGTGCACCACATAACATACATTTTGACCGTGAAGGTTACAGGCAAGACTTTTGTATGAAACAAGTGTCTTTTGTTAATTTCATCAACGTTTTTTGTGCCCTTGTCCTAATATTTATTTGGAGTCGGCGCAGCTGGTCATGTTCTTCAATACTTCTCTATTATTCGTCATCGCAACCGCTTTTTTCGACGAAAAATTAGTGTCTGTGTGTGTTAGTGTTTGTGTATATCTCTGGTGTGTGTTTAGCGTTTAGAATATTGAGTCATTCCCGCTCGTCCTCACCCCGTCGTCCACACTGCGGACGACTGGGAATGTTGCGTTCTGCTGGGTTACCACAACCTCTAAATGCGATTCAATTCAGGTCCTAAACTGAGTCGCAAGCTGTCAGTTCCATAGAAAAACTGTCAGAAAATGACAGCTCAAACCTAAATTGAATCGCATTTGGACGTTGTGGTAACCCAGCTGTTCGTTTACACTGTGGACGAACAGAACGCATTATTCCCAGTCGTCCACACCCCGGCATCTCACGTCTAGTCTAAGAGTGTTGTAAAAATGGTTATATTTAAATTATTGTTAATTAAGTTGATCTGTGATACAAATTACTCTGTTGTTGCCTTTAATTATTGTAAAATAAGATGATCTGTGGTGAAAAATACTGTTGAATTTAAACACTACTTAGTACATATCGTCCCCGTAGTTGGAAAATTAAATAACTCTGATTTTGTAGTTCTGAGATAAACGCGATTTAGTGTTTTTTTTTCAGTTATTGTACATTTGTTAAAAAATGTGAGACAATATTACTGTCGGTAATTTGATATTTTGGGGACCTGATTACCTTTTACATTATGCTTTAACAAACTGAACTCAATCTTTAACTATAACTAAATAACACATAAAAAATCAAGTTGTTTAATTTTGCCACAACTGTTATTTATAACGTACTACAATTATTATCTACTTATTTCGGCTATTTATTTAGTTTTCCTACAAACGAAATACATTTGGTAGTGTAAAATTTGGTGAAATAAATGCAGTTATTGAATTTATCAAACTCGAAATATTTTGAAATGTAAAATTTAGTGGCTTTGTACGTTATTATTACTTCGATATTTTTTTAACTGTTATTTGTCTCATATAAAATAAAAGTTGTTTGATGATATTAATAAAGTTATATTCAGGAAGAAAAAGTATACGAGTATTGTAATCAGATACTTAGTCTTACCACAAACTTAAAAAAATAAACAAATTTACACCAATTATAACAAGTGGAAACAAATTAACTTAAAGTATTATTTCAAATCAAAACAGAAAATAATTTGAACCCAAAAAATAACATTATGGCTCTAAAATCAGACTTTATTATAAAAGACGTACATAAGTAGTAAGTAAAAAACTATGAAAAACTTAAAATTGGTATCAATTAGAACTAAAAAACATAAGTTTGTATCAAATCAAAACATAATTGAAACAGTACTATAATCCTATTCTGTGTTAAAACTCAAAAAATTAAAATTGTTTGCACCTAAGCCATAGGTCAGTACTCAACTAAAAAATGAACACCAAGACAAAGGTACAGCAATCATTATAAAACTTTCAAACAACTCAATTCAACTAAAATTATTTCGTAATAGGGTAAGTAAAACACAACTTAAATAAAACTCAAAACTCAAAAAATAATATGACACTAATCAGGTACATTGAGTACACCAATCAACAACTTATTCTAATATCAATTTACTTAGAACTAAAAATACTTTCATAACAAAATAAAACATAATTTAAATTCAAAACAATTGAAATGGCTGCACCTAATCAATACTCAAATGTAAACTTGTAAAAAAGACATAAACATTCATTCAAACACAGCGTAAATCCCTTCAAAGTTAGAGTGAACGGGCTCCTTCTGGGTAAGCTCGCTCCATCGTAGACTTTGTCTCTGTCATCTCTGACCAAGACTAGAGTCAAGAGCAAACACATCACATAAAAAAGTATAATTTAAAATTAAATAACAAATGTATTAAAAAACATGATTCTAATAATAAACATTACGTTAATTTAACAATGTAAGAACCCTATTGTAAAATCATTTTACTCATGCTGTTAGGGTTTAGAAGTTTAGTTTAGTTTTCAGCAATATGTAGAGCAAGGGGCCAAAATAAGCTTACTCATCGACTTCAGATGAATCAGTGGAGCGTGATGGTCTTCGTTTGAACATGGTAAACTTTCGTACCAGCCGTGAAGCTTTTTAGGAAGGCCTCTTTTGCCGTTTATTTCCGTCCAGATCATACAGTGAGCGTCGTTCTGTGGAGGTTTAAACTCACAAATAGATAAATTATATAAATTTAATTTTCTGGAATAATACATTAGACTATCTGCAGTCGATGGAATCTGCAGTAGACTTTGCAAGTCCATGGTGACACACAAATATGATTCATCTTCTCCCGACTTCTTTTTATCCAGCTCTTTAGATCTATTAGATGCCTCTTTTTGCTCTATATGTTGAGTATACTCATTTCGAATATTTATATTAGTTTTATCTTTTTTGTAATTGTTACAAATGCTACATTGATCCTTCTTGGGGTGATAGAACGCTAAATTGTATTCTGTACCAAACACTTTCTTATAAATGTTTAATTTTACTGGCACTTTATTGCTTTCTTTCATATTCTGCACATACAAATCATACATTTTTGATATTGACAAGGTAGGTTCTAAGTATTTCCTGGTTGTTTTTTTTTTTCTACAGTAATGGGAATCAATTACAGAAAAACTTTCAATGTGATTTTTACCTCTTGTATCTGTTCTCCAGGAGTTTTGTTTACAGGCGCTTGTCTGCCACGATTATCCATTTTTGTAAATACACCATGATCATCCACATGTTTTACTGCAGTTTCGATTGGACCAGTAGAAATGCAAAGAGTGGACATAAAATAGTTCTTTCATACTCGTTCAAATACAGTCTTATTTTTATAGAAACCGTATTCTCTGCTAGAACTTCTTTGTTTTTCGATCGGTACAGATTTTCTTGTAGTCTGCACTGGCTTAATGATGATGCGCTTAAGCAAAAACTCTTATTGCAGCTTAAAAATCTTGTATAGACCGATAGGATTTGCAAAGTTTCACACGCTCGTTTTGTGTAAACTTTTCTGTGCATTTCTGGCGACAATTTTGGCTGCATTTAGGACTTTTAGGTAGTTTAGCTGCAAGAAACTTTCCAATTTTAATCTTATATGGCAAACATTTTCGTTTCTTCTCCAACTCTTTATTTCTTTTCCAGTTTGTTTGATTAGTATTTTTCCATCTGTAGATTTCTTTTTCCTTATTTCCTGTTCCTTTTTCTGAATCTGTTGTCTCAGCGATTGTGATTTTGTGTTCCATGATCCTTCTATCACGGTTAACAGGTGAGACTTGGTCACTAGGCGTTTCAATAATAGCACGAGTTGTTATAATATTACCTGTTTCATCTTCAGAGTCACTCGACAAAATGGGGTTTATTCGTTCAAATCTCTAAACTCTTTTTTCTTCTTAGCCACTGAAATATTGATGTTTATTGAAGAACTACTTTTCCTTTTTATTTTATTTTCTTCTTCTGTGTCCGGAATCCATGAAGATCCAGAATCAGAAAAAGGTTCTTCATCTGTCGAAGATGGCATTGGTTCGATACCCGAAATTGTACTTGACCCTCTGATAGGCGAACTGAGATCTTTATAGTTGTATGATATTATGTTGTCATCTTCATTTAAATTAATTTTACTGCTACACAAAGACATGGGACTGACATTTACAGGCATAGGTGCTGATTGAGGTGGGTTAATGTTATTAGCCTAGATAAAACCTCAGATGAATCTTCTTCCTTTTGACTCATTTTCACCATAAATCTAATTCGCGAATGCATTATTGGTCACTCTGACGTCAACGCAATTGAAGGTCACGTATTAGACTAAAACGCACGACACGCGAGCGATGCATCAAACCGCACCCGCTCACCCCCGCGCTCTCCGTCGTCATTCCCGAACAAAATATTTCGCGCCAAGTTCTCTTAAAAATTTAATGATAACTTTCCTCAGGTGCATTTTGTTTTATGGCAATTATAAACAAGTTAATTTATTTAATTTTATTTGCCTAATATCTTATAATTAATCATTATCTAGTTGTAGAAGAAATAGATAACATCAAGTATTTATAAATTAAGTACGTTATATCAGAATTCTGAACAGCAGAATTAAATAAATAGAGTTATTTAGTTTTTCTAAAACTTAGTTAGTTTTGTGAAAGAATTTTGAAGTTGAGGAAAAATTCAACAACTCAAGTTATTTAATTTATTTGACATTCAACTTATCATTGACCACAGTTATTGATTTATTTACTGAGTTATTTATTTTTCCTTTAAAAAAATAGTGTTTGTCTGAAGATATTTATTATTCCATCTGTCCGACAAAAATGGCTATATTTTTGGAACGGAATAAGATACGAAAACGCCTGTAAGGCTCAAATATGCGGCATGTTTTAGGTGTTTTGAAAATAGGGAAAAGTCAATATCGCCAAAATCGGACTTATTCAATTTTCCAACTACGGGGACGATATTATTATGTTGTTAAAGAGGTACTTCAAAAATGTTTATATAATACCAAAAACATATTACTTAAAATATTGCCTTTTAATTATTGTAAATTATGTTGATCTGTGATAAAAACTAAAATTGTTGTTCATTATTTTAATATTTGATGATTTAAAAAAAAAAAAAAATTAATAGTAATGTTGTTTTTAAATAAATTAAACCGTTAAATCATTTATTTAATTTAAAATTTCTTTACACTGACTCTTAAACTAGACATGAAATGAGGTGTGTACGTTGCGTTCCGTTTGTCTACACTGTGAACGAACAGAACGCATCTTTCCCAGTCGTCCGCAGTGTGGACGACGGGATGTGGACGAACGGGATTACTTACTTCAGAATTATTTAGTGCATGGTAAAAACATATGATTATGTTCCAAACACCGTGTTTCTTTCTATCTGTGTGCCTAACAAAAGAAAATGTAATAAATACGAAATACTCAATATTTCAAAGCATTTTGTGATTTATACTCCGATCTGAATTTCTGACATCTTGTTAAAACTTAGTACTTTCCAAGATTTGAATGTTTCCCAAACTCCAGTCAATTTTAACTAACCGAAACAAAGTTTAGAGAATCTAGTGCTTACAAGCAATGCTCCAACAACCGGACACTAAGTCCATTGTTACAGGTGCTTTAAACAACAATCGAACTTGTTTAAGTCCACTTAGAACTCTGTTCAACTTTGAAGGAATTATACATGAACAAAGTAAGTAATGTATAGTAATAGTACACTCACATATTCACCAGTTAAGTTTAAGTATCATGTAATAACGCTATCTATCTCTGAAATAATGCTACTCGAAAAACTCGTATTTATAAGAAAATAACGTCTGTTTTCGAAGAGATTTCGCTGTTTTCCGCGAGGCGCATCGCAAGGAAATGTGTGTCTTTTTGTGTAGAAAATAAAGTTATATATTGAGTCGCTCTATTAAAATGTGAAATTTGCGCGCAGCGTCGCGTCTCGAATCGGTGTGATTCGACCCTAAGTTAGGCTCAGCATAAAGTACACCCATATTTGTATGTAAAGTTTCATGAAAAGTGAGCCAATTCCAAATAAGGCGCAATTCTCAAACTTAAGACTTAAGCAAACATAACAGAGAAACACTAAAGAAAATAAAATTAAGCAACACTTCGGTATCGATTCCAGTACCTAACGGTCGCTACCTCATGAGTACCTATAGTTCATCTTTAGTCTCAGCACTACTGCCCACCTCATTATAAAAACACGCGTGATGTTACGTCATGTAAAACAGATAAAGAGGAAAGGCGTAGAGCAAAACTTAGTTAATTTACAAGTCTGTGTGTATCTTAACTAAAACAAATTCAAGTTTTCCTAGAACGCTGAGAAATAATCAAACTAAAATTATGTAAATTTTGAAATTTTCCAGGAAACTGAAAGATACACTTCACGTAAGATAGTCGCTTTTGTGTGATATTGTAACCTCATTACAGCTTAGTAAGTCTTGCCAGTTTTCACCTCACCTCAGGCGATATACTTTTGCGGCGCGACTACACTACACGACTATCTGTCGTCATGACATACATAGGCCCTATTACCACTATGTCGTGACAGATAGTCGTGTAGTTTTAAGTGTCGTGGCTTGTGTTTTTAAATGTAGGTCACATAGGACGACGCGATAACTGTCGTCCATGACTTTTACCAACTAAAAATCAAAGAAATAATAACCGTCACGACATAGTGAGTACGGGGCTATTTGTGACACGCGTGTTCGTCACTGAGGCACTACTCCCTAATGCTTCGTCCGTATATTCGGATCTATCCGTCTCTCTCGCGCACGTCTGCAGATGAGTGCGAGTGAGAGACGCGGATAGATTCGAATATACGAACGAAATGTTAGGAAGTAGGGCCTCTGGTTTCCTTAGTTCGCGTCGCAACTCGCGCTATGATGTGGCACGTTTTTCTGCAGTCGCTGCCGCATCACGCGTGTGCGTTTCATATGATGCGTTGCGGCACTGCAGCGCTATCTATGATTTCGCTGTACTAGCGATCACACGGGCGGTCACAACGTTGTTATGATAGCGATGCGGGACGGAAGTGACGAAAAGAGTGTTGGACGTACAGTCTGTTAATAAAAAAATATCAGCGGTGACACTCCAGCACCGCACTGTTTATATGCAGGTTGGAAGCCAGATGTGTGTACGGTACGGACAGTTCAGTTAGAATGTAATTTACGAGCCGTGAATGTATGTTAAGATGAGAATAATTAAAATAAATAGGTTTTGACAAATACGTTTATAATACGACATCTCGTTAAGTCTTAGACATACTGCCACAGTCAAAGAAATTATAATTTCTAAGTATTATTTTATAAAAAAAAAAACGTTATACCGTTCTAGTTCTAAATAAAATATTTGTAAAACCATGTTTTATGTGTAACTGTAACTTCAAACGCTAATAACTCAATAAACCATGTGTACTATTATTGTGTGCAATTATAACATTAAAAAAAACTATAAAACATTTGTAATGCTTGCCTATTTTTACTGACCTAAATTCGTTGCGACCTCTATTATAGTTTCCTATAATAGAGTTGAAAGTTACCCTACCAGAAAGGATTAAAGTTTTATCATAATCCTGACGAGCATTCGAGCAGAACGTGTTAGAATTTCACATAAACTAATAAAACATAGCAATTCGCTGACGACACGTTTGGGTGAGCAACTGGGCAACTGGGCACAAATTTGATAATCGTTGGGTTGTTAAAGGTACGGATTTTGTGAGGTCCGGTAATTCGTAATGAGTGTTAGAGACAGGTCAAAGAAGGGAAGGCAGAGTTAAATTATTGTTATTATATAATTTTCAACCAGTAATCATAATTAGTTATGACCAAGAACCTCAACGATCCGTTGAGGCCTTTGTTGTAGTTGGATCAAGGGCTGATTCAGAAGGCACTGTTGGAGTTTGCGAACGAAACCTCGTCTATGATACTATCTATGGAACTTTTGTATCTGTTTCACGACTCGAATGGCGTAGTGGTAGTGACGCTGCCTTACGTTGTTAGGGCCCTGGGTTCGAATCCCGGTAGGAGCAAATGTTTATGTGGTGAGCATGGACATTTGTTTCCGAGTCATGGATGTTTATATGTATAATAAGTATGTATTTACATAAAAAAGTATACATGTAGTATATCAACTATCTAGTGTCCACGACACAAGCTTTGCTAGTGTGGCACTAGGTGGCGCTGTGTGTTAATGTCCAGCGATATTTATTTTATTTTTATTTTTGATACTATTAACAACGCGTAATGTAACTGTAATTATTAATAACGCGTTCCCGCGTTCTAGAATAATCTCTCTCGTTGTAATGTATCCGTAATAAAACTATTGTAAACTTATTTGAAGATTCTATAATTCCACACTTGAATACAGAAGTAATAACAGGTAGTACTCCTAGATCGCATTGTGAGGAGGTTCCTGTCTTTGAAGCCTTAGCTTGGACCTTGCTCTCGACAACGGCGGACCACTACTTTACGTTCATATACTTTACGTTTTAATATCAAATAAGTGCAAACAGTGTAACAATAACAATATTGATTTGTCCAACACTTAAACCTATTACAATTATTGTACCTTAATTAGACAATTTTAGTGGCAAGATACAAGACAAGTGAAACTGGGCTTAAACTAGGAGGACTCCTGTGCTATAAGCACCAGTAACTTCCGTCACAACCATAATCGAGCTGTGGTGCGGTGGAAATTTAAGTATTATAATATCAGTAGTTTGTTAATTACTATCGTTCGTGTGTGTGATAACATATTGTGTGAGTGAGCGTGTGGTGTGGTGTGGATATGAATGTGCCCTGAGCTAATTTTATTTTATACTTTTTAACATATTTTCAGTATCTCCATAATTTTGAGCGAGAAGGATCTATGGTGAGTTTTAGTTTTTTTAGCGGTAAGTTATGTAACTGTATATTTTTACAAATTTTATTAAAAAGGTTATGTTTTATTATAAGGCCCATGTAGGATGGTTGTCTCCTAAAGAAGTCTGTTTTACAAGGTTTCAGGTCAAAGACCAGGTCCTTTTTTCGTTTGCTTTTTATCCTTTAATATATACACAAAAATAAACAAGTACCATTAGCAGCCATGGCGTCTAGATTTATGCCTGGTTAAGGGCAACGGGGTCACCCCTTATTAGAATGGGACTTAATCATAATTGGCGAAATGTGGGCTACACCTCCTCTGCTTAAGCCATCAGAGATGCTCGTGTGATGTTTTTTTTTTTTTTTTTTTTTCTAGCCTATCGTGTGTCCCACTGCTGGGCAAAGGCCTCCCCTTTTTCCTTCCAAACCTCTCTATCCTGTGCGGTATCTGGCCATGTTCGCCCCGCAAACAAGATCAGATCGTCACACCACCTTCGCCGCGGTCTACCTCGACGGCGATTCCCTCCGTCAGGCGTCCAGTGAGTGACGATCTTTGCCCATCTCTCCGGGTGCATTCTAACTACGTGGCCGGCCCACTCCCACTTCAGCTTGGCTGTTTTTTCTCCGACATCTGCAATCTGAGTTACGGAACGCAGGGTCGTGTTTTTTACGCGATCTGTACGCTTCGCACCGATTACACTGCGTTCCATTGCCCTCTGGCAAATCTTGAGTTTGGACTTCTGTTGTTCAGTAAGTGACCAACTTTGCGCACCGTAGGTTAGGACGGGCAGGATGCACATATCGATGAGTTTTCTTTTCAGTGTCATTGGAAGACTTCCCTTCATGTGTTCTTTAAGGGCCCAGAAGGTCTTCCAAGCATTTTGGATGCGTTTTTCTATTTCCTTATCTGGCCTACTTTTGAAAGACACTATCTGGCCCAAGTATGTATACTCATCGACATATTGTAGCACATGCCCGTCTACCTCGACCCTACGTTTCGTGCTGTTGGTCATAACCTGGGTTTTAGATCTGTTCATTGAAAGTCCAACCTCAAGACTTGCTGTGCTCAGATCTTGGAGCATTTCTTCGAGTTCTGAAGCAGATGTGGAAAACAACACAATGTCATCAGCAAAGCGGAGGTTCGTTAGCTGATGGCCGCTAACATTTATGCCTCGAGACTGCCACGAAGCGGGCAGTTTGTTAAAAACCTCCTGCAGTGCACTAGTGAACAGTTTAGGTGAGAGTGGGTCGCCTTGTTTGACACCCCTTTCAATGTTGAAATTCGAACCAGAAATATGTAGCTTGATGTTTGCGGTGCTACTTCGATAGATGGTGTCAATGAGGTCAATATAAGTGTGCGTTATATTTTGGGACTCCAGGGCATTAATAACTGACTGGTGGTCTATACTGTCGAATGCCTTGGCATAGTCCACAAAGGCCAAGTATAGCGGTTTATTATATTCACAGTATTTTTCGATGACTTGGTTAATGGTATGGAGATGATCGGTTGTAGAGAAGTTAAGACGAAATCCAGCTTGCTCGGGAGGTTGGTGAAGATCAAGGGTCGAAGCGATGCGGTTCTCTATAACTTTAATAAATAGTTTATATAAATGTGAAATCAGACTTATGGGGCGATAGTTAGAAATGTCAGCTTTGTCTCCTTTTTTATGGAGTAAAATTATGTTGGAGTGGCACATTTCAGAGGGAATCTGTCCGGAGTATAAGATGGTGTTGAATAAAGAAATGATGTGAGGTATTAGAACGTTTCGTCCTAGCTTTAAAATTTCTGTTGTTATGCCGTCCGTCCCAGGGCTTTTATTGTATTTCATCTCGCGCAGAGCTCGTTCAATTTCATAGGGACTAATAGGATTAACGGAGTCAGGGCAATAGTAAGCGAAGTGTCTACACTGTTTTTGCTGATCCTGGTACAGGTTTTTGTAGAATTTGGTGGCTATATCAATTATTTTGCTTGAACTACTTTGTTTTATGCCATTTTCATCATTCAAGTTGGAAATCCAAGTTTTTCCCTTGACGATTCCCTGTTTGGCATTTCTTAAAGTGGCATTACTTAATAAAGCTAATTTAATCATGTTTGTATTACAATCCCTAATATCTTTTCTGATGCTTCGTTTAACCAATCTATCTACTTTATTGTATTCTATTTGATTATTTTTTGACATTTGCCTTTTCTCTATTAGTAAAATTGTTTTACTGCTTAGTTTGTTATTGTTTCTTCTTTGACATTTAATTTTCTTGGCGGCTGTTGAAATATTTACTATTATGTTACTGTATTGACTCTGAGGGTTTTGATGTGTATCAATCGGCAGTAGGGCAAATGAATTTTTCAATTCTAAATTAAACTTCTCCATATTCGTAATGAGAACATCCTTGTTAAGTTTTTTGATGCGGTTTTTAAATACAGCTTTACGGTTTAGTTTAACATTAAGTACAATCTTTGCTCGTACTGGTCTATGGTCCGAACTAAATTTAAATGTATTAATAGTACTGACATCTTTTACAATATTATTGTGACTGGAGGAGAGCACAAAGTCAATTTCGTTTTTTGTTCTTCCATCTGGCGAGACCCATGTCCATCGACGCTGTGACTTTTTAGGGAAAAAACTGTTCATTATTCTAAACCCTTGTCCAAATGCGAACTGGATGAGAGCATTTCCTCGATCATTTCTAGTTCCTATGCCATGTGGACCGAGAATTTCTGGGTTATCTAGGTCTTGTCTAACCCCGATCTTAGCATTGAAGTCACCAGTAATGACATTCCATGTGCTACGGTTTTCTTCGCACGCTTTGTTAAGAACATCATAGAATTTTTCTAGTTCGTCATCGCTGTGTGAAGATGTAGGTGCGTAAGCTTGGACAATGGTCAAACTATGTTTGTCTGTGATACTTAGTTTGAGAACCGCTACTCTCTCCGAGTATCCGAGAAACTCTATGATGTTGTTCTTCCACTTTTTAGCCACTAAGAAACCAATTCCATAAAGACCTCTGGTGGCTCCAAAATGATAGAATATAGAGTTTTCTCTTTCCTCCGTATCCTCTCCCATTCTTCTCACTTCTGACAACCCTATCACATCCCATTTTATGTATTTCAAAGCATTTTCAAGTTCAACTAATCGCTCATCTTGCATTTACGTGCGTACATTATAAGTCAAAATATTTAAGTTTGTATCGGAGTCCGTTTTCGAAGTTGCTTGGTTTTGTTGACGGAGGATCGATCTCACCCGGGGATTCTTAGCACCCCGTGCTCTGGAAACCCATTGACTACCGTCATTGTCGCGAAGTTCTCCAGAGCTGCCGGGCACTTGGGGCCTGAGGTTATGTTGTTCTGTCATGGATTGAAAGTTTTTAAAGGGGGGGTTTGGACTATAGTCCACCACGCTAGTCCAATGCGGGTTGGTGGACTTTGCGCCAGAGCCTCGTTCGTTATGTTATGTAATGTTAATTATAAACCAAAAAAAGGTGAAAGAAAACATCGTGAGGAAACCGGCCTTTCCTAGACCCAAACATTCGAAGACACGTGACATCTACCAACTCGCACTAGCTCGCGTGATGGATTATAGCCCATACGCAAAATATGCGATTCGTCGTGGAATTGCGGACACCAGCCCGTTATACAATACAATACAATATAAAAATAAACCAGCATTATTATTGAGTCAAAAGCTATCAGTGCACATAATACCTCATAGATCACGTAATACATTGGGTTCGACTCCCAGAGGCAAAAACCTAAGTGCGATTGTTTTTCCTTTCCTCCCTAGTTTTATTATTAGGTACACGAATACATTACATTTCCGGATAATTTCGCGATTGATTTCACTTTATTTCAAGGGATTCCCTAGAGATTGTGCGCTGAAGACTTGAGTACCTACCTACTCTTCATCAATTTTTTTCGGATTCTTTTGAGTATATCAAAATCGTATTTCGTTCCATTGAATTATTCTTTGCTCATTCGAAAAAAGAATACATTTTTATAATAAAAAAAAAAAAAAAATGGGATGCTCTTGCCCTTGGACTGCTCTTGACTTTGATCACGCCTGATGGAAAGAGATGAATGAGGTCCATGATGGAACCAGCGTGCCCAGAATGTGGTTGTTCACTCTTGCTTTGAAGGAAGGCGGATTGAATGTGGGTGGGAACACAGATGCAGTACTACACATTGGCAGTGGGCATAATAATAGTGGAGCAGCACTTCTCTGCTTAGTACGACTTCTTGGGATACCTACCAAGTGCGGATGGTACGCTACAGTACGTCTACCAGTCCGGTGGTAAAAGGGAAATGGTTGGATCAGGTCGTGGAGCTCCTGCGCACACTCTCCGAAATACAATCTGTATAAGACCAACAGGCGATGAGCTAGGCTGTGAAACAAAGCTACCAGCGTTAAGTAACAAAAAATAATCTCACGGTTGCATACATACATAGAACTCATTATTGTTTATCTCTTTTTAGACTATAAGGCACACTTAATATAATAATATAGCTTTAGGGAACGAAAACAGGGAAGGAATTTTCATACTTCTTATTTCTTTAAAGTTTTACGTAGCGTTAAAGCTTGTTAGCTTACCTTAATGAACAGGATATACAACATGGGAAAAAGTTATTTTTAGCTCGGCAACATATTAAATATTACACGGAAAAACACTATTTTTAGTCGATGTTGAGGATAAAAATAGAGCGTACGTAAATATCGATGGGTGAATAAAAAGCTTTTCGAAATTCAGGTCAGCACGAAGCTTAATTGGAACCAAGAGCAGAAGCTAAATAAAAAGATGCTCTTTTTCTGCCGAGCTTAAATCCATAAATAGCTTTACTACCTTCAGTTTTATGTTCTAAGAAATAAGTAATAGGTTTGTTTGTTGTTGCATGCCTTTACTCTAAAAAAAATTGAACGATGTCTCGTAGTGATATTACTACGAGACATCGTTCAAATTTTTTTAGAGTTATTGTCTGCTTCTGTGTTTTCTAGTGTACGTGGGCATGAATGAGGTCTTGGGTTAAAATTCTAGATTAGGCAACGTGTTGTTGAATTTTTCAGTTTCAGCCTGGAGTTTCGCCAGTTATGCTAGCGAAATAATATAAAGGGTGTAAAACACCCCTTCACGAAGCCGGAAGGCACTTGTTCTCCCCATCATTGCGATAATTTTTTTGTTCTACACGATACCTGAGAACCTTCTAGTTACGGAGATATGGGGAGTCAAAGTTACAACTTTTTGAGGAGTTTTTTTTTAAATACAAGTTTTTTTTGTAAGATTGTAACTTTTAACACCTCCACGACCAACACTACTAACAACTATTCAATCGATCCATCAGCACAATGTTTTAAGTGCGTCACATTGAGTTTTACCACAAAACGTGATTTATAATTGATTTTTGTGGAATTTGAATGGTCGCCCCTCACAGGGAAAAATGTATGATGATATGATTCGTAGTAAAAAGGTTTTTAAAAATAAAATCAAATGGTGTCAGTCAAATGAAAATAAAATAAAAATGGATATTATAGCCACTCACAGACGCAATAAGCAGTTCGGAAAATTCTGGAGTGAGACAAATAAATTAAATTATAAAGCTAGTGTGCCGGTTAATATTAATGGTTGCAATGACCCAGGTGTTATTGCAAATATGTTTGCAAAACAATTTAACCCTGTTACCTCGTCTACGGTGGCAAATAACGTGAGTGTGGACGGCGTGGCCCGTGGTGGGTCGGCGACGCCCCCGCCACGGTTGTGTGAGAAAAGTGACCATGATACCAGCAAGTTGCACGTCACTGCTGAGGAGCTGTATCTTTGTGTAAAAGGTATGAAACGCGGAAAGTCGCCGGGCCACGACGGGCTCAGTGTGGAGCACTTTATGTATGCCCCTGAATCACTTTTTATTCGAGTTTCTGAACTGTTTAATGCGTGTGTTGACCATGGCTTTTTACCAGATAGTTTCTTAAGGACCATAGTCGTACCAATTGTAAAGAATAGAACGGGTGATGTGTCCAGTTTGACTAATTACCGCCCTATATCTTTAGCGACCATATTTTTTAAGATTTTTGAACGCCAAATTATTTCTCATTTAAGTGAAAGTAATTTCCCTATAAATAATGCACAGTTTGGCTTCCGAGAGGGCATGTCGACTGATTTGGCTATATTTAGCTTAAAGAATACAGTGTATAAATACCTACAAAGAAACACGAGTGTATATGCGTGCTTCCTAGATCTAGCCGCGCGTTTGATAGTATCAATTATAAGTTATTATGGGATAAATTAAGAAATCCGGATTCTAAAGTGCCGTCAAGAATTGTAGACCTTCTGGAATATTGGTATGCAAATCAATGTAATCAAGTAAGGTGGAATAGTGCCCTCTCGGATACGTACAGATTGACGTGTGGCGTGAGGCAGGGTGGTCTCACCTCACCGATTTTATTTAATATGTACACTAACCAGTTGATTGAGGAACTGAGCAGTACCCGAGCCGGTTGTCGTATTGGTGATGTATCTGTGAATAATCTCAGTTATGCCGATGACATGGTTCTGCTCAGTCCCTCAGCCAATGGGTTAAGAAGACTTGTTGTAATTTGTGAGAAATATGCTGCGGAACATTATCTCACCTACAACGTTAAAAAATCGGAGGTTATGATATTCAGATGTGGTAAGGGTCCTGATAATATCTTACCGGTTAACTTGTGTGGAACTGCCTTGAGTATTGTACATAAATTTAAATATCTTGGTCATATAATTAGGGATGACTTATCAGACGAGGCTGATCTGGAACGACAGAGGCGCAGTATCGCATGTCGAAGCAACATGTTGGCTAGACGCTTTTCTTACTGTTCTAACCAAGTCAAAGTGACTCTGTTTACGGCTTACTGTCAGTCGTTCTAAACAAGTCAACTCTGGTACAGGTACACGAAGTTTGCTTACAACACTCTTCGTGTACAATATAATAACGCCTTTAGAGCTATTCTAAAGTTACCCTGGCGGTGTAGTGCGACTGGCATGTTTGTTGAGAGCAGAGTTACTGATTTTTACGGGCTGATGAGGAGACTCAGGGCGTCTTTCCAAACTCGACTGTGTGCATGTAATAATCTTTTAGTATCTGAAGTATTTAACTGTGTGTACCTATTAAGACCGGAATTAGTGTACCTTATGTTGTGAGGTTTGGTTTTAATGTGTTGATCTCGATTTAATTGTTGGTTGATTTATTTATTGATTTATTTATTTATATTTGATATGGTTTATTTTATAATTTTAATTTTGATTTTAATTTCAATTTTGATTTAAATTCTAATTTTTAAACTCTGATTCAATTTTGATTTAATTTTGTTTAATTTTGTCTTTGTTTTTGTGTTTTTGTGTGTTTGTTTTTTATGAAGATTTTTGTGTTGATTTTATTGTGTATTAATGTAATTGCTATGGGTTAATACCTGAAATAAACTGAAATTATTATTATTATTATTATCTCCTTTATTCGTAGGGATCCGCCGGTGTCGGGAGCAGGGTCCAAGTCACCGGTGGTTAGGGTTGCAGAGACAGGAACCTCCTCACAATGCGAGCCGTATCGAGGAGTACTGCCTTCTGAATCAGGCCCTTGATCCAACCGCCTAAAGAGAGCTTCGACAGATGTTCGTCGAGGCTCTTGGCTATCAGGCCATTGGCCGTCACGACAATCGGCACAATGATAACCGAGTTCATATTCCACATGTCGCGAACCTCGTGTGCCAAGTCGAGATACTTCATTTGTTTCTCTTTCTCAGCTTTCACGAGGTTCTCGTCATGAGGGATAGTAACATCGATTATCATTACGCGGCGCGCTGATCGGTCTATCACCACTATGTCAGGCTTATTGGCAACAATAGTCCTGTCAGTAATGATAGACTGATCCCAGTACAGCGTGACATGGTCTTTCACAAGAACTGGGTCGGGCACATACTTGTACCTCAGATTCCACAAGCTTAAATTTCAAGGCAAGTTGCTGGTGAATAATTCTGGCTACTTGGTTGTGCCTGTGCAAGTACTCGCCGTTAGCCAGACGAGAACAACCAGAAATAATATGTCTGATGGACTCACCCGGACAGTGGCATGCCCGACACACGTCAACCGTCCCGTCCTTCATAATATATTTCCGGTAGTTGTTCGTTAACATAACTTCGTCCATAATCGCACAGACAAAACCTTCAGTTTCCCCGAAGAGGTCACCAAAACGTAGCCAGGACACGGACGCTAGAAAATCTACATCGGGCCCATGAAGAGCCCGGTAGAAGCGCCCGTGAAGCTCCTTGCCCTGCAATTCTTTCTTGCGGTCATCGGTAGTAAGTACCACAGGTTTGCGCCAGTTCTCTTTAGCCATGGACAACGGGGTGAGTCCCTTGTCCACTGCGACCACATCTCGATGCATACCCACGTCGGCTTTTAGAAAATATTCTCTGAGGCTGCACACCTCGCGGTTGTGGAGGGTCTTCGCATTTAAAAAGCCTCGACCCCCGCACTTCCGCGGGATGTACAGTCTCATCACTGACGATCGTGGGTGATGCATCCGGTTTTCGGTCAGCAGTGTACGAACTCTTCTATCCAAGGCGTCGAGTTCGGTCTGTGTCCATTTGAGTATGCCGAAAGAGTACATTAAAACCGGCATGACCCAACCGTTGAAGGCGCGCACCTTGTTCCCACCTGAAAGAAGGCTATTTAATACCTTCTTTAGGCGACCGAAGAAGCGCTCCTTCAACGATTGTTTCATGTCAGTTACGTTAATGCCTAACGCTTCCGACATACCCAAATATTTATAGCTCTCGGATGAGGAAAGGGATCTTAGGTGTATGGAATCCGAGAGTTGAAGTCCCTCGGATCCCATAATCTTCCCCTGCTTTACATACATGACTGCACATTTGTCCACACCAAATTCCATCCCGATGGCGCTACTAAAAGTTTCGGTTACTTTCAGTAGCTCCATCAGTTGCAATTTGTTGGGGGCAAAGAGTTTCAGATCATCCATGTAAAGCAGGTGAGATATAACCTGACCATCTTTCCTCAACCGGTAGCCTAGCCCTGAATTCTCCAGCAATGTGCTTACAGGATTCAGGGCTAAACAGAACCAAAGGGGACTCAGACTGTCGCCCTGGAATATTCCCCGTTTAATCCAAACAGGTTCATCGTTTCCCTGGATCTGTCGACATCCTGGATATCGAAGGACCGTCCTCCATTGCCCCATACATGACTCAAGGAAGGCGCGTAGAGTTGCATCTATCTTGTACAACTCCAGCACCCTCTTGAGCCATGAATGTGGCACCGAGTCGTAGGCCTTCTTATAATCTATCCAGCAAATTGACAGATCCTTGCGGGCTCGACGGACCTGTTGGCTAATGGCCATGTCGATGAGGAGTAGCTCCTTAGTACCACGGGACCCATTCCTACATCCATTTTGAGAGGCAGACATAATTGAGTTACTGTCAACGTGAGTATTAATTTTCGTTCTCAAAATGGATGTAAGAAGTTTATAGACCGTCGACAAACACGTGATCGGTCTGTAGTTCTTGGGTTCCGCGGGACTACCTGACTTATGGAGCAGGTGGGTTATACCTGTTGTTAAAAACTGTGGTAAGGACCCAGACTCTAAGGATGACTGGAATTGGGATGCCAGGCAAGTGTGTGAACTACTAAACCACTTGAGCCAGAAGTTATGCAGTCCGTCCGGTCCCGGTGATTTCCAATTCGGTAACGGACGAACTGCTCTGGCTATATCCAGTGGCGTTATTAAAATTGGTTCCATTGTTGGAATAGGTTCACACACTCGCTCAACATCACGCATCCAGTCAGCCTCAGAATGACAGACGGGCACCGACCAGATGCTGCGCCAGAAGGAACTCGTGGCGGCATCATCCGGGCGGCACACGTCCGTCATATTTTGCTGAGGTCGCTCCCAAGCTCTGTATACCCGCCTTTCATCGCTCTGGAACATGCGATTCTGCGAGTACCGATCAACCCGCCGCTTATACCGCCGTATACGGCTCGCCCATGCATAAACTTTCTGCTTCAGGAAGTCGATGCGCTCTGTGACACGGGACATGTATTCTTGAGGACTGATTTCAGTCCCCGAGAATGCCCGCCTCACAAAACGCATCACACGTGGTCGTGTATTGCCCTCCCTGAAGCAGTGTAGTTTGCCGATGAGTACCCTGGCCCCGTCGATACGGCGCTCAATCCTGCGTTGCCAGGCTTGTACGGCTGGTTTTGGTCGAGTAGCTAAGTCACAATTTGGGAACTTGACATTAGCTAAACGACATGCCGCAACAGCCCCACAAAACAGGATCGAGTGTGTATCAACGAGGTCCTCGCTACTCTCGAATACATTCTTGAGTTGTGAGTCCAGGGCACACACCAACGCCCTATTTTTCTTATGCATGGGTAACCGTGGTAATCGGGGCCTAAGTTCAGCAGAAGTTGATCGATACTCATGAAGTGCATCCTCCAGTGCGCTCCTCAATCGATCGTTGCACTGGCTACTTACCGTGGCAACCCTATCATCTTCCTCTACAACAGCAGGGTTGGATCGCGGTGGGTTTGCATCAATAGATGAGGCTTGTACCGCGGTCTGTGCCGGAGTTAAGATGATACGGTTGCTCAGTACCTCTGAGCGCAGCCTATCAAGCGCGGCGCCGCCCAACAGGTGATTGCGTTGGATGACCCGCACTTGATCCGATAGTCGTTGAGCTGAGGCGTTGACAGTTGGTTCAAGATCCTGAAACAGAGACAGCATCCTAACACGGTACGCAGTGAGGTTAGTCCCCCCCTCTGTAGACCCGTAGTATGCGCGCATGACGTTCTCGTTCATTAGTTGAGTCCATTTCATGCGCTGCACACAACCACCGGTAGCGGGGACCCGGCTCGGGGCCCGTTGGCCCCTAAGTCCCAAACTCTTCGGTGGCCGGCCTCTCCCCGCACGACGTACAGGTGTTGGCGACGTCGGCGGAGAGAAATATTCGTCACTCGAGCTCGACGCAACTGCCGCAACCGGTGACACTGGTGATCCGGGGTCCGGTGGCGGCGAGGCGGAGCTGAGCGACGAGTCCGGGGATGGAAGAAGTGCGCGTCGGGAGGCAGCTCTCGTAATCATTTTGTTTAAATAATCATCTCATCAATCTTCGTTTTTCCAAATGTTTGAGTATTGACGTCTTTGACAGACGTCATGGGTCGTAGTGAAACAGATTTTCATCTTTTCAATGTTTTGGTTTGCTTTCCGGTTTATTTTTTCAATTAATTAATATTTGAGTGGTTTCAAAACTTTATTAGAACTATTGTAAAAGCGTTTTGTATAAAAACCAATAAATTATATGAAAATAAAATGAAGATGATATTTTTGAGCGATAAGTTAACCTCAAAAAAAGAAGTTGTTTCCCAGCTAAAATTTTTGCGTGCAGTTGTTAGTTTGATGTACAGAATGCTTGGTTAACGGCTTTGTGATGAGGTGGTTTACACCCTGTATGTGAACTATGATACTAGTACATCTCAGTCTGACCCTCCGAAAACAATCGGAGTGATGATATGGGTGCGTGTGTGTTAAATCACCGTATTTTTTCTTTTTTATCTTCCAAAGACGTCCACTTCTCGGTCAAACCCTCCTTAGAAACGCTAAAAGGATCAGCGCAGCGTTGCCCTCTCCCATTGCACTAGATCTTTGATCTACCATCTTGTAGATAACTTTCGGATGTAATAGGTTTTATCTGCTGTTTTAATTGAAAACTACGACAGGTTGTCAAACAAATCCACCGTATATACAAACAAAGGACATTGCTCGACGTCCATACATGGCTCGCCTAAGATCCACAGGGAGGTGTATTACTTTTTGGGTTTTAGATAATGTATATGTTACTGTAAAAGCCCGAAGTGCAGTAAATCTTAAGATTTCCCAGTAAATCCTAAGTTTTACCAGCTTCAGTGGTAAATGTCCGAAATGTTCTATGATCATCGTTAATTTCGGACATGTACCAACATACACTCGGTAAATCTTAAGATTTACCCCAGAGACGCGGTAAATGTTAAAAAAATGACAAATCGAAACCTGTCAGATAACTGTGGCGTACTCGCGAGCAGTCTGCAGCCCCCCTCAAAAGCGCGCTCGCCTCCGCGCGCTTCATTCGATCATTTTGCTCGTTTAAATACGAAATTGAATATAATAAAAGAAGAAAATGGTAAAATCAGGCATTACCTACATTTGTTACGAAGACTTGTTTAATGTTCTCGAAGAAATACACGTTACTGTTGGACACGGTGGGAGGACAAGGATCATAATGGAATCTTACGGCAAGTATAAAAATGTAACAAGACCTATTTGAGACTTTGCCAACGTTGTCTAAAGAAACAGAAGTCAAATTATAATGATGCGACTGATTATTAATAATAAATAAAAGGTTAAGAAATACTCACATGATAATAAAATTATTAAAAAATAATAACATTAAAACTGTATCATCATAATTATAATTAAAACTATGTAAAGCTTTGACTGACCGATAATTAAAATAAACGATTAAGAAATAGTCATTATTTTATTCCCATAACCAACATTAACCAACCATCATTGGTAAATCTTGGCATTTCCCAAACTCTGCTGGTAAAAGCCCGAAATATTGTCTCTTTTTAATAAAATTCGGACATTTACCAACTCATGCTGGTAAATCTTAAGATTTACTGGGAAATCTTAAGATTTACCGCACTTCGGGGTTTTACAGTAACATATATATTCGATTGAACCTGAATTAAAACAACGGACACTTTTGAGAATTCAGAAAAAATCAAAACACTTTCGGGTTTTGAGGTTATATTTACGTCAATAAAAACATTCGGTTCTGTTGCCAACTGTCAATTTACAACTGGTATACGGGTCTTTTGGCCTCGTTCAGGACCTTTCGTTTATTTTAATATTTTTATCTATGTTTTGTTTACAATAGTTGTAAATAATGTTATTTTTTATGTGTTTTGTCCTGCACGGGCTAATAAATGCTTTTTATTTCTTATCGCTGCTTGTTTCAAACAGCACTTTCAATCGAGTTTTTTGATAACCCGTTTTATTCCGCGAAATCCTAGCGGACTGATTGTAACTTAAAACCATTATCGTATATCAAGTGTTGAGAATACTGACGCTTGTCTGTGTCAAACTTTTATTAAGAGTGCTGTACAAAGACTAGGCTGTATGAGCTATAATACCTTTGCCTATTAAAAACCCTAAATTGAACCAAAAAATAATAAGTTAATAACATCACATGTCCGAGGATCATGACGGAAGTTTATAGGTACTTTTTAAAATGTTTTCGAAATTAAAAAGTGTCCGTTCTATTGAAATATTTGTAATGTATATTATTAAAAGAATCATGAATTATGGTAAATGTTTCATGCGTGTTGATTCATAGGCCATTTTTGACAATGTCCTTTATAGAAAAAGTTTTAAAATATAAGCTTTTAAAAATAGTGTGACGTCATTTTTTATATTTTCTCCTCTTCCAGATTAAGAATTAAGCTGATTTTTCATATTTTAAAATAGAATAATATGACAAATTTTTAGACCATATCTCAACTTTATTATATTTTGGCCCACCATCAATCCATCTTCTTCCATCTCTTTCCATCTCCTTTGACCTTAACCGGTTCATCGTAACTGTTATAAAAATCAGTTGTAAGATTTGACCTAACCCAACAAAGAACATACAAACATGCATTGCAAGTTCAATTAAATCTTGTAATAATAAAAACCTTCAAGAAACCAACATAAACATGAACCAACATGACATAAATATGCAACCAATGCAAAAAAAAGGTAAAAAATATAGTTGCGTTGTATTTGGCAGCCGTTTGCAACTTACGCTTTTTCCACCCACTTCCTACATTGCCGATTCGTATGAAATGCAAATGAGGCGGTCGTTGCTTGTTTGTCATTTTGTTTGTATAAAAAATACTCGAGAACGACTCGCTACGAATATGCAGGATAAACATTCGTTTTTATCTGCTTCTACGAAAATGTTGTGTTGTTTTAAAAGTATATGGCATTGTTATTGGCATTGTTACTGACCATACAGGGTGGAAACCACCTCATCACAAAGCCCAAGCATTCTGTACATCAAATTATGTAATTTTACGAAAACAATATTGCTGGAAACAATTTTTTTTGAGGTTATAAATCACGTTTTGTGGTAGAACTCAATGTAACACACTTAAAACATTGTGCTGATGGATGTACTGAATAGTACGGGGGTCGTGTGTAGCTGTTCAAATTTTACAAAAAAACTTGTATTTAAAAAAACTTTTCAAAACAGTTGTAACTTTAACCCCCCATATCTACGTAACTAGCAGGTTCCCAGGTATGGTGTAGAATAAAAAAATGATTGCAGTGATGGGGAGAACAAGTGCCTTTCGGCTTCGTGAAGAGTAGTTTTACACCCTTTATACGCAACGCCACACTGCGCTCCAAAACATTAATTACCGACGTTGCTCAAAAGCTGCTATGCTGAAGTGGGACTGGGTTGGCCATGCCCGACGAGCAGTGGACAATATAGTGGAGCTCTGACACAGTCACAAGGCAATGCGGTAGACCTCACAGCAGATGGGGGGACGAGCTGGAGAGAACCAACGACCATTTCACATTTTTTGGAGGTCCTGGGGTACCCTCCATAATCTCCAAATCTTTACTTGTCAGCCTGTAAACATGTGTCATCCCATACCCGAGCAAAAGCGGAGGCTTTTGCCAGCGTTATTGAGTTGTGAAATTGACTTGCTTTATGATAGGTACTGTTCGTTATTTACACTTAACAGGCCTTATTTGGTAGGGACCAAGAATTTCACTAATTTTGGTCGTTTGTATTATCAAGACTCAATTCAAGCCAAAAACTTATTGACCTACATCATCATCATTCTCTTGCCCTTATCCCAATTTATTTGGGGTCGGCGCAGCATGTCTTCTTCTTCCATACTCCTCTATTTTTCGTCATATCATCAGACACTATTGACCTACAATCAGAAAATTTGTATCCTCATTAAAATTCGGTATTAAAAAAAACCCGGAAAGCAACCCCAAACAGGAACACTGAGATTATCTGGCCGAATTTAAACTAATTTAATGAAAAGAAATATTTGATTTTTTGTTTGTTTGTTACGATTTAACCCAAGGATTCCTCAAACGAGACCATCTTGACCAAGCAACATAGAATATAAATTATATTGATATCAAGCAAATTGCAAAAAAGCAAGCTGTTTTAAATAATCAAAAATGAATAGCACCCTTAAAATAATGGCTTGGAACTCTAATGGGCTCCTCAAACATCAAAATGAGCTGCAGGCGGTCCTAGACACAGAAAATATAGACGTGTGTTTGGTCTCTGAAACGCACTTCACTAAGCAATCTTTTGTCAAATTTAGAGGATACATGGTATATAATTCGCTCCACCCTGACAACTGCGCCAGAGGAGGTAGCGCGGTTATAATCAAAGAGAACATTAGTCACTACGTGCAGTGTAAATATGAAGAACAAGACATTCAAGCCGTGGCAGTATCTGTTAAAACCAAATTTTGTCACGTATCCATTGCAGCCGTATACTGTCCTCCACGGCACATGATAAGAAAAGAGCGATATTTACATCTCTTTGAACTACTAGGCCAGAGGTTCATCCTAGGCGGCGATTTTAATGCTAAGCATACGCATTGGGGATCAAGACTTACTACAACTAAGGGAAGGCAGCTCTTAAGCGCAGTTAAAGATACACATTCTGAAGTTATGAGCACAGGTAAACCAACGTACTGGCCTACTGACCACCACAAAATTCCGGACCTTATAGATTTTTTTATATGCAAAAATATATCCGCCAATTACGTCAGTTTGGAGGAAGGTTTTCACATGAATTCGGATCACTCTTCAATTATACTAATGCTTAGTCACAAAATCGTATTCAAACAAAGCCACTTAACACTGGTTAATAAATTAACAGATTGGCAAAGTTTTGCCCTTGATCTAGATAATATAATAGACCTTAACACTTCTATAAAAAAGCAAGATCAGCTTGACTCAGAAGTAAACAAATATATTGTTGACATCCAACAATGTGCGTGGAACAACACACCGCAATTAAAACGGAAATATAAAGGATTTATCTATCCTAAGGAAATTGTGGAATTACTATCTGAGAAAAGGAAACAAAGGAAGCAGTGGCAGCAAACAAGGTGCCCGCGAGATAAAACAACATTAAATAACCTAACTAAACGATTAAAGAGGAAAATTTTACAATTTGAGGATGAATCTCTGAGTGCCAACCTTCTGCAGCTAACCAATGAGAAATCAACGGATTACTCCCTTTGGAAAGCGACAAGAAATCTAAAAAGGCCGATTACACAAAACCCGCCCATCAAAACTAGCGACGGAAAATGGGCCATAAATAATGACCAAAAAGCGTTAAGGTTTGCTCAACACTTGGAAGAAACTTTTCAACCCTATGAAAGCTCTATCGAAATACCTGTGAGTGAAAATTTATTACAAAAACAAAGAATTAAGCTTGTGACACCTGCAGAAGTAATGAGAGAAATACAAAATAACATTAGCTCGAAAAAGTCTCCGGGTTACGACCTCATTACAGGTGAAATTCTAAAACACCTCCCGCGCAAAGCCATAGTAAAGCTGACCAAGCTTATCAATGCTGCATTTATCTTAAAACATGTACCTGAGTCATGGAAGGTTGCTGAAGTCATTATGATTGCAAAGCCTGGGAAACCACCCCATGAAGCATCATCATATAGACCTATTTCTCTTGCCCGTGTTATCAAAACTATTTGAAAAACTGTTATTGAAACGGTTAAAACCAATAATAGAAGATAAAGACCTTATCCCAAATCATCAATTTGGCTTCAGGGAAAAACACTCAACAATAGATCAGGTACATAGAATAACTAACATCATTGAAAAAACGCTTGAAAACAAGGAAGTCTGCGCCACCGTGTTTTTAGATGTCGCGCAAGCTTTTGATAAAGTCTGGCATAAGGGTCTAATATTCAAGCTTAGACGCATGCTACCAGAATTAGCAGATATCCTGGAGTCGTACATTACTAACAGAATGTTTAGAATACGGCAGGAGGACGCATATTCCGAGCTAAAAGCTATAAAAGCTGGTGTACCTCAAGGAAGTGTGCTAGGCCCAATTTTGTACTTGTTATACACATGTGACATCCCAGAACTGGAAAACAACACCATTGCGACCTTTGCAGATGATACTGCAATTATGGCTACCGGATTAAGCCACAGAGAAGCAGTTGAAAAAGTTCAATTAGCTGTGAACAAAGTTTATGACTGGACACAAAAATGGAAGATCAAACTGAATGAGTCAAAATCAATTCACATTGACTTTACAAACAAACACATGGACTATCACCCAATCTACATAAATGGTACGCAAGTACCTTATGCTAATACAGCCAAATACCTTGGCATCACTCTCGACGCCAAGTTGCGTTGGAAAGCTCATGTGAAAAAGAAAAGACAGGAACTCGATATACGATATAAAAGTATGTATTGGTTACTCGGAAGGAAATTTTGTCTATCAGTACATAATAAAATAACCCTATACAAGCACATTCTGATGCCAATTTGGACGTATGGCATCCAACTTTGGGGCTGTACTAAACAAAGCAATGTCAAAATAATCCAGCAATTCCAAAATAAAGTGCTTAGGGATGCCGTCAATGCACCCTGGTACATAAGAAATGACGACCTTCATCGTGACCTTAAAATGGATTTCGTCGCCACCATTACCCAAAAATTTGCTGAAGCCCACGCAACACAGACTTCATCGACACGTGAATGTTGAGGCAATCCAGCTGCTAGACAATACAGACCTAGTGCGTAGGCTAAAAAGAACTAAACCATTTGAATTAGTGTAGTGTACAAGGTGAATGAGTAATAGTAACAATGTTGTGCTATACATATAACACATGAACATAGTGTTTTATAAATTATATTAGACTCTAAGAAAGTGCTACGGACTTGTGTAAAAGTGCAAATGAACACTATTCTTAGTTTTAACATATTCTATCACGTAACATATTAAGTTAGAGTTAAATTGCTTATTAGTCTTTTAGGCTAGATTGTAATTAATTATTAAGAATTTTGTTCTTAATATTATAGTACAAAAAAAAAAAAAAAGCAAATTAGCCAAACTATCATTAATTTTACGGACGAAGCCGAGGGCGAAATGCTAGTGCACTTATATAAATATAATATTTTAAAATGAAAATAATTTATGAAAAAATACTTCTGATACGAAATAAAGGGTGTAAAACACCTCTTCACGAAGCCGAAAGGCACTGGTTCTCCCCAACATTACCATAATTTTACTGTTCTACACCATACCTGGGAACCTTCTATTTACGGAGATATGGGGGGTCAAAGTTACAACTGTTTGACATTTTTTTTAAATACAAGTATTTTTAACACCTCCACGACCCCCGTACTATTTAATTCTTCCATCAGCACAATATTTAAAGTGCGTTACATTGAGTTCTATCATAAAACATGATTTATTACCTCAAAAAAGAAAGTAGTTTCCCAGCAATATTTTTTGCGTAAAGATACTTAGTTTGATGTACAGAATGCTTGGTTAACGGGTTTGTGATTAGGTGGTTTACACCCTGTGTACTAATTATTTGCTAAATCTTTTCTCATTATCAAACTACCAGCCCTGTACAAGAGATTGGAGTAAAACAACAAAATTTCTAAATAACCGCTCGACTGCTCTCAGGTTACGGTTGACGACTCCGTAGTGTTACACTGCAGTAGACACCGCAAATCGATGCTTAGTTCTGTGTTCTGCTCTTTGATGTCTATTTTCACTCGCCGTCTCATGCCAGTCAAGCGAACACGTAAACTGTAAGAGAAAATGATTTCTTTGATACTAGTTGGAGTGTTTTGTTAATCTTAAGTTGATTTCAAATAAAATTATGAATTAAGAAAAACACATCTTCAGCTTGACGCCATTCTTAGCCATTTTATTTAATACCCATATCATTGGGATGCATAAAAATTTGTACCTTAGCTAACCATGCATTGCCACCCAATCCAAACATGTACGCTAAATTCCAGTTCAATCGGAAAGAGGGAAGTGGGTCAAACTAAACTTCTTTCAAAGATATTGTACTTAGTTACAATACAAGTTAAAAAGAGTGTTAAAAATACCATACTGCCTTACTATAAAAAAACGACATCTCTTCACAGACAATGACGTTCCTCATATCTGGCGATGCGTGTCTTGACACCCATGCGCTGAACAAACAAACGTATCAAAATCCGAGAGCGCGTAGCTCAATTTAAAGCCTTTTTTGAACATTTTTCCATCGACATGCCATTCATCGTAAAGTTTCCATTAATCAACATTTTATAGTTTAAGTCATATTTATGACACATTTTATTGAACTACCTTTCGATAATATTCTATAGCACAAGGCATCGTCAAAAAATACGTAGAAAGTAAGACATATCTGTGCGATAAAAATGTTTAACTTTCAACAACTACTTCCTTTCTACCCATCACAAAAACATAAAAGAAAAACGTTCTACAAGATGTAAAGTCTACTTCCTTTTTAAGATCTTCCATAAGAAACTGCATTTCTTAATAAAAAAATCTTCTAACTCCTTAAGAACTCCGGCTTAAGTTTTAACTCCTTCCTTATAATCTTTCATGCCTCGTTCCGGTTTGTTGTTGATTGAGCTTTCCCTATAGATGGGTATGATGAGCGATCTAACGAGCATAATGCCTTAATCAACATGCCTTGCAGAAGGCTTAGTATCGTAGTACAATATTATCGGTACAGAGGGTTGTCTCGTCCGTTTGTTTGTTGGTATCAATGGTATTCGTAATCCCTTAGGTTTGTGTCTTGTGTTAATCTGCTTAAAAGCATCCATTGTTTATTTGTTACTAGCTGACCCACGCAACTTCGTCTGCGTCACATAAGAGAGAAAAACGAAAGGAAAAATTTTTTCAATTTGAACCAGTTTAGTATAGATTATTTTGATATGAACTTTTCAAACGGTAGATTGTATCATTAGTCCATGAAATTGACAGAGTTAAATAGCAGACGAAATGGTACACTATGCAGTATACATTTTTTATAGTAATATACCATTCATTTTCATACTTGAACAGAGATTACAATCATATTTGATGTTAGTTCTATTTCATCATTATACTCAGAATGAGTATGGTATTCAGCTGCATCCAGTTAGACTGGAAACCGACCCTAACATAGTTGGGAAAAGGCTAGGCAGACGATGACTCATGAGTACCACAAACTTCTAGTTGTGAGGTCATTGTGTGAGGTGCGAAAACAAAAACACAAAAATAAATAGACTAATATGAAAAACATCAAACTAATTTGTCTACTTCATTAGTTTACGTTCTTTATCAAGGTTTTCGCTTCATAATTTTATGTTAACACGTAGCTGCGAATTGTTTTATTATTCAACTTTGTCGGTGAATATCTTACGAGGTGGTGTTACTAAGTTAGCCTTACTAACAAGGTTTCTTGAATTACGTTTTATAATTCATAGTTTGAGACTCATTGAACTAAATATGCTAATGCGTGAGAGAAATATGAGGGTTGGTTTAGAAATGTTACAATTTGCGGTGGCATGATAAGATTAAATGCTTTTTGGTGTTGTGGTTGTTTAGTGTGACTCGGAAAATTAATAGGGTTAAGGTGGGTGATCTCTAGTGAGTTTCTTTTAATCCATAATCCAATTAATTTTTAAATAATCTAATGTTAATTTTGTGACTTGGCTCATAAAGCGTTGGTGACAAAACAAATCTAATTAATCCGTCTGATATATTCCCAAAAATTACTGGACATATATTTCTTATTTTTTCACGTAAACAAAAAATAATATCGTCTTCATTTTCAATTCGTCGAAAACTTGCGTGACGTCACATTTTAGTACATTTTTTGCCGGAAAGAACGTACATTTTTTTGTGACGTCACAAGGCGTCAAGCCTCTGACGCGTTTTATCCTTTACTTGGTAAATAAATATAAAAAACAATAATAAAAAAAAATAAACAAAATACACATATCCAATATTTTTCGATAACCTAACTTACGGCTTAAACAAAATCCTTTTTTTTAAACTGAATGATAGCTGAGTTATAGTAGAAGTCATAGCCGACTAACAGCCAGTTGCTAAAAATAAGATCATTGGTAAGACTTGGCATAGACCACACAAAGCAGACCGCGATCTAGAGGAAATCATAACAAAATGAAGCATCGTAAATTATGTGGAACAAAATTGCCGATGATTATGATGATAGGTACGAGTAACTTGAGCGCAGTTTAATCAAACTCATACATAGTAAGTCAACTACGGTTAATATGTATATCACTATACGTGCTTCCTGACCAAACACCAACACACTTTCCACACAAACATAAAACAGAAACAGTAAATCACATACCAACACTTCAGAACACGGTAACGTTGATGAACCCTCACCGAGACACCTTGACATCACAACTTTCAAGGCCTTCACTCCGAGGTGCCAAAGGTCGGCTTAATCCCTAAATAGTAAACTTTGATTAGATTTGTTGTACCAGTCCCAGCCTGTCCATTAGAATGCAAGCCAGGGACAGTTGTGTAATTGAATTTTTCCAAGTCATTGAGCATGAATATTCCTCTTTTTTCGTGCCATTCGTACCCGCCACCTCTTTTATAGTTCGCGTCTGTGATGCGTGGAATATAAAAATCGAAATGGATTCATTTTTTATGAATGTTACCACGTTCTCAATTTATGGTGTTCATATTTAATGCAGTCCGTGAGTGGTCTGGTAACACCTTGCTCGATTGGTATGTTTACCTGTGTCGGGATCAGAGTATAAATCAATATTGATCGTGTTACTTTTATTGGTGGAATGATGCGAAATGTTTGCTGTTTTAAACTTTAAGGATTTTGAAATGTTCAAGGGCAATTAAAATTTAAGTTTTATCATAACTGTTTAACCTTATTAAATCAAACAGTTAGATTCAGAAGATACTGAAAAGAGTTAATCAAAATCATCGCCATCGTTGCGCTTGAAGTGCTAAATAAATAACTTAACCACCACTGAATAACAACAAAAAAGCACGATTAAAAAGGAAAAAAAAAACTAAAGTACCCGATAAAAATCGCATGGCTATTAAACCTAAATTGAACACGAACTGAATCGCAGTTAAAACTAGCACGTTACACACTACGTACACCTTTTTAATTGGCATCATAAAAAGTACGCAGTTAGTACTCCAATTTTGTTTTGACACGACTCCCCAATAAAATTGCTATCCGCGCCAAAACCAAGCTTCGTACGAAAAAAGGGATTTCGTTCGTTTCGTGTTCACAAAGGTTTCAGTATGTAAGCGGATTTACTGGAAGATTAAGAAAAATAAGCGAAAATATAAAGTAGGCACAATATTCTTAACAATATCAGTGGATTTTGGTTTGGAGATTTATGTATAAAAGGTAAGAAATTGAATATTCCCTTAGATAAGTAAGATTACTCTTTTACGTTACTTAATAAAAATTTTGTAACATTTTTATGTTTCGCAAGAACTGACTTGAATTTTTTGAACCATAACTCCGTTTGCACTAAAAGTTACGTGCTTCTGTTAAGTTTTACCAACTGTTTCATTCAGTTAAGGTAGTCTGGACATTTTACGCTATGTCAAATATTTTCAAAGCGTATTTATAGATTGAAAACCGAAAACCCAAAAAACAGCCCATATCATTCATAATTTTAATGACCTAATAATTTTATTGATATCATCTTGAAACTGTCACAATCAACAACCTTTATCGGGGTACTATCTTCTATTTTTACCGAAAATATACTATGGCATACTTTATCAAATGCATGAGCTAAGTCACGCTAAGTGGGGTAGGGGCTACAGAACATGGAATCGTCACGTCGGCGGTACCTAGACGCGGCAATACTATTAAAATTCGCAGCGCTTGTAGAGTATTAAGCACATCTTTTCCTTGAGGAACCATATGCACAGTCGTCAGCATCTATCCATCTATGTCGTTTGTGCGTTAAGGTGTTTAATTTTTTTGGAAAGTGTTTTCGATGCCACCTCTAGAGAGAACGCCGACGCGTCTCCTTGTTCTATGGAGTACGTAATGAAAATAGCTTGTATTTCTATCGGCACGTTGCTACCACGGCTGTGAATAACCAAACAGACCTGTTCAAGTAGAATTTAATCAAGTCAGACACGCGACCTCTCACGCGAGCGCTTTCCTCGTTGCCGGCAATTATCATGTCGATTTTATACTGATTGTGTTTTTGTGAGCCTTGAGTGGCGGACTTTCCCTTGACTTTTTTTGTAGCGTGTAAAGCTTATTGATTTTGGTATGTTATTACTATGAAAATACTTGTGTTATTTATATTTGAAACGCAAAACATCACGCCCGAGACTCTCCAAAGTGTTGGGCACGGTGTACGTACCTATAGTACACCTACAGTTTGCTAGCTTTGTTTTTGACTCATTAAATAAAGATACCGATCCTATTGCCGTCAACGGGGTACAAATCTAAACTCCAGTCGCTGGACTAGAAATTCCTGATGAAAATAATCCTTTATTTCTAAACGAAAACGAACGAAAACGAACGAAAACGAACGAAAACGAACGAAAACGAACGAAAACGAACGAAAACGAACGAAAACGAACGAAAACGAACGAAAATGAACGAAAACGAACGAAAACGAACGAAAACGAACGAAAACGAACGAAAACGAACGAAAACGAACGAAAACGAACGAAAACGAACGAAAACGAACGAAAACGAACGAAAACGAACGAAAACGAACGAAAACGAACGAAAACGAACGAAAACGAACGAAAACGAACGAAAACGAACGAAAACGAACGAAAACGAACGAAAACGAACGAAAACGAACGAAAACGAACGAAAACGAACGAAAACGAACGAAAACGAACGAAAACGAACGAAAACGAACGAAAACGAAACGAAACTATAAAAAAAACCGAAAACATAAATGCTCAATAGTTGCACTTGCGATCACTAGACCAACATGTAGCCTATTTGAAAAAACATGCTCACAATGTGCTTTAAAAACAAATGAAATCGCCGACTTGCAGATGATCGCACAAGATTTATAGGTGAAAAGTATATCAAATCGTCATAAAAAACAGTGTTCCCCAATACGTTGTAAATCTATGTTCGAATGGACTATCCGTGGCTTTTTTCTTTATTGCGCGGCACGCAGATGTCACATCGCTGTGATATACAGCCTATGCAGCCATTAGAACATCATAAAACGGGATATTCCTACTACTTTTGAAGATAAAAGCGGAAATACTCATACAACTTCATGCTCTGGTTAGTAAAAATAGCTAACAGGTGTTGAAAGTTACGCCTTTTTTAAAATGGCTTTAGTTTTACAAATATTTACTTGTTTAGATTTAACTGTAAATGTGTGAAACGTCTCTGTAATTGGCAGTTGTACTATGAACTATGATCATTTAACACAAAAGTAAACACTAATGAACTATGTTCATTTAACACAAAAGTAGCTTGCATGAAGTTACCAAAAGTTTTAGAAAATATCGTATCAACCACGTCATAACTTTTCTAAGTCATACCCAGAATTTCATCGTAACTAAAGTTGTGACCAAAAAATTGGACGTCAAAAGCTTTTTCTAACTAAGTTGTAAATCTATGTTCAAATGGATTCCCGCGGCGCCTCCCGCTTTTTTCTTTATTGCTCGGCTCACAGATGTCATATCGCATTGATATACAGTGTGTGCCTCTATTGGTACATCATAAAACACGTCAATAGATGAAGCTGAATCTGTGAAATGTCGATTCTTCATAGGTATCTTTGTAATCTCTTTGCGATCGGTTGTAACTGTTTTTAGTGTTATGTTTTGACCACATGTCAGTTCGATTATTTTTTGACGAAAATTGCCGAGAATCAAGTCATACTATTGAAGTTCAGCTGTGGACTGCCGTAGGTAGATGATGATGATGATGATGACTTGACAGTAAACGAACATGTGGTTGATTAATGGCGATTCCCGTTTTAAATTTAGAATGTAATATAGCTTTACAAGTAATAAGGAAATGATTTCGTGACTTCCGACAGAGAAGAATGGAATGAAAAAACGTATTGAGCTTAGGCTAACCCCAAGTTGAATGTGAGACTAGGGCAGGAAGATGATTATTAACCGAGTATTAATCGAGTTATTTTCAGATGTACACCTACCACAACTTGTCTCTGCATCACCCAAAGGTTGACTGGTAGAGAATGCCTATGGCATTAAGTCCGCCTCTGTACTATGTGCTTGAAGTGTTAAATAAATAAATGATGACAATGATAGGTTTATTAAATTTGTATATATATACAGGGTGTAAAACACCTCATCACAAAGCCGTTAACCAAGCATTCTGTACATCAAACTAAGTAACTTTCCGCAAAAATTATTGCTGGGAAACCACTTTTTTTTGAGGCTATAAATCATGTTTTGTGGTAGAACTCAATGTAACGCAATTAAAACGTTGCGCTGATGGATGGATTAAATAGTACGGAGGTCATGGAGGTGTTAAAAGTCGAAATCTTACAAAAAAAACTTGGATTTAAAAAAAAACCTTGTCAAAAAGTTTTAACTAGAAGATTCCCAGGTATAGTGTAGAAAAAAAAAAATTATCGCAATGATAGGGAGAACAAGTGCCTTTCGGCTTCGTGAAGAGGTGTTTTATACCCTTTATTATATGAGCTGTTTTTTTTTCAAATTGATAATGATGATTGATATTTAATAATAACCCACTTCAAATTTGAGGATAAACTTCACTCCTACGTAACCTTAAACCCTTCACCTTTCTCCTTGTGACGGATAACGACTTATTTTGGGAATATTGGTCATCAAGTTTATTAATAATATACCCACTTGGCCCGTTATACCTCTACCATGCTCTGTATGTAGGCGTTTATACAAGGTCAATCATTATAAGTATCTTTCGTTAACCTTTTTCATTTGTTTTAGTATCCTTATACTTCGTTTGTACTTCACAAATTGATTATACCAATTTAATTAAAGAAACAAATCATAATTATCTATCTACAATATTTCTAATTAATTAAACACCTAGTCCTCTATTCTGGGAGAGGGGGCTGACTATAATCCACCACACTCGCCCACTGCGGGTTAATAAATGTCACAATGGACGACATTGTAACCGGAGTGATCTTGGTGACATTTTTTCCAAATTCTGAGGTTATTGACAATGGCATAGAAAAATCATATTTCTTCCCCGCCACACTGAGGACTAGGATAGGTCCTAGTCCTCAGTGCGTTCTTTCTTTAGGGATCACAACATGTCAATATAGAATTGGTGCGGTCTGCAAAGTGAAGGCCATGTCAAGTCATGTGTGTTGATTTAAGTAATGCGATGCACTTACATCACTCTTGTTCCAACGTCGTCATTTCTCACGCCTTGTCTTCAAATTTTCAATTTCGTTAAAATAAACATTAAAATAAATCAACATCATGTGTTTTATAACCGATTTCACAACCGAAACCCTGATTAACACATCCCATCCTTTCCGAAATTTTCATTAACAAAGTCTAAGCAAATAATTATTTCACTAATTACATTCTCATTTACTTTGCTTTAATCTTACATTATCTTTACAGCAAAGTACGCTTGATTAGTCTCGTCTCTGGTACCCATGTATCCATTAAACAAATTGAAAATTTAACTTCTCAAATGATTTTGTAATAATGCGAGTGAAATGTGAGACGCCCACAAAGGTCTGAACTTTGCGCAAACTTCTTAGACTACAAAGAGTGGATACGAACAAAAGGCGCTTTCCAACGTATTTCATATTATTTATTAATGCTTTCGAAGTTGACATCCAAGAATTTTCTCTTTGAAGGTCGTAACTCTAATGTTAATTTGTACTTATTAGACGCAATCGAATAGTACATGAAACTCGTGTGCCTAAAAAACAAAATTGGCGATGCAAAACAAATGACATACGTGATACGCGCGTCTCACTTGACGCAAATCGCATCAACTGAAATCGCAGACGAAGCGTAAGCCCCTTCGCACACAAGGCTACTTACTCAATTCTTAGATACTCAACGATTTTAGTCTTCAAGCGACTGCCGCCATACAGATCCATTGAAGTTCGTACACGAGTCGCGTCGCCGACATTCATCCTGCGACTCGCATTTGTATGGCGGCATTCGCTTGAAGACTAAAGTCGTTGAGTATCTAAAATTTGAGTAGTCTTGTGTACGAAGGGGCTAAGTTTGTAAACTCCAAACGCTTATTTGAATTGTACTTACGTAGATGTAACAGCTGAATTCCCGGAGCAGCTGTTGAATATTCCTCCGTTCCTGGTAACTCGTGAAGTCAATTGAAAGATGCTCGATTTATTCTTGTTAAGAATATAAGTTTCTTATGCTTCTGCGAGCCTAGTACAAGATGTGACTGAACGGTTTCAGTCCAATTAGTCTTCCATTCGTTTCAGCATCTGTGTTCAGAAATGTAATATCAAGAGGTATTATAAACACGTACATAGACATCACTCTCAAGACTCAAACTTAGCCAATTATTTAAGTTGAAGTGTCAATGTTAAAAGTCTCGAATATTCCGAGTATCAAATTGATATTAGAGTCACTAAAATACGTAAATAAAACAGCCCAGCTTGGGATCTTCAATTCTAGGAATCGTTTGATCAGATTAGGTTTGAGTTTTTGTTTCTAAGAGCCGTATTTAACGTTGTCACAGAGACATATCACACTTACAACTAATATGTTTAAGTTAAACCAAATAAACTCAGTATGGTGAACCAAACAGGTCGACCAGGTCAAACAAATCGATCTATCCAAGCTACGCCGTAGCATACGAGAATCTACTGAGAAATGCGGCGTAGCAGCTACGGAGCTTGGATTTCCGCCCAGCTGATGACAATAGGTTTTGGGACTTCAACATAACTTGCGAAATGTGTGTGTATTATTAGGTGCACCTCCTTTTTGAAGAGTATGAGGAATACCGGGAGCACAAATAAGATAGACTTGTCTTATAGGCGTATATTCGCAGACTGGCGCAAGGTTTGCAACGTACAAATAACTTAAGACTAACCTACCCACTATTACAATATATCACACCTCCACCACAAAACAACAGTACTTACATCTAAATCATAACACAATAATAAAACACAATAATAAGACACAACAATGAAAACAACAATATCATCATAAGGTAACTAATACTGTTAAACTATTTTAAACCTGTCTACTGGTTTACGTGTTCGCTTAGGGGAACGGTTCTCCGGCGGCAGTGGTTGCGGTTGTAAAGTAACCAACGAATCTTCAGGAATGTTAATATCTGAATTTGAGCTTTCCCCTTTATTCCTAGTAGTCGCCTCTGGTGAGGCAACCTTTACTACACTTTTTAAACCCTCGCTACGTGGCTCAACCACACTCTCTTCCCCTTGATCTGTATTGTCCACCGTCTCTGGACAGGTAACATCAGATAAGCGTGACCTTCGGCGCATTTGATCTACATGTCTTTTTAGTGATTGACCATTATCCTTTACCACTGAGTATCTACGGGCACTGTCAACCCGTTCCACTGTACCTTTTACCCACCTATCACTAACACCATACTCACGAGCCCAAACTGAATCACCCTCTCTGAAACTGCGGTCTGTTCCCCCCGCGGATTCCCTTTGTCGTCTCTGGGCTTGATGGACTCTGTCTTTGGTGACCGAGTTAGTACGCAGTAAATCAAGTCTGGAGCGTAATGGCCGTCTCTGCAACAGCATAGCTGGGGTTTCCCCGGTGGTGCTGTGCACTGTGTTTCGATATGCTAACAGAAACGTTTGTAGCGCGGTGTCGACATCTACACAATCCCTATGCGCTTTCTTAATAGCCCGCTTGCAAAGCTTGACAGCATTTTCCGCAGCCCCGTTTGATGATGGGTGGTAGGCTGTTGAAAAATACTGTTTAATGCCGTTGTTTGTTAAGAAGGCTTTAAACTCCGTACTAGTGAATGGTGGGCCTTGATCAGATACTAATTCCTCCGGCAAGCCAAACCTTGCAAATGTTGCTCTTAAAACCTTAATAACATTCGATGCATTAGTTCGTGTCATCTCAAAAACTTCTAACCATTTTGAAGATGAATCAATGACAACTAAGAAGGTAAGACCTTTGTATGGCCCTAGGAAATCGATATGAACCCTTGTCCAGGGGCGCTCGTGATACTGCCACGGCTGTATCGGCGCCCGTGGCGGCGCGTCCGCCTCCGCTGCACAAGTCTCGCATTGTTTACATAATGCTTCCACCGCAGCGTCAATTTTAGGCCACCATACGTAGCTACGTGCCAAGCTTTTTGTTTTTACGATCCCCATGTGACTGCTATGCAGTTGTTTTAACACGTTATCCTGCAACGAAGGTGGTATAACCATGCGATAACCCCACATAATACAATCACACTCTGTATATAACTCATTACGCCTCATATAGTATGGTTTGATACTCTCATCTACACAGGTTGGAGGCCACCCAGATCGTATGTAAACTAAAATCCTACTTAAAACTTTATCTACAGCCGTTGCTTTCTTAACGTCTTGGCTCGTAATTGGTAAATAATTTTCAACGAAATTAACATAAGTATTTTCGTTTTGTGATGTTACATTTTCTTCACATCCCTTGTAAGGTAGTCGTGATAAAGCGTCGGCACAATTCTTACTCGAAGAAACATATTCTATGTCATAGGTATACCCTGTCAATAACACCGCCCAACGCTGTAACCTAGACGCGGCCATCACCGGAATACCGACTTTATCACCAAAAATATAAGTGAGTGGCTTGTGATCGGTTCTTAATATGAAGGTAGGTAGGTAGGTTAGTCTTAATATGAATTTACGACCATAAAGGTATTGATGAAATTTACGAACTCCAAACACAATAGCGAGCGCCTCCCGATCTATTTGTGAGTAAGCCCGCTCGGCTTGCGTGAGCGCGCGCGATGCGTACGCCACAGGGCGCTCGCCTCTTGCCGTTGTGTGCGATATCACAGCTCCTATACCTACACTGCTCGCGTCTGTTGTTAAAATTATAGGTAACTCCGGTGTGTAGTGCATTAGCACTTCACTACATGTTAATAAATGTTTTACTTTACTGAATGCATCTTCACATTCTCTATTCCAGATATACGTAGTTCCAGCTTTAAGCAACTTATACAGAGGCGCTAGAATGGTACTGACATTTCTTATAAATTTTCCATAGTACATCACCATACCAATGAAAGCTCTTAGTTCAGAAATATTCGTGGGAGCTGGAGTTTTAACTATAGCTTTTACTTTGTCTGGGCACGTGTGGACCCCTTCTTTACTAATCGTGTGGCCTAGATAGTTTACTGATTCCGCAAAAAATACACATTTTTCTTTTTTTACTCTAAGCCCGTATTTGTTCAAGCGATCAAATACTTTGCACAAGTTACGTAAGTGAGCTTCTTTTGTGGGTCCCGTTATTATAATGTCATCCAAAAATACCCCCACATGTGGCAAATCTGCAAACAACTGCTCCAAATGTCTTTGAAAAATGCCCGGACTTGATGCCAACCCGTATACTAGCCTATTATACATGAATAATCCTTTATGAGTGTTAATCACTGTATATTTTTTTGTTTCGTCTAGCTCGAACTGAGCGTATGCCTGTGAAAGGTCAATTTTACTGAAATGCTGGCCACCCTTCAAACGCAGTAGTACTTCCTCTACTCTGGGTAACGGATAACGGTCAACTTCTATTACCTTGTTTAAAGTTAATTTGTAATCTGCGCAAATTCTAATGTTACCGTCCTTCTTGACGACCGGCACGATAGGTGTGGCCCAGTCAGAACGCTCCACAGGAGAGAGAATGCCGTCACGCTGTAGCTGGTCCAGCGCGCGCTCCACCGGCTCGCGCAGCGCGTACGCCAGCGGGCGCGCGCGCATGAATACCGGCCGCGCCCCCTCGCGCACGCACACGCTCACCGTGCCACCGGTGAAACGCCCCAGCCCGTCCGCGAACACTTCACAGTATTTGGAACTGAAAGCAACCACATCAAATACATTGTTTTTGTACATCTCAACATCATTACTATTACAACCGTAGGTTACTGTAGGTAATTGTATTTTTAGTTCTGCCATCCACTGACGGCCTAAGAGTAGTGTTTTTCCATTCTCAACAACATATAAATCTAATTGCTTATGCCTATTTTTATATTTCACTAACGGTTGTATAACTCCAAGAGGTTTCACTAACTCGCCGGTATAATACCTTAATGTTAAATAACTGGTTTTAAGTTTTACATCTTTAAACAATCGATTATAGCACTCCCAGCTGATGCATGACACCGCACTGCCGGTGTCACATTCCATTTTAATGTCAATATCGTTTACATTCAGTTCGACATAAATAGGACTACACTGCATCGCTGATAATTTACAAACATCGACAAATATTACCTCATCGCTCTCCGCGCCATTACTGTCATTAGGGTTCCTTACTTGAAGCACGTCCATGTCCACGTTGTAGTGTTCCGATAAATTGGGACACATACGTCGCAAATGTCCCACTCGGTTACACACTCGGCAAGTATAACGCCCGAACTTGCACTGGCTTGTATCGTGACGCGCGCCGCACACTCGACACTGCTGTTGTTGCGCGCGCTCGCCCTGCTTCATGGGCGCAGGCGCTGCCGATGCGCGCGCGCCGCGCCACCGTCCGCTAGACGCCGTAGTGTCGAGCGATGTTGCCGCTCCGCGGACGTCACGAGTGGCCACCGCTGCCGCACCCTTCCGCCGCGAACCCGCCGACATCGCTTGACACGTCACCGACGTCGTGGATGCCCCCTCGCTTCTCGAACCGCTCTGTCCTTCCACAGCTGCGGCGTCTTTTTCTGCTGCCTCCATGCTTACCGCCAATTTATACGCCTTCCCGAAATCCAAATTGCTTTCGGCGAACAATCGTTGTCGTATGGTTTCGTTTGTTATGCCACATACTAGCTGATCTCTCAAGCTTTCTTCCAGCCAGGACCCAAATTCACATGTTTTGGACATTTTCTTCAAGATAGCCGTGTATTCCGATATAGTTTCACCTTCTTTCTGTTTCCTATGTCGAAACTTGTACCGCTCCGCCAACTCACTTGGCTTTGGTTGCAAGTGTTTTTCCATGACGTCAACGATTTGTGCCAACGTTTTGGTTTTTGGTTTAACTGGCGTACACAAATTAACAAGAAGTTCATAACACTCCGCCCCCATCACTGTTATTAACGTAGGCACTTGTAATTCGTTTGGAATCTTGTTAACTAAAAAATATTGTTCTAAACGTTCCACGTACAAACGCCAGTCATCGCTGTGGACTTTGAACTCGGCTATTTTTCCAATCGACATTACTGATTTATAAGGTGATACTGTTCCTGTTTATTAATGAATGCACGAATCACGCGTAGAATCGTCTGTTCTCGTCGCCACTGAAGAGTATGAGGAATACCGGGAGCACAAATAAGATAGACTTGTCTTATAGGCGTATATTCGCAGACTGGCGCAAGGTTTGCAACGTACAAATAACTTAAGACTAACCTACCCACTATTACAATATATCACACTTTTGTTCATAATTACTTTTATGAACTTACAGAAACCATTGAAATGAACATTAACGTTTCCCTTCAGCCACGGAACAGTCTGATCACCCCATCTAAAACACGATCAACACTTTCACTCGACATTCCAAAATTGATTTCCGCAAATACCCACATACACCCGAATTCACCAGGATTCCAAAAAAAATAAATGGTGACAAAACCCTCGTACACACTTGCTCGTAATGACAAGCCATCAACGTGTTCAATGGCGCCGCTATTAATATTAACTACAATAGTCTGTCACTCACAAACGCGGCTTGTTAACATTTCGTGTATTGTGTCAATCACGCGAGAACGTTCGCTGTGCTGTGGAATCGGGACTTTATTTGTGGGTAAGTATAATGTGGAAAATTGGAACGGAATTTGTGTGAAATTATCTGGTTTTTTACAGGAACGGTACGGTAAAACTAGGAGGAGCACGTGGCTAAATAATAACAGCCGCTCGGGTCGACCTTTAGGTTAAGCCGTGCTTGCCTAGGTTGGTCTGCGGGTGACCACCCTTTTTTCTTTTTTTTCAGATGGCAAATTATCAAATGATTCCTCCCGCACTGGGCGGAGTGGGAGGGAGTGTCAGACTTTAACTGACTAAAACCCATTCATGTTCCTTCCTCGGCCTTTATGTTTCGGGGCCACGATATCTCTTTCGAACAGTCCCGCAGCCCCGGAAGCGACCTCAAGCCTAGTTTTACCATCCATCATCTGCCTAGCCTTTTTCCAACTATAATGTTGGGGTCGGCTTCCAGTCTAACCGGATACCAGTATTTTATATGGAACGACTGCCTATCTGACCTCCACAACCCAGTTACTAATTAGTAATACAATACCCCGTGGTAAGACTGGTTGTCAGACTTTTAGGGTTACTAGGGCACGCCACTATAGTGGCGGTAAGTCCCCTCTTTGAGGAGTGGCTTGATAGGCGCCACGGCGTCCTCACCTTCCGCCTGACGCAGGTCCTCCCCGAACACGGATGTTTCGGGAGGTACCTGCACCGAATCGGGCGGGAGGAAACGCCCGGGTGTTTCCACTGTGAAGATCGACCAGAGGACACGGTGGAGCACACAGTGAAGGTTTTAAAAATTCAGAAACGACAATCAAAATAGCTTATTGAACCACCTACCAAACTAATTAATTAATTATTAATAACGAACGTTGTGTTTTGTAATTAGAACGAAAATAGATATCTAGGGCCGTGATTATTTTCCATTGATGAGTACGCACATAAAGTCTTATCGAATTAATATAATTTAATACTAGCAGCACGTTTAATGAGTTCATGTCTTTTGTGAATTTAATAACCAATATCATCCATAAAGGTTTGCAATGAATTTCTGTCTATTATATGTTCAGGAAAATACATGCACTACCCAGTTCACTGACTCTCAACCTTATAACTTAGGACAAAAGAATGAAAGTGATAGAAATCAATTTCAAAGCATTTATTTCAAGTAGGTCAGTTACAGGCACTTTTGAACTTTCGAAACAAAGACAACAATGAAATGTAGCTACAGTCCCAGCCACAAGGCATTAATACTCAGAAAGTAATGTAGTGGCCCCGCGAACCCGCAAACCCGCGATTTTGTCTAGCATCTACCATGAAAAAAAGCCTTAGTTCTTCACCAGGTGCTCGGCTACTTATTTTCAAAGATAATGATCGATTTATTACTGAAAAGTACTTTTGAAGTCACTGACGGTCTAGAAAAGTGTAGATCACGCTTTGGAATGCCAATTTTCACTAATAAATCGATCACTCTCTTTGAAAATAAGTAGCCGAGCACCTGTTAAAGAACTAAGGCTTTTTTCATGATAGATGCTAGACAAAATCGCGGGTAACAGCTGATATAACTCCCCATGGAGTTAGGCAGAAACCAGTCATCGCCACCTACTACAGTCCTTATTTTGCCTCGTCCACGTTTATTCAGCTGATCATTCACGTACGAGTGTTACATACCTGACCTTCGTGAAGAACTTAGATCTGGGTAACTTCTAGAGCGGCGAGGAGCTCGTGGCTAAATAATAACAGCCGCTCGGGTCAATCTTTAGGTTAAGCCGTGCTTGCCTAGTTTGATCTGTGGATGGGTGACCACCATTTCGTAGATTTTTTTTCTGATGGGAAATCTTCAAATGACTCCTCCCGCTCTAGGCGGAGCAGGAGGGAGTGTAAGAGTTTTACTAACTAAATACCATCCATGTTCCTTCCTCGCCCTTTACGTTCCGTTCGAACAGTCCCGTAGCCCTGGCAGATGTGATATATCCCACCATATCTACAACCTCAACTGTACCTTTCTTATTCTTAATCGAGTAGTTAATCGCTAACCTGGTTTCTACATATATATGTAGACACCAACTCTCAGGCATCCTGATTTCCTCACTACGTTTTCCTGCACCGGACCCAGTAATAATTTTGCAATACGCACATGAATTTAATAAAATTAGAGGTGTGGCTAATAACAGCCGCTCGGGCCGACCTGTGGGTGGGTGACCACCCTTACATATCGAGTTTCCTCCGTATCTCGGAAAGCACGTTAAGCTGTTGGTACCAGCTGTCATTTGTTCACCTTTGGAAGTCAGTGGTCCAAAAAGTCTACAACCAGTCTTAAAAAGCGGTATCGTTTTACACAGTATTAACAATCAGTCATTCAGATAGGTAGTCGGTCCATGTAAAATACAAGTATTCAGCTGCATCCGGTTAGACTGGAAGCCGAACCCATTATATTTGGAAAATGCTAGGCAGTTGATGAAGTCGAGAGCGGCTCCTCCAGGCATTACCACTCTCATCTCATATTGGGTAACAGTTTTTTGATTACATAAAGGATTAACTAACACCTACCAGTTTCCGATCTGACGCATCTAATGAAATTAGTTTGTGATCCGAATTGGGTTCTGCATAGTTTTACAAAATAAACCAGGGATCAAATCCTGAGCGTAAGCGAAGCGTACAGTTTTATCATTCACTTAAAATTTATTAAAAGTCAGTTTAAATTATTTCCATTAAACCGAGGAAAAGTTTAAGAAAAGCTTCAATTAACATGTAGATTTTGATGTTTAATTAATGATCTTTGTCGTCTTACTTGTTTCGGGTAGGTAACTGGTTGTGTTCTTCGTTGTCATAGCATACTATCACACTTTTTGTTTTTTGTGCTTTAACCAAGCCATCAGTACATCTTATTCTTCTACGTGTCCATGGAACAACATTAAAAAGGGTGTAAAAACTTCATAAACTAAGCCGAAATGCACTTGTCCTCCTTCCACGACCCCCGTGCTATTCAATGCATCCATCAGTACAATGTTTTGACTGCGTTACATTGAGTCCTCCCACAAAACATAATTGTTCACCCCAAAAAGCTGTTTTCCAAGCAATCATTTTTGGTAGTTTAATATACAGAATGCTGGGATGTCGGTCTTCGTACTGAGTCTGTTTACACTCTGTATTTTATTAGTCCATACTTTGCCATATGCACGGCAAATAAATGTCACTTTGGCTGCTTGTATTGGAGGCGAAGCATAGTTTGCGAAACAGGTCCACACCACCGCTGATCCATCGAGGTAGGCCCACTTCACTAGATTGGAGTTTCATCTTCCCAGTCCATCTTCTGGGATGCTTTCTATCACTGGGCCTTCCTGATAAATATAATGTCGTGTTCCAATGTGAGGATACATAAATAAATGAACACTGTAACGATCAACTGGATACGAGTTGCACAGGACCGGTTGACATGGTGACGCTTGTGCGAGGCGTATGCCCAGCAGTAGAAATTCATATTAATAGACTGGTACCGATAATAAAAACATAAAACTACTTAATTTTTCGCACATCTATACTAATATTATAAAGCAGAAGAGTTTGATTGTTTGTTTGGTTAAACGCGCTAATCTCAGGAACTACCGGCTCGAATTGAATTTTTTTTTTGTGTTGGATAGTCCATTTATCGAGGAAGGCTTTAGGTTATATAACATCACGCTACAATCATTAGGAGCGGAGCAGGAATGAAAAATGTTGCAAAAACGGGGACGTTTTTTTCCTTTCGTTTTTCTCTCTTATGTGACGCAGACAAAGTTGCGTGGGTCAGCTAGTTGATAAATAATGCATTTCTATCAGCCAAATAAAGAATTCAAAAATAGCCTGAAAAAAAAACTTTAGTTATTCGAATGAATTCCCAAACAGGGTAGTTGCGTGCCACGAAAAGAAAAATGCCCAAGAATGCCTGAGTGACGTAAGGTAACAAATAATAATCATAAGTTGGCCTTATCGCGCCCTTCATAAAACCATCAGGCCGTATCTCCATGCAAAGTCGAATTTAATGGAAAATATCAGAGTTCGAAGTGGGGAAAAGTTTCCCCTCTAAGAGATTTGGTAAATGGTTGAATTTCTACGAATCTTGTTTGTGGTGATATCGAAAAAGTCTTTGTGATCATTGCTGAAAGCAATCGATGTTGATTGAGCCTCATAGCCTGTAGTTACGTCATAACTAATAATAGTTTCTACAGAAATCCATAAAATTGTATGCTGTATGTTGTCTTTTTCTTTATATTTATTTATACAGTTTGTACAAAGTCAGTTACCACATTTATCGCATTGTCTCCTCAAATTTTGACACTTTTTTCAATTTTTAAGGTAGATTGTCAATTTTGTGTAGGTCTACGGAATCCGCTTAGTAATCGGTTCTTGCGATGACGCTTGATTAGAAAATAAGAAAAACAGTTTTCGAAAAGAAAAGCCAAGTCAGGCATAGAAAACATTAAGAGAACAAAATATGGGAATAATAGAAAACAAAGTGGCTGACACATCAGATGTGGGCGTTCCGCAGAATTATTTTTCTCCCCACAAACCTTTTAACACTGTAATTCTAACAAGCTACATTTACTCCAATACGACAAACCTTTTACTTCATTACCCGACGTACGCAAATATACTTTACATTTCCATTACGGTGTACACGTAATAATTAATCAGGCTACCAGGTAACCTGTCAAAATGACTTTTTAACATCTCAAAAACAACGGGCAAAAATGGAACAACTAAGTTTTTGCGTCCAAACAAAACACCTCGAATTTTAATGAAGGTGAGACGAGAGGACAATTAAAAGTTTTACATAATTCAGTTGTGTGTCTGAAACGGGGGGAGGGAGGGGTGCACCCTTGGCATCCGACCCCCCCCCCCCACATCTGAGCCTGAGTTGATTACGAGATACGACTTTTTGAAAATTTAATTTGCCAAATTCTGTTGGAGTTTTGGCATGATCGCTTTGTGGTTTCTGGTTATTATTTTGGGACTTATTGTTGCTGAATTGTATTGAAACCTACTGTACTTTTTTCATCATAATAATTATACATACCGAAAAGTCATTTGTGCTTCGGAAAGCACATTAAACTGTTGAACCCGGTTGGCATTAATCGATTTTAGACTCTCGTACAGAAGAACAAAACACAATCAAATTGAAAACTAATTTTACTAAGCGGGTATTGTAATACCTTCATCTTGGAGTTGTGGAGGTCGCTCCTTGTAAAATACTGGTGTCTTTTTAAATAGGTCCCGATTGTATGTCTAGGAACGACTAGATTTTTCGTCAAGGAACGCATCACGCATTTGGGAAAAAAGTTTGGCCAATGATGATGTAAGGTCGTTTAGTTAGCGAGGGAAGTGAGTCATTTTCATGTTTGGATAAGGCTTGCTCAAAATTTTCTGTATCATCGAAGGGCGTGTTTTTGTTAGTCAAAATCATGCGTCTGGCAGGTGACAGGTTGTTAGTTGATTGTTACTGGAGTCGCGCCGCAACGTCAGCTTCAAGGCTTTCGTGGTGCGAGTACCGAATTGTGATGGAGGAAGACTTTTGGCCACAGGACGTGGGCTTCCGTCGCTTCCGCGTTCAAGTACCACTGGACCAGCCAACACAAGTGAAGTGTTACTAACATAGTTTTAAGACTCATTTAATTATTAACACAAGTTTTGTAAGTTTATAAGGTACATAATTATGTCACCGTAAAATTGTCAAATACGTTAGATTGTAATATCTCTAGCGATTTTGCAAAGTCTCGAATTATTGTCAAATGAACATACTGCTTACAACAAAACGCATTATTTTTCGTGAAATGCATGCGATGGTAGTCAACTTACGCGGTGTGGAGGGAAGGAGGGGTCCCCCTTGCCCAGTGGCACAACTCTCATGAAAACACTTTATATTCCCCCTAAATAGCGTAGTCGACGGAGCCCCGCTTCGCGAGTTCAGGGTTTAAAGGAACCTAACTAACCTAACGGGGGGGTGCCCCAAGTCCCGATTATGGGGGCAGAGATACTTCCGTATGTTCAGTTGACAATAATTCGAGACATTACAATATCGCGAGAAAAAACACGTTATATTGTAATATAACGTGTTTGACAATTTTACGGTAACACATATATATCTGGGGCATTGTAGCTTGAAATAAAAAAAGTTGAAACTGAAATTGAACTTTAGTCCATTGTGCACCGTATTACATTCCAAAACAACCAATTTACTTCCGCGGTAAAAATTACCATACGTACATATTTAAGAAATGGAAGATTTTGAAATATTCTACATATTTATTAACTGTCTACAAGTCAGGTATATTTGTGTGGTTTTCCAGATACATTATAACATTACATCATCCCTGCAGTCCCCATTGGGTTAGACAGAGGTGTACGAGACTCCGTGGCTGCCACTGAGAAATTCCTGAAGGAACAATCCAATGGCAGTTTGCCTGACCCGGAATCGAACCCAGGACATCACTCGTAGCAATCGCACTTGCAACTACTCGACTAACGAGGCAGTCAAAGTCCAAGTAAATACATTTTTGTGTAAATAAGCCGGCCCCGTTTCAAAGTTGGCAAGAGACTTTAGAAAGATGATCACTGTGAGTCTGATAAGTTTTTATCTTTTATCCCGATGTATATTTCCCGTGATATTTTTTATCTTTTCACTCCGGGGACGATGTGGATAAATGTAAGTGTAACAATGACACCTCTCCCTAACCATTTATTGAAATTAGATTAAATTATTAAAATAAGAAAGCCTAAGGATGATATACATAAAAAATCCTCCAATTATTATGACGACGTGCCTTTCAGTATTCTAGTAAAAACTTCCACAACTTTTTAACCACTAATGAAAGTAATTACAGGTATCGATCCTCCATCGTTAAGCAAAGGGTGTTAATTATATTTTTACTACTTTCAAGCCCTTACCGCAAACAGTAATGTTTTCGTTCGCCCAGTAAACCTTATTAAAGCTTAGTAACCATCATAATAGTCACGCGATTATGGCGTGTGTAAATATACGCAGTTACACGTGATAATTGACACTCGAGGGAAAGGAACCAGCTGGAAAATATTCTACACTAACTAATACCCGCAGTTTTGCCCACGATGAGTCCTATTTTTGTAACAAGTATCGTATGTGTTAATGAAGGGTATAAACTCTCTGTATGCTAAATTTCAAATCCGTTTAGTGGTTTTCCCATGAAAAGTTGTCAAACACCCGAGATGTTTTGAAAAAATTAGGGCTGATAGTACATTTTATAAACTTTATAGGAAAATTATAGCGGTTAAGATAGCTTCATTAGTTTAGCAGTAGTGGCGCAGTAGTGGCGCAGTAGTGGCGGCCCCGACTTACGAAAAGTAAGTCGTGGATTCGAACCCAGACAAGCGCATTACTTTGTGCAATTTATTTCATCACCGCTGCTCTCAAAAACGGTGAAGGAAAACATCGTGAGGAAACCGGCATGGCCTAGAACCAAAAATTCGAAGACATGTGACATCTATCAACCCGCACTGGGCCAGCGTGGTGGATTATAGCCCATACGCTAAATACGCGCTTTAACGTGGAGTAGCGGACACCAGCCCGTTGTACATACAATACATAGTTTAGCAGTAATAGTCATTGAACTTGGGTGTTGAATAATATTGTAAAACACAAAATCCTTGGAAAAAAAACTTTTTTGCCAAAAATAAAACCGCCTGGAAGAGTTCTCTCTCTTTCTCCAGGATCCCATCATCAGATCCTGACTTGATGATCATGGGACCACCTGGGAAGTATACCTTTTCAAACAAAAAAATAAAATCTAAATCAGTTCAGCAATCTTCGAGTAATTGGGGAACAAACATAAAAAAGGTTCCGATAAATTTAAAACAAACCTCCTCCTTTTTAAAGTCGGTAAAAAATCCTTAAAAGTGACTAAATTGAAGTAGGTTTGCGTTTATAACGGGTAAAGAGTGCATCGAAGAAAAAAATCTTTTTTGCAAAAATGTAACCGACTCCTAAAAAAACACAAAAAAGTGAAAAATTACTTTAACTTCACAAGTCGGTGACCATTGTTTGATTGGTTTAGTTATTTTGTCACTTTTAGTGGTTCACATGCGCTTATCCCTTCACAGAGTACTGGCGTAATATTTTGTTATGAACTGGTGTAAATAATAGACAGATATGAGATTTCAGCAATCCCAGTCCATTTGTTACCATTTATTGAGGAGTTCCGTTGCCCATCTCCAAAGTTCTTCATCAGATCTTCACCAAATTAAATTAGGTCCACTCCGAGAATGTACTCTTTCGAAAACAACCCAAATCGCTTCATGCGTGCCTATAAAAAATTAAGATTTCTCGAGGATTCCATCACCAGATTTTTTTTTTAATAATTAAATAATATTGTGTTACTTTATAACAGCGGCAGTGCAAGTACGTAGGATTCGAAAGGAACCGATTAGAAAAATTTGACAGTTATTCTCGAGAAAATGATATTTTATGTAGTCAAAAACTCATTTTATCGAGAATAACTGTCAAATTTATCTAATCGAGTCCTATCGAATCTTACGTACTTGTACTGCGGATTCGGATACTAACAAAACATTTATTTATCGAATCACCATATAAAAGGAAGATGAACCTTATTCCTAGAAAATCTTTGTCTACATAAATGTTTAATCGATCCCATTGACTATTTTCCTCATTCTAAAAGCACTTTTAACTATAAAACTCCAAGTGCCATAGAAATTAACTTCAAGGAAGCCACGAGGACTCTTCTTCGAAAGAACACTTAAACCATCGTTTGATGTGACCTTTCATCCTCAAACGTTATAAATTGAACTTCCTTTTTACACCCTATAGATAATATAAAACTTCATTTTGTTTTTACCCTACTGTGAGCTCAAAGTGAGGGTAATGTTTTTCCTTGTAATCTATTTTGATAAAACCAACCAACAATGCGTTTAATTTTGACTAGCACTTCGCCGAAGACTTTGAGCCTTATCATACTAGCTAGTTGCAAGCGAGAGTCACGGCGAGCTCGCTGCGCACTCGCCCCGCTTACCACTCGCTTGCAACTCGCTAGTGTGATAAGGCCCTAAGGTCCATGTTCACCAAACAGATGACGCTCTGATTATCTAAAAACGGCTGTTTAAAACATATTTTTGTATGGGAACATGTCACAGTGACAGCTGTTTTTAGATAACCAGGTTGTTATCTTTGCGGTGAACATGGACCTTAGACCGCATAAATTGTGATAACTCGGTTAATTTACATCATATGAATATGTCACCGTAAAATTATCAAATACGTTATACAACAAAACGCATTATTTTTCGTGATATGCATGCGATGGTAGTAGTCAACTTACGCGTTGTGGAGGGAAGGAGGGGTCCCCCTTGCCCAGTGGTGCAACTCTCATGAAAAGATATTGTACTAACCTAAAAACACTTTATATTCCCCTAAAAATTCGGAAAACGGCGACGGAGCCCCGCGAAGCGGGTCTCCGTCGACTACGCTTTTTAGGAGATACGCTTAATTCCGAGTGCAGGGATTAAAGGAACCTAACTAACCTAACGGGGGGGTGCCCCAAGTCCCGATTATGGAGGCAGAGATACTTGCGTATGTTCAGTTGACAATAATTCGAGAGTTTACAATATCGCTAGAGAGAAACACGTTATATTGTAATATAATGTGTTTGACAATTTTACGGTGACAAATATAACTCATAGCTTATGTTACTTCCTGATAATTTAGCTTTCTATTGGTGGAAAATATGTTTAAATTGGTTTTGGTTCGACTTTTTAAGTTTAGTATCAGAGGAAGACAGAAAAAGCCGTGACACACTTTCTCACATTCATAAATTATTGGTAGCTTACCCACATGAAAAGATGAAAAAGAAGATTTCTTTTACAAAAATACGACGACATTTTCTAAATAATATATTCCAAAGAACGGCTTAATTGTACATTATCTATTATTATCATACGTGTGACATCATGAATGACTAACGTACGATTCATAGAGGCACACAATGGGCAGGCCCCACCAAATACATGTTTATGTCATAACCAGCCCAAAACCGAGGTTTGTAGCCACATAATTAACTCAACAACGAAATTAGACTCTATTTTTTGTCTTCTAAAGTTTATTTTTGTGTGGAAAAGTAGCAAAAAGGCTTAGTTTCATTTCGTGTTCATTTATCTTTGTGACCGAACCGTCGCATAGTCAATTAAAAAGTGACGGATAAAAAAAACGTTGGTTTTTGTCGCTTGTGTGGTGTGTTGTTTGGAGTGGATGAGGAAATGGCGTTATGGTTGCCATGGGGACGCTATTTTTCTTTTGAAATCCCCGAGTTTCGTCAAAAAATTTCGGTCGTAATTTTTTACACTGTTATTTAAACAACCCAAAGGTTCTCTTTGCACGGCTTGCTACTGACAACTCACTTTCCCTTACTTTACACAATTAAGTAGGGGTGAGCGTAATTAAAATGTCATTCTGTCTGTGTCAACTTCAAATGATTGGCGTAAAGACAACGATGTTTTAATTTATGTTTCACTTTAATTGAATGGGGAGAACCTTCTTGCATTTGCATTGTGGTGTCTTATTCTGAAACCAATGTATTTTTGAGTTCAAAGTTTATTCACTTATTATTTTTTGTAAATCCACTTCCAATTAAATTAGCAAAAAATGAGACTTTATCAGTTCTCATGTCTTTAAACTGTAGGTTATTTTTTTTTCGACTCCCTCTTACCTTTTTTGATATTTGTATACGTTTTTATTACTTTTATAGAGTTATAATGTATTAGTAATGTATATTATTAGTCTGTATTAAATAAATACAAAAATAAAATAACAACATTTTTAATGAAGCTGGTTATAAAAGAGTTATTAACCCAATTTAAACCTCCCCTTGTAACTGCAATATAAAGAATTATTAAATTATTACTGCGTCTCTCATATTTTTATAGCAGGTTTATTTGATTTAAACAAATATAACAAGTTTTTATGCTGTTGTAAAATAATTTTATTTATGTGGTTCTAGTTCTAAACGTGAATGAACGTTTAACCTCTGACTTTGGTTTGTGCTGACGGTCGGTTGCAAAATGTTGTGTTATTTAAAGGGTTACTTGTTCAGTCGATCTAGATCCGTTAAGGGGTTGAAGTGTGCATCATTTCTGACTGATTTGACTATCAAACATCATACCCCAAACTGAACCGTTTTAAAAAATAAGTTTAAAGTTTTTTCATATAATTGACGATTTTTTTTGTCTATCGTCTATTGTCCAATTATTTTGTAATGTGTGCCGCTAATTTATTTGATTTATCAATATTTGTGAAGTAGATATGTTGTTTTATTATTGTCTATTAATTATAATAATACCCACGAGTGTTATACCTTGTTGGATAGCTGAAGAAACGTAGATACTTACAAGCACATCTGCAGCATACCTGCTGTACACTTTTTTTTTAATCCTGAAAAAATAAAATTATTTTGAATACGAATTGAATCATTTTCCTAACCTTCAATCTACGAGTACGACCCAGTTTGTTAAGTTACGTAGGATTTTTCTGTTGAGAGTAATGAAATAAGTTATCTACATCACAAAAATTGATAAATGAAATAAATTAGAGGCGCAAATTATAAAATAATTGGACAATTGACAAAAAATTCGTCATTTTATGAAAAAACTTTAAACTTCTTTATTAAATAACAGTTCAGTTTGTGGTATGATGTTTGATAGTCAAATCAGTCAGAAATGATGCACACTTCAACTCCTTAACGGATCTAGGTCGACTTAACCAGTAACCCTGTATATAGCACCATATAGCGAGGCAGACGTCAGCAGCTACCGATTTATTATTTTTATTTTCTCGCTGATGTTACGACCGACCGTACGCGACCGACCGTCAGCCCTACAAGAATTCAGGCCTAAGAGTGGATATAATAGAGTAGTTTTCGTTGTCATAGCGTATCGGATCTCTTTTTATACCTGCTGTCTACAGGACTGATCGATTTGACTGATTTCTATCGTTAGCTCATGTCAATTCAATCCATTTATAAATTGCCTTTTTTATCATCGTAATCGCTAAAAAAATCTCTCTTTGCTCAAATTTTCTTGAGTGCAAAAGCACTTGTATTTAGTCAGTGCAATGCAAAACCACAGCAGTAAGTAAATAGGTACACGAAGAAGGGACTTAGCCACATAAACGATATCCATATGATGATGATAATGATTGATACAATACAATACAATACAATACATGGAAAATTTTCATCGGTACTTGAAAAAAATCTGATATAATAATACCTTCAAGTCAAAATGTATGGAGAAACTGACTTTTTAAATTATCGGCGAAGTTATCGAAATGGTGTACTTAATACGTGGTGACCGTTTGTCCCTTTCATTCTGTAAATAAAAACGTTTTTAAGACATTAAATAAATAAACAAATATCACTGGCCATTACACACAGCGCCATCTAGTGCCAGACGAAGCAAGGCTTGTGTCGTGAACACCAGATAGTTGATTTACATGTTACATACTTTTTGTTGGTAAAAACATACATAATATATTTTTTTTTGCACACAACAGTGCTCGTAGTTAACAAAATTATATATCTGATAAATGTTGTCAATCTTCTCATGTCATCAAAAATTGATACCCTGCATTTCAAAGCCCCATTCATCTGTCCTTCATCTCATTTCCCTTATCAAAAGCCAATTCGATGGGTACCTTTGATTCTACCCCTCATAAAATGTGGCAAGCCTTACGAATAATTTTACACCCTATTAATCTTTAGTACACAAGCACTCCTAAAACAGCGTACTTTTCCGTATAATCGCTACTCTCAATCAATACTTTTACGTTATTATCAAAGTCCTAAAAACCTTCTAAAATATCTCAGATTTACAACAATTGAGGTAAAGTTGTTCAACTTTTAGTGGTATTTTTTCAAGGACTCAAATTTTATTTTTTTAGGGCTGGCACGTATTTTTACAAATGGATTTCGTTGGCGGTTTCAGTTCAGATTGGCTGTTACACAAATAGAAACTTAAATTGACATGCGAATGGTTTCACTGTCCACTCACTTTTACTATGAAAATAGGATTATGAACCCGTATTGTGATTACTTTATTTCCTAAGCGACGGGTATACGCGTCCCGAATTTCAAATGTTCGGATATGAACATGACAAACACTATAGCACTAAATTGCTGAGCGTTAATCGTTCCTAGAAGCTTTTTCTAGTTACTAGTCTTTAGAAAAAAAAAACATTTTTGTTTTTGTGCTCAAACTGACATAATAAAATTTTGTGGACAGAAAGAAAGAAAGAAATAAAAATATTTATTTGACGTCAGTTAATAAAGCACACACACAATAATAAATAAAAAAGATACAAAACAATGAGTAGGGCATAGCTGTAGAAATGTGCTGTGTGCCTCACGGCTGCGCCAAAAAGGTCTATTTCAGCATTCATGCCAGACAGGTGATGAAGCTGTCTGACAGCGATTCTATGTTATACTAGTAGCTATGTTTTTTTTGTTTTTGGACCTCCCCCGCTGCGCCCAGAGCGGGAGGAGTGATTTCATGATTTCACAGCCGAAGAAAAAAGGGGTATAAATAATAAACAAACACCTGTGTTCAAATTGTTTGGAAGCATTATTTGAATCTTTGCAATGGAAAATACAATTCTGAGAGGAAAAAAGACTTTTTAAAAATATAAACGTTTTGTGCGCATTTTTAGTTTTACAGGCAATTAGATTAACTGACAAGAACTATTGTTATCCCGCGTATGAGAAAAATTAAATTGAACGACAACCTTTTGTGTTTGTTTGTTTGCTTATTTAGGCGTGTTTTGCGCACGTGATGGCTTGACCTTTTAATTAAAAGACAGGGCAACCTTTTTAATGAAGACTTTTTGAAAAATGTTACCTATGTTAAAAAGTGGTTCAATTGATTCTACTCGTGATTCTGATCAAACTGTTTTCAGGTTTTGCGCATTTCACGTTACGAGTTGTATATGTACATCAACGTTCATCACAACAATTTTTGTCCGTACGTTGTATATTATATTATATACTACGTATTACTACATACTATGTACTATTTGTTTTCTCTTTTTTGTTGTAACTTTTTTAATATTATTGTGTGTGTGCTTTATGTACTGACGTCAAATAAGCATTTTTTCTTTTCTTTTTTTCTTTCTTTTCTATATTATGTTATCTTTATGTGAAAGTGAACCGTAATCCAGCACACGGCCCAACGCAGTTTAATAGAAGTCACACGACTTCGATCTTTTGGTTGGCTTGTTCACTGAAAAAAATCTAATTAGACCGTCCCTTAGATTATCAAAAAATATTTCACCCGTGTTTTTTTCTTTTGTTACATAAACCAAAATTGACGAAGATAGGACGCGGCGACGCTTTTAAAATTCTCAATACGTCACTGTTTGGTATCATTTTTAGTGAGTACTGACGTCACGAGCCCCCACTCCCGAGTTATGATGCGTTTTATTTTTGTCAATATTCGTTGATTTACAAAAACAAAAATACGGGTCCATTATTTTCCAATACTGTAACTGACGGACTAAATAGATTTGCAATTTATTGATGGTGGAAACTAGCCTATTCCATCACATGTTTTCCTTCACAGCCATAAAACTGTTTCGAAAAGAAAGTTGATAATCTAAAAATTCAACTATCGCCTATTAAAATCCAGCCCTCAAACTCCCTCACACGTAAAAACAACATTCTATTTCATAACGTCGCGTGGCGTCGTTGGAACATATAATCCTTTTTTCGCTCGCAAAGCTTTTACATAGCAAAAAAACACGGTAATTCATTTGTCGTTGAATAATTGAATAAATCACGGTAATGGAACGGGTTTCAGCGAACGGATCTGTTTCCAAAATGGCTTTCGTTGTTGGATCATCTGTGAGGGGTGTGGTACTGACAGCGGTGCTACTAAATTGAGGAGTTATTTATTAATGGAATGGTACCTCTTTTTTATGGCTGATTTACTTTTGCATTAGTTATGTGGTGAATTTAGTTGAAATCTAGCAAGTTTTGTTTGTACTTTTTTCACAATTAAGTTATACATTTTTTACGAATAGTTATTTCTTCTCTGAATAAAGCTACGGTTAAAAAAATCTACGGTTATAAATTTCATCTTCCAAGTTGCATTTTTTTGTAATATGCAATAAGAAAGTTTAACAACCAATCTAACTCAATTGACGGATTTCGTACACGAAAGGGCGTTTAACGAGCTCAAAACTCAGTTGGTGGATCCTACTTATATGCGTAATATATTATTCGTATATAAGCAGAATCATAGATTATACTCTCACCCACTCTAAAACCGCTGTGATAGAGCCCCCACAACATCTATCACTGACTAATTTCATTGGAGAGTCATATCTCGTTACGTGCCAATACTCAAACTCATCACTATTAATACACTCATTGAACGATTGAATGTTTATTATTTTGATGACAGGTAAATGGAAATATAGTTATATACGCACCGCTGCACCGTCCAAAAAGCCATGTACTCTTTTAGGTTGGTTAGCGTGGCGTCGGTGCCGCCCAAGGACGCCAACCTATTACATGCGTCCTGCCCCCCGCGCCTCACACACCCTGTTCGGCCGGCAACTAACAACAACACGTTTGCGCGCGCGCTTGTTCGCGTCCCGCCAGAATTGTCTTTGCTGTAATTTTATATAATATCTTCCTGTTTCTTTGTTCATATACATGTTCCATCTGTGCCATAAGAATTTACATTCCTACAATATGTAAATGTTTCACGATGATATAGGGAGGAAACAAGGAAGAAGGTTAAGTCGTTTGTCCCGGTTGTCATTTGTAGATCTTTGACAGTCGTTACAGGTAGTCAGTAGCCCAAAAGTCTAACAACCAGTCTTACCAGGGGTACCGTGTTACCCAGTACTGGGTTGTGGAGGTCAGATAGGCAGTCGCTCCATGTTAAATACAGGTATCCAGCTGCATCAAGTAAGACTGGAAACTGACTCCAACATAGTTGGGAAAAGGCTAGACAGATGATGATACGGAGATAAGAAGATAAGTGACTCCTGAGATGACGATTAAAGGAAAATATGGTCGAAGCGGAATTAAGTTTACTGGGCACAACATCACCCCTGTAATCCCGAAAGGGTTAAGCAGAGGTACAGTCAGCAAAACAGTTAGGTGTGCAGGCTAGCAATCTACTTACTACTATCATAAGTGGAAAAGGGTTATAATCAATCTGTTTGCAATTTCATCCAAATACTTTCAGTAGTTTCTGCGTGAAAAAACAACAAAAACGATTTTTACAGAGTTTTACATTTATAATAGTCGTCAGAAGATTGCTAGCCTGCATACCTAACTGTTTTGCTGACTGTACCTAATAGTATATCACGATTCCAACAATTATGTTATAGTCGCATATAACAAGGGCCCAGCCTATTGCTATCAACCGGGCTTAGGTATATCCAGACTCTGAGGATGCTATTGAGAAATTCATGGTAGAATAAACCACCAACACTTGACCTGACCCGGGAATTAACCCTGGACCGTTTACACAGCAGTCGCGGTTTTTTTTTGGGATAAGCCCGCCAAACACGCTCAAACCACTGTAACTTCTAAAAGCCAGAATCAACAGTGGCAACCACCAGAAAAGCGCCGAGACAATGAAGCTCGACGAAGTCCCATAGAATGAATTTAACTGTCTTGGATCCCGCAACAAAATTAATCAGAAAGTATAGCGGAAGAGTAGGAAAAAAAAACAGCAATCGCGCTTGCTACCACTATATTAACGAGGTAGTCCAACATATGATAGTAAACGACAGTTTTTCGGAGAGCTAACTCCTCCGGAACTAGCTTATGACCGCATACATCATCATCAGCCTATAATGTTCCCACTACTGGGACACGGCCTCCTCTCAATGACAGGGAATGGGCTATAATCTACCACGCGGGCCCTGTGCGGATTGGTAGATGTCACATGTCTTCGAATTTTTGGTTCTAGGACATGCCGGTTTCCTCACGATGTTTTCCTTCACCGTTTTGAGAGCAGCGGTGATGAAATAAATTACACAAAGTAATGCGCCTGTCTGGGTTCGAACCCACGACTTACTGTTCGTAAGTCGGGGCCGCCACCACTGGGCCACCGCTGCTCTATACCGCATACAATTATATACAAAAACCTTCCTCTTTAATTTTTTCCTCTATCTACTAAAAAAACCCGCATCAAAATCCGTTGCGTAGTTTTAAAGATCTAAGCATACATAGGGACAGACAGACGCGGCGGGAGACTTTGTTAATTATCATGTAGTGATGATTGATATATTTCATATCAATCAACCACATATACTACACACTGTAGTCATACAGTATATCACACTAAAGCAATACTTGACACACCACTTAATAAGCAATCGCAAAAACAATTAACTGCTAGCGATATCCATCGGTTTATTAATCCTAGAGAAATAAATATAGACAACAAGGCCTTCGGGGCGTTGCGTATGAACACAGTATAATACATAACATCCAGTATTTCAAATGGGAACAAATTATCAGACTTTGCTCACACACACGTACCAAACGTTTACACAAATTTTAAGCTGAACACCGGTGAGACTGTAAGGCGACCATAATAAATAAATACAAATAAAAAATGGCTGGACATCACACAATACACTACAGGTGCCACACGTAATGTAATAAAAAGACTTGTGTTGTGGACACCACATAGTTGTTATACTTCATAGATATTTTTTGTTAATAAATACATTCTTACTATACATTTTAACATCTGTGACCCGGAAACAAATGTCCATGTTCATCACACAAACAGTTGGTCCTAGCGGGATTCGGAGCCGGAACCTTTTTTTTTTTTTTTTTTTTAGGATGGGAAATCATCAAATGACTTCTCCCACTCTGGGCGGAGCGGGAGGGAGTGTCAGACTCTTACTGACTAAAACCCATCCATGTTCCTTCCTCGCCCTTTACGTTCCGGGGCCGCGGTATCTCTTTCGAACAGGCCCGCAACCCCGGCAGGCTTCGGCCCTTGCGGGCCCCTCCCCATATGCGAACATCTCTTTGAGGCGCGCGTGGAACACGAACGCGCCGTCGACACGGCCTGTCGTCGTCGTTAGACGGACGGACGGCTAGCTAGCCCATAGCCAACCGTCCACAGGCCCGCATCTACGGTGGCCGGTAGCCACCACGTGGCCCCCGACGCCCGGTGCGTCTCCCGCGGCGGCCGGGAAGAGAGGATCTCTCTCTCTCTCGTTCCGCCACCTCCTTCGCTAGCATGACTGCTTCGCAGAAGGAGGTGACGGCTTCCCATTCCGTCTCGCTCCGGACCATGGATTGAACCAGGGCCGGACGCGAGAGGTCGCCGCCGCCGATCGCCTCTACGAGGACACGGCGGTACTCCGCCCACGCAGGGCAGACTTCCACCGTGTCCTCCGGTCGATCCTCGCAGTGGAGACACCCGGGCGTTTCCTCCCGCCCGATTCGGTGCAGGTACCTCCCGAAACATCCGTGTCCGGTGAGGACCTGCGTCAGGCGGAAGGTGAGGACGCCGTGGCGCCTCTCCAGCCACTCCTCAAAGAGGGGACTTACCGCCACTATCGTGGCGTGCCCTCGGAGCCGGAACCTTAGGAACGTAAGGCAGCTTCACTACCGCTGTGCTAGATCGTCATAAGTACAATGTTGTTAGGAAAATGCTTGGCGGATTACCGTGACATGGATTCTAAGCACCTTTTCAATAACAGGTTCCTTGCGAAAAAGTCCGGGTGGTCGCATCGATGCAAGTGGCAACGTTTTATGTGTACCGCAACATGAGAAAAAGTTTATTTGAAAACCAATTTCACATAAAAGAGGCTTGTTGGTATACTGAACATATTTATACTGTGGTATTAATATCTACTACCTACTGTCCGTATAAATTAATCCTAGCCATCAGTAGAGAATGTCGAACAATGGAAAAATTAGTGTAGGACTAGACTGGAAGACCAGTTTATGTTGACACTTTGGACTAGTGTTACTTGGCGACAATGGTGAATATTCTTTTGTGGTTTTTGAGTGTTTGGTTATACTTCAGTGTTAGGTCTGGGGTTCACGTTTCAAATCGGGCAAAGCGTTATTGGGTTTTTGATGTTTTTCAGGAACAATCCGGATTCTAATTTGATTCCAATATTTGAAATTGAAATAGAATACGAGGTATTGCTGTATTTAAGCTTGCCAATAGGCTAAACAGTTTCAACTTTACTTTTTGCAACTCCACGATTTAAAAAAATGAAGGTTTTTTGCTTTGTGGAAAAATAAAAAAATCCTACATAAAATCTGGGTTATTATGTCCAATTCTAGAACAATTGAATTTAGTTTCTTAACTGGTCATCCGACCAGAAAATAAAGAACAACAAAATAAAGAACGACCAATGTACTTTGACATCCGTCAAAGTACATTGGTCGTTCTTTATTTTGATAGGTTGACTACATAATAAATGTTGAAATAAATTAGGTAGTTCTAACATTTGATATATGGCTACGTGTAGTTTATAGTGAAGTGCTATTGTGGAATATAGGGCCCAGACTACGTCATGTTTTATCAGCAAACAATGCCATTCTGGTGAAGGATATTGTGTTATGAAACGCTTCAAAAACGATTGCCACTTGTATTCTTTAAATTTTGGAAAGGGGTCATTTATTTCAAAATCCGATGTATGTCGGTAAATAATTCTATATTATCACTTACGGGATATCTTCCGATCATGGCACTTGCAACAACGTCGAAATATCGGAAACTTAAATTAAAGAATAATCATCACGGAAGATATTCCGTAAGTGTAAATTTAAGTATAGTTTTAAACCGTAAAAGCTTGAAATTTGTAAATGTTTATTATTTTCGTAATTCTATTTATTTTAAAATAAAAATTGTCTTATGAAAAAACGAACAGCAATTAAGAGCCATTTCACGTTTTCGCGCAAATATCTAAGGATTTAGTCGCCTAATTTGCCATCCTAGATAACACTCTCGCATTTTTAAATACATGTTTAAAATAGACTAGACTTTCGTATTGATACTTCATGTAACACATTTGTAAATACTTATTTGTTAACAGTGTAGTGATTAATCTCCGACAACTAGTTTACTGAAAAATCATCGCTGAGTCAATTTTGGACTATATCTATGATAAATATTTATAAATTTCACTTAAAAAAATACACAAAGCATGAGACAAATACTTTTGTCGACACATAACGTACTAAAATTTCGATAATTAATAACATACACTAGTAAAAAAACAAAGTCTTAGGGCAATTTTTAAGTTTTATATCGCTATTTTATCGTGATTTTTTGGTTTGAACGAAGCGTAATTACATTAAATAAAATATGTAAAAATAAACTATGCTCTTTTACTAAACTAATTCCAAAGTTTCATTAAAATCAATTCGTTTAATCAAACATAATAAATTTAATAACATCACTCTAAATTCGAATAAATTACGATGCATAAGCCGGCGACGATTAGTACGGCCTGAGCACTTACATTTTGTGAAATGGCTCTTAAGGACATTTTCAAGTTTCCCGATTTGTCCCTTCTACTCCGTATTCATCACAATGTGCGTGTAAATATTACAAAAATATAAAAGCTACTTTACGTCTATGTTTTCAAACCAAGAGATTATCAATCGTGTCCACCCAAATCTTTCCATAAGACACATCTGAAGTTATCCACTTAATTTGTTGACTGTCTCTGTTAATACTGGGGCATAAACATCAAATATCTGGGCAGACGGCCCATAACCCGTGAAATTGAGCCCTACACCCCTGCCGGCCTCTAATTCTTATCGTCGTTAAGTTTTATCAGTTTATGACTTTATGGAGTGTGTCAAACTGTTAAATTTTATTGAGAAATCTATTTTATAGGTTATCTCTTGCGTGCGTAATTGAGTATTTGATTTTATGGATTCATCATCTCTCTGCTTTGCCTATGTTTTTGGGGTCGGCGCTACATGTTTTTTCTACCATTTTCCCATGTCAATAGTCACGCTCTAGAATTTAGTTAATATTAAACAAATGCAGAGCTTCAGAAAACTGTTGAAAAAAGTACGATTGAGAAACATTGTGTTTATGGTGATTTTCAATAGAAATTAGACTGTATTTCCATTGGAGCAGAGTAGAAATTTGCAGGAACCTTTTCATCTTGTTTATTCTATTTATTTCATTTTATTATTTACTGAAAACCTACAGCTAATCAGCGGCAAGGCAAATATAATACAATTTACTCCTTTTTCCTGCACATCATTCCTCACACAATCTACAGAGTGTAAACCACCTCATCACAAAGCCGTTAACAAAGCATTCTGTACATCAAACTAAGTAATTTTACGCAAAAATTATTGCTGGGAAACAACTTTTTTTTTGAGGTTTGAATCATGTTTAATGGTATAACTCAATGTAATACAACCCACTTAAAACATTGAGCTGATGGATGGATTGAATAGTAAGGAGGTGTTAAAAGTCAAAATCTTACAAAAAAAACATGTCAAAAATTTGTAACTTTGACCCTCCATATCTCCGTAACTAGAAGGTTCCCAGGTATGGTGTAGAACAAAAAAAGAATTGCAATGATGGGGAAAACAAGTAGGTACTTTTCGGCTTCGTGAAGAGGTGTTTTACACCCTTTATGTATTTTTTTTTTGTTCTTCCTCCATCCATCAACATAAACATTCATATTTTAAGGAACCATTATTTCAATGTATAAAATAGTCACTTAGACGTAAATCTTAATGCCCAATTTATAAATAATATAACCGTTAATAAACCAGACAGAAGACATCGTCTTTTCTCCTTTACAAAACATTTCATGAATAAGGCTAGACGATCAACCGATTATCATTATCTCCACATCAAAAATGATTTAGCGACACGTGTTCCAACATAAGAAACATCTCCCTATATCTCAACCCATAAAAAAGGCAATAAAATACGTGCAACACATGAAAATCACTCACAAATTCACTTAACACTTCCGCACTCAGAGATTTCGCATTCGGCAGCAAAATCATAAAGTTACAAGTCATTGCAAACTCCCGAACAAAGTTTTTGGTACACCTAAAATGTTTCTTTTTTTCGTGTGCATATTTTATTGGAATTTTCATATTCAAGTCTACCTTCAAACGGTGTAAAAAGGTTCTTACAACTGAATGGTTTAGCATAAATTCAAGTGAGTTGTAGATTGAACAAGTAATGCAAAGTGAAAGAATTTGATTTATTTAAAGGTATAAAAACTAGCGCATTGGTAGAGACCGTCTGTGTTTTCTTTGACGATAACAGCGAGAAATTCGGTCTTCTAAATCAAACGTTGTAATGCCACTACAAACGCAACACAACGCGAAATCACACAAAGCATATCTTCACAGGTTACAAAACTGCCATAGATACAACGTTATTTTTTAGTCGTTTTAATCCCTTTAAAGGGCTTTTTATCAGCTGTTGCCTACATTTTTCCGAGTTAGGCGACCAATAATGTATGAAGCAGCTGATTTATTTTTCGAGATTTCATAGTTGGTCCCATAGTATAAGTTGTTCATTTTCATGTGTACTATCCACCCTTAAAGGGATTAAAACGACTAAAAATAACGTTGTATACATTGACGTGAAAACAGTTCATCATAATCTTCATCATCAGCCTATTCATGTTCTCCCTGCTGGGACATAGACTTCCTCTCTATGAGAGGGTTATTAATCCACCACGCGGGCCTAACGCGGTTTGGTAGATGTCATATATGTCTTCGATTTTTTAGTTCTATGACATGTTTTAACCGTTTTGAGAGCAGTAATGATGAAATAAATAACACAAAGTAATGCGCCTGGCTGGGTACGAACCCATGACTTACTGTTCGCAAGTCGGGGCCCCCACCACTCGGCCACCGCTGCGAAACTGGTTAATACATAATAATAACAGATGAAGAATATCTATGAAGTGAGGGGCAAAATGGTGTTCTGAAAACGTACTAGCCGTTTTCGAATCAATGTCCCTTCCACCCAGTTTGTAGACCCATAAAGACAGACGGCGTAATGCAGTGTCGAAGTCAAAAACGAATGAATTTCGGATATAGCCTCCACTCTAATCTTAAACAGGGCGAAAGACAATTATTAGTCTGTTTTGTAAAAACTGTCACCTGTCATCCAATGGATTTATTTATCTACCAAAAGCGATGCTTACTTTCTATATTATTTTCATTTCATCATTTTTTTTTTTTTTTTAGTCTTTATTCCTGCCACCTAGGTACAATACTACAAATGCAAAATAATAACGGGAAATTTGTTAAATCTATTAAGCGCACTTAGACTTAGCTTGGAGAAAAATGTGAAACTAATTTGCACAAAATTAATGCGCATATTCCTACAAGCGTCTGTGATCAAACCTACCATACAATTGGAACATAAATTTCATGCAAATAAATTACCAATCTCGGCCTAAGATAATCAAGAGTCAATCTTCATCAAGACAGTACTCGTATAAAAAAACTCAATAAATTAAAAGAAATAAAGACGTAAAAACACGTAATCCCATCACCAAAAGTAATAAATTCGTAGCCAGACTTACAGAATTGAACTACAAAGTTGGAGTTTTCAAGTAAGACTGGGGCAGTGGACTTAAATTAAAATGTAACAATTTATGGTAAGACGGCTGCCATAAATTTAAGCTTCTAATTGGCTTTGCAGAGTCGCCGTAAACTCTTTTACAGCTCAATAGCTTGCTTTATTAAATACTGTGATCCGTTGCGGGTTTGCTTGAGGTTTTTTCGTGAATTTAACAGCTTAATCCGAGTTTATCTTTTTTGCAGAATAAGGGCGAATTTCACCAACAGAATTGACCACGATTAGCATTTTTAAACTGCATGCATGAACGGTGTCGATTCTGTTGTGCACAAACTAAACTTAATTTATACTACCTATACCTACCTATACCTACCTATTGCTATCTTCTACTACAGTGCGAGAAAAGGACGGCTATAGCTATGAACTAAGTTAGAGATGTCAAACTAGTTTATGCCTTGCGCTTCATCGTGTTTTTAGTCGACATGTTTTTACGTGCACCCTTCATTTGAATGGAAATATTAGTTCGAATTAAATTTGACAGCTCTATATTACGTCCGTCTCTTTCTCGTTTTATTAGAGAGAAAAAGATAGTAATAGCCTAAATTAAGTTTAGTTTGTGCACAACAGAATCGACACCATTGTGTCATTTCTATGGAATACTGACACTCATCATCTAGTGAAACACATGAAACTGATGTAGAATGAAACTGAATAGGTACCAGTATTTTGACTGCCTATGTGACCATAAGAACCCAGTTATTTTACCCATTACGAACTGGATTATCGTCAGATAGATCAGATACCCCTTTGTAAGGCTGGTTGTTAGACTTTCGCGCCACTGACTACTTGTCATCATCTGCCTAGCCTTTTCCCAACTATATTGGGGTCGGCTTCCAGTCTAACGGAATGCAGCTGAATACTAGTATTTTATTTACATGGAGCGACTGCCTATCTGACCTCCACAACCCAGTTAATACTGGGAAATACGATAACATTCGGTAAGACTGGTGTCAGACTTTTTGGGCCACTGACTACCTGAAACGACTGTCAAAGATGGACAAATGAAAGCCCGGACCACCAGCTTAACATGCTTTCTGAGGCACGGAGGAAACTCGGTATGTCACCCATGTACAGATCAACCTAGGTTAGCGCGACTTAACCTGTAGATTGACCCGAGTGTTTGTTAGCGGTTATTATTTTGCCACGAGATCCTCTCTCGGTCTGAGGAAATATTTTTTACACTAACAGCCAATATATATGTTGTTTAAATGTGATGTTTGCGGTTCACTCCGTTTGATTGGTGAAAAACTAACCTACGACGGTACATATTGAAACATATTCTATGAGTGTTTTTCAAAGAAATACCGTAAATAAATACTTGTTGTCTTTGTTTGGTATATCTAGTCTAACTAGTTTGGAAACTGAAACATAAAAAACTTCAGTATTCCAGAAACTGTAAAAGGGTAGATTTTCAATACTGCAGTATTGAACAGTGAATATTGGAAGTGCGATAGTTCCAGTTACAAATACCTTTTTCAAATATCCGTGGATACACTGAAGTTTTTTTTAAATAAAATCTAAATTGTTGCCATTTTTGTTTGTTATGTCGGTCACAACCTGCTTCCTAATTTAAGCGATTGTTCTTACGCATTTGTTACTCAACTAAACTGGAACTCTCCGACTACGTGACCACGTGGGCAGGGTCGCCTAAAAAAGTAATCACTTTGGTTAGGACAGCGATTAAAACTTATTTAGGCTACAGACTTTTTTTTGTTCTTTACAAAAAAAATGCATTTTCTCAACTATGTTGGGGTCTGCTTCCAGTCTAACCGGATGCAGCTGAATACCAATATTTTACATATGAGCGAGAAGGTAAGTTTTATCCACCTCTTTGCGTCGTATTCCACATTGCTAAGGGTCGTGACCTTCCTTCGGTATCATTATCTCTTGGATGATCTTTCTCCATCTGTTTCTGTCTCTGGCCGTGGAGGTAAGGGTGGTGCGGATCTGATCAGACCAACGAATTGGGCTGTGACCACGAGGTCTTATCCCATTCACCTTGCTGGTCACGATTCGTTTTTCAAGGTTGTCATCGTCTCTCCTCGCAATGTGCACGAAGTATTCCAAGACTCTGCGCAGACACTTGTAAGTTAGCTGTGAGGAGATTTTGAGGTCTCGCAGTATGGAGACGTTCATCTGATATGCTGACCAGGGATATGCTTACCATTAAAGTATGTCTTAAAGTCTCAAATGAGAATAAAAAGCACAAACAAACAAACCAACATAGGTGTTCCATTTACCTTTATTAAAACTTACATAGTGACATTTATACACGGGCGAGCTCAATTTTATGCTTCATACTTACAGTCTGAAATACCTGTAATTAAGTAGTTATGAAAAGGCAAGTCACTAATTTGATGAAAAGAATACTTTGTATAAGTTGTTATTCATTTTGAAAGAGATGATTAATCGTATAAACTTTTTGGTCAATTGTTTATTACCTACACGGCACGTGTAATGATTTTTTTCAATAAATACCTAGTTTGCTTCCAACTGTTGACTGCCGCGTTGGTGTAATGGTCGCAATAGCGACTGCTGAGTGTGTGACAGAGGCTTTGATTCCCAGGTCGGGCATAGTTTTTCCATCAGGAATTTTGCAGTAGCAGCAACAGAGTGTGGTTTTGTGCTCGGTTGATGGTCTGACCCCAATTACATGGCACTGTTCCACATGGCACACCTCTGCCTTAATCTTCTGGGATTATAGGTATAACGTTAAGCTTATTCCTACAATAATTATTTATATACATATTATACATAAATAAACAAAATAAAATTATTTTATTTCAGGCAAGACATACGACAGATTTAGACATCATGTTTCATACAGACATTTGCTGCTTAAGATCTACACAATCGACATCTAAATAGAAATAGAGTAGGTTTTTTTTTTCAAAATAACCGGGTTCGATTCCCGAACGGAGTACAGATGTTTTTTAAAATGTATGAATGCAGTTTTTCTTGTTATTAAAATCGATGACATGGTTCCTCAGAACAGATTTTCGTATGTCTTATAGTTTCAGACTTTCCCATACTGACCGATTTGAATGAGACACCCTGTAGACTAGCTTCTGCCCGCGATTTCGTTCGCGTAAATTTCCCGCTCGCAACATTTGTTATTGCTGCTCCGCTTCTATTAGTCACAGCGTAATGTTATATAGCCTATAGCCTTCTTCGATAAATGGACTATCCAACGCAAAAATATTTTTTCAATTCGAGCCGGTAGTTCCCGAGATTAGCGCGTTCAACCAAACAAAAAAACAAACAAACTCTTCTGCTTTATAATATTATTATAGTTTAGATTACCATCGATTAACTCCGTATTTTTTCTCTTGTATAAGGTTCGATATCTTTACGATATCTGGTTAGAATCAATCGCATCATCATCAGTCTATTAATCTCGCCACTGCTGGGACACAGACCTCCTCCCAATGAGAGGGAATGGGCTATAATCCACCACGCGGGTCCAGTGTGGATTGGTAGATGTCACATGTCTTTGAATTTTTTGGTTCTAGGACATGCCGGTTTCCTCACGTATCATAGGAAAAAGTACCTAAAAGTGCAATTCAGAAGACGCACCCAGCCACAAACTGCAGTGCCAAAGAAAATCGATTTCTTAGATGGAAATATTGCAGCCTATTTTTTGTCATAGAGCAAAACATGAACCCAGCCTGTCGATACAGTTTGTGATTGCGGATGGACCACTATGCTGCTGCGGTATTACCATATCAACATTCTCAGTGAAGTAACTCGTCGTAGATAGCTTTTGCAGTTCCAAAAATATCGATGACAAACATTCTCTCATAGAAAGAAAGAAAGAAATAAAGAAAGAAAGAAAGAAAGAAAAAAATTTTATTTGACGTCAGTATTAAGCACACACACAATAATAATAAAAAAGTAACAAAAAGGACAAAAATACATAATTTGTACTGTTATGTGTGGACTGTATTATTGTTCTTCTCTTCGATAGCTCAGGTGTGTGTTTAGTAAATCAAACGCGAATACTTTTAACACTTTATATTTTATAATTAGAGGTCTAAATAGCTTACATTTGAAGCGGGGCACAAGACTTTATACTATTAACTGTTCCTGTAACTCATTTACTTATTTACTTGTTACGACACTGGGTAACTCATAACAACTATGAATCTACTTTATCTCTTTTGACAATCTGTCTGATATGGAGCTCTTCCTTGACTTCTTGAAGACTTCTCCTTGATTCACTGGTGGAATGACTTGATTACATTTACTGTTATTTGACTCGATTATTTATCGATAAATTAATCGGTCCCCCTTACATAAATAATTACGTCGTCGCAAGTTGTGGGGGCACCTATGAATCTTTCAGGGACCTTTGACCAACAGACTATTGCCCGTAAAAATGGACTTTCCCTTTTGCTGATGCAATAGTATATCTTATTGCGTAATACTCCAGGTTGGACAAATACTGACTTGACCGATATCCCTTTCACAAAAGCTGATGCAACATCACAAATCATTGTGTAAGGCTTAAGGCCTTTTAGTATATAATAGTTCGTGGGTAGACAGACATGTAGGTCACCGTTATTATCCTAAAAACTACTTATACTAGGATTACATATTCATGTAGGGCTCGTCGTCCGTTACATGTACTGTGTGCCTCACGGCTGCGCCAAAAAGGTCCATTTCAGCATTCATTCCAGACAAGTGTTGCTGTCTGACGCTATACATATAGCATAGCTTCGAAATACCGTACTTCGAGATGAAAAACATTCTCAATTTACTTATTCGTCGTAGTTGACTCATGTAAGTCGTACTTTCAAAATTTATGAATACGGTACATCGGTATTTCAAAATTCGAAGTTTGTTAGTATATAGTAGTCTATCGGACCGTATATTTTTAGTAATTTAAAGCTGTGGAAAAAGTAAATTCAAATTCATTTATTGTTTGTCACAGGTAAAGTATCAGTTATTATGATTATTACAAAGGATCGTTGTAACATACCTGTATGGTGTACAATATTTAGTCTTGATTTAATATTTATTTAACATCATAACTCGACCTAAGTCAACGTCCATCATTAGTCATGCATCAATAAAGTTGTACATTCACAAGTCAAATAAAGTAAATGGGACATGGATTTCACAATACTTCGATTATCAATAAAAATCATATTTGACCCATTCGTTAAATTGTTCGATTTTTTTATGTAAAACGATCTCACTGCCGACTATTCCCGTTCTTTTTCTCAGCAAAAATACCTCTTCAACTTTTAGTGCATATGAAAAACTATAGAAAACTACTCACGCATAAAACCTCTACTAAACAACGGGTAAACGTGTCATATATTACACCTATATAAACTAGGACATTCCCATGAGGAACATAAGCATTACGAGTTTTACAGCCAAGCTTTACGTGCCCATATCGAAAGATTTCATGCTCCTATATTTAGTACTAAAATTTTATAGAAACTCACCGATGCTCCTATTTTCCATGTTAGCAAAGGCTTGTAATAAATATAGAGGGGAATGCCTCTTTTCTTCAAAGCTGTGGCATGCACAGACACGATCGTACGTTAGCGTGGTTGATCCATACGGATATGGGTTATACGCTGTAGCGAGGCCTCAATTTTAGTATGAGGATTTGTTCGTAGTTGAAGAGTTCTTGGTATATTTATAGACGTAGTGGTACTTAATTTTGCTTACACTGTTTCGTTGCCTGGGCTATTGGTCGCAAGCGTGTTTTATTGGGCTTTTCAACTGGACATTTCTCAGTACCAGCTACGGAAATTGGATTTGTGTTCCATTGGTGGCACTAGGACCACTCTTATTTACATGGGGCTTAAACACAAATTTTAATGGTAAAATGTGAGTCAACTATAAGCAGGGTCTTTCTTTTTTTTTTGGATGGGAAATCATCAAATGACTTCTCCCACTCTGGGCGGAGCGGGAGGGAGTGTCAGACTTTTACTGACTAAAACCCATCCATGTTCCTTCCTCGCCCTTTATGTTCCGGGGCCGCGGTATCTCTTTCGAACAGGCCCGCAACCCCGGCAGACTTCGGCCCTTGCGGGCCCCTCCCCTTATGCTGATATCTCTTTGAGGCGCGCGTGGAACACGAACGCGCCGTCGACACGGCATAAGCAGGGACTTAAAACACCTTCATAAAGGTTACAGAATTATAAGTGCTGCATGTTGAATTGGTAACAGAAATATGTAACCCTTTTAAATGTGTTTTCAATGTGTTAACCCAAAACACTTACAAAAGAGTAACCGTTACATATCTGTAACAGATATAAAAGGTTTAACAATGTTAATAAGGTTTTAACAGGTAAACTCAGCGTCGCCAAATTTACAATGTACTTATTTAGGGTTAACTAGCTGACCCACGCAACTTCGTCTGCGTCACATAAGAGAGAAAAACGAAAGGAAAAATCATCCCCGTTTTTGCAACATTTTTCATTCCGGCTCCGCTCCTAATGGTCGTAGCATGATGTTTTAAATGGACTATCCAACACAAAAATATTTTTTCAATTTGAACCAGTAGTTCCTGAGATTAGCGCGTTCAACCAAACAAACAAACAAACTCTTCTGCTTTATAATATTAGTATAGATAAGTATTAAATAGCCGAAACCTAGTCGCAGTCTGTTGTAAAACTGATTCTTTCAGTTACACATATTAACACAATCATATAAAAGGTTACAGTTTAGATTCGATAACATTATTGTATCTGTTACATCTAAAAGTGTTTTTTTGTTGAAACTGTTTTAAAAACAGTGTTAAATACACATTATTATGGTTACAGTTTGAGTCCCTGACTATAAAGTCCTTACACGTCTACCTAACCCTTCGTGGTTAACAAACGTGATGTTTTGTTATCAAAAACATAAAGGAAGCTCTTCAGGCAGTAAAACGAGATCTAACTACACATATACCCACTGCACTCATACAAAACACAGCACAATTTCCTAAATGAAACACGTACCATATTTAAATCGATCAAGATATTTGTAATTCATTACACACAGCCGCTGCAGCGCTGCATGCTAACCGTTGAGTTAGACGGTTAGGCTAAATACGCTTTACTGGGGATAGTTTCAGCGAGATATTTCAATATCTACAACGTTGGGACCTGCTTCCTATCGGAGAAGTCTGTAACTCTTTGACTTTGTTTACGGGTAGTGGAATAACTTCATTATTTGATGGGGAAACTGTAAAAGTATATTTTTAATTCTAAAAAAAGCAAACTCAAGTCCCAGCTCTCATTTGTAGTTCTTTGATAGTCGTTACATGTGTTCCAAAACTCTATCAGCCAGTCTTACAAAGCGGTATGTTATTACCCAGAACCAACTTGTGGAGGTCAGATAAGCAGTCGCTCCATGTAAAACACTGGTATTCAGCTGCATCCGGTTGGACTGGAACCCGCACCAACCTAGTTAGGAAAAAGCTATATGATGGTGATTTATTTATTCCTATTTGCAAGAGCTTAGATTTAAACGATAATATTCGTATCTGCAACTTTATTAAAAACAACGTAACGATGAAGAAGCACCACCCCAACAACATTGTTTATTACTAGCATAAATAAAATAGCAAAAGAACTAAATCCGAAGATTACATAAAGCAGTATTACATTTTTAATTAAATTTTTAATAAACAGTTCTGTGGCGTTCTGTTTTACTATCGTTACGGTCTTGGCGCTGAGGCGTGTTACGAAAAGGATTACCGTATTTAAAATTACGGTACGTCATTTTTTAAAGCTGATTATTTTTTTGAGAATGAAATGTAATACGATGCCTTGGATTTTCTTTTTAATTGGCGAGAACAAACGCAACTTAGACAAAAACAAGTGTTTTTTTAAACTTTCACGGTTTAAAACTATACTTATAGTTTAACCTACAGGACATCTTCCGTGAACCCACCTGCATTTTCCAGCTATGCCACTATCATGGCGCTTCCAACAGCGTCGAATTAAGCCGAAAACACACTTACGTGGTGTGGCGTGTCGTGCCATAACCCCCACCAGCGCTCTGGCCAATCTGTGGTGAGCATTCAGCGCCACGCCACAACGCGTCGCAACACGACACGGCCTACAAATATGTCTCCAACCATACTAAATGTATGAAACCGATATGCTTCTGGCGCGCCACGACAAGCCACGCCAAGTGTGTTTCTGGCATTACGGGGACCTCAAAAATAATTGATAATCACAAGATACCGCAAGTGACAGTTTAAAGGACCATCGGAGCATGCGCAGTTCATTCAAACGTAATACCAAAATAATTTGTAAATCAAACATTTTCTTAAGGTAGTGCGTATTTATTTCCATTGGATTACAGAATATCTATGCTCCCAAATATATATTTTGAAAGGGCAATCATATAAAGACGAGATCATCATCGGCTTCCAGTCTAACCGGATGCAGCTGAATACTAGTATTTTAAATGGAGCGACTGCCTATCTGACCTCCACAACCCAGTTAATACTGGGTAATATGATTAATAATAATATAAAGACGACATATGAGAAATTTAATAGTTCAATAGAATGTTTATTTTTGTCTTTTGTTAAATACGTTGCCCAAATGAGAATGCTCAGGTGGTCTGCCAAAGTCACCCTTTTAGACAAACCGCCAAACATTTACACCAACGGAACTTTCAAAGTACGACCGATACAAAATAATTTAGCAGGAACGCGACTGCGATGGTACATCGGTAAACTAAGCGACAGCGCTCTAAGGGCACCCCCTGTGGGGTACGGACCTCGGCGTAGGGCGTCGCTGGGGGCAGCAAAGGGACAGGCTGGATCTGGTTGTCTTTATTTAGGGACTGTTTTGTTACTACAGGCTCAGAATCGCGGGCTGGCTCGAGCAAGGGTCGGGGAGGGATTGAACGGGGAATACGCGCCGGACCTCTACGGCGAGGTCGGAATGTTTTCGGTCTGTATTTGTACATTCTACGAACTGTACTGGTATTTTTCCTACTCTCTTGCAAGATAGTGATCGGATCGTCGGGGGCGACTAGGGTGTGACGTGGACGTTGGACTGAGCTAATACGCGATGGATTGTACCGGGCGGCCGATGCGATTAGGGGGTTCCTATGCTTGATAGCAGTCTCAAAGTAACGCTTGGAAAGGCGTTTCATAAATACTACTACTAATCACGCTTTATTTAGTTTTTGGAAAGGATCAATTTTAACTAACCTCATTTTCAACTTTATCTTGCCCATTATTTTTCAATGTTTTTTAAGGGGTAAAACAAGGTATACAACCTTGTTTTCTTTTTTCATAAGATGCCCTTTCGTAACAGTAGTTATTTCCTTTTTTTGGATAAGAAGTATCGTCATAGATCCAGATAAAACTTTCTTCTAATTCATTAAGAAGTAGCATCCGATTATTCTAAAACTTAAAATATCAAGGTTATGTGTTATTATTTCAGATTCATTCAGGAACGTCTCAAAACTTCTTAGAACATTGAGCTTACTGAAATAGCTCACTATATATCATTACAGGTCATGTGTGTAAAATAACAGCCAACAATATCGGGAACAGGGTACAGTCTCGCTTTCTGAATTAAGCTCTTGATTCAGCTACCTAACAAGAATCTTCTCTTGTATTGGCCAAGGCTTTTGGCTGTTAAGCCGTTGACAGTCACGACTATTGGCGCAGTGATTGCTGTGTCCATCATCATCATCATCATTTCAGCCAAAAGACGTCCACTGCTGGACATAAGCCTTTCCTCAAGTGTCGCCACATTGACCGGTCCTGTGCGACTCTCATCCAACGGATTCCAGCAACCTTCACCAGGTCCACCTAGTGGGAGGTCTTCCAACACATCGTCTACCGGTTCGCGGCACGACGGTTCGCTGTGTCCATATCCTACCATTACTACAACCTCGACCTAAACTCTCTTCTTTATCGTGTAGGTTAGTGCCTAACCTGGTGTCTCTACATACCTCTCAGGCATGCTGATTTCCTCACTACGTCTTCCTTCACCGAAACAAGTAATAGTTATACAATACGCACATGAATCCGAAAAATCAGAAAAGTGTGTCTCGTGTTCGAACTCGAGACCTAATGATTTTGGAATCTGACGTTCATACCACTAGGCCATCACTGCTATGAACTACAACTTAATAACGAACTATAACTAATACCACGCTAAGAACTGGAACATACTTCTAATATTTACATTTCGTTATTCCGTACTGCTTTCTTCGGTGTACAAAACGTTGTTTACTTCCATAAAACGCGCTACAGTACCGTGTACCTAGCATCTAAAACAAGCTTTTTACGCGAAATAATCAGGAATGTAACATCGTAAGGCGCATGTATCAATACTAAGGTCTTTTTTACAACATGCGTAGAATTTATTCTATATAATTTTCAATAAAACATTGGAAATGTTTATTATCAAACAACCAACATCAAATGGATCCCCTACCAATGGTTTGTGAGTTTTGAAAGACTTCATAGAAATTAAGATTATGGTAGTTCTTATTCATTTGACCTTTGTGTGGTGCTCGTTTAGTAATATATGGAAAGGATGTTAAGAAAAAGGTAATATTCGAGATGAGGGCCTCAAAACTGAACAACTTTCTAAATGGAACCAACATCGATCGCGAAAAAAAAACAGCTGGGTAAGCAGCACGCAACACGGTTAGTATGACTGGTTGTCAGATTTTTGGGTTAGTAAATACCTGTAACAACTGACAAAAATTTGCAAAATGTACCTACTGAAGGAACTTGTTTTGAAAAGGCTGGTCACTCATTCACGGACGGGCTTTGGAGATCTATCCAAGCGGCTTTTATTATTTGCACACCAGCTCTACAGCAAAGGTAGTACTGATGAGATTTAAAAACATTTCCGTTAGCTTTCCACTGTCACCACAAAAAAACCAATGGTACCAACCAGAGATGTAGAAACAAATACGATCGTAAAAGCGTGTAACGCGCATTTTATGAGAGCACCGAATAATTCGGTATAATTCACTCCGAGTGGCTTCGTGTCGAGTTACGACCTGTATTTCGGTGTCGATACGACAACCTATATCGGAGTAACGATGATATTTAGTGAGGTGTACAGTGCTCTTTCCTTGGTAAATAAAATCCTGTATTGTGCCATACTGTCATTTTCTGCTTAGCATAGCAATCCATATTGGGGTCGGCTTCCAGTCTATCTGGATGCAGCAAAATACCTGTATTTTACATTGTAATGCTTATCAAACTCAAAAGCATTTATTTCAATTAGACCATTACGGCACTTTTAAATGTCAAAAATACAAAGAAAATTCAAAGCTACAGTGACAGACACAAGGCATAATAACTTGAGAAAGTACTGCAGTTGCCCATTCCCTAGCGTAGATCTCTATGGAGAAGAACTGGCAAGAAACTCCATGGACACTCTTTTAAATCAAAGTATTGTTACAACATCTTGGTTACATCATTCATGTTGTGATTATACATATATGTGAGAACGATGCAGAAAGACGTGCACATTAAGAGCGTCCAGAGAAAAGATTAAAACAACATCTTAGAAATAAACTATGTTGAAGGGAACTATAAGACCCGACACACCCGCCACCATCACCGAGACATTTGAGTGAGCATGACATTCTCTCAGCCGCCAAGGCATATTCAAGTCAAAAAAAAAATACTAGATGTAAATGGTGGCTTTACAGTACATAGTACTCACACATGCGCTATGAAATTATATAATACTAATATAATAATATGGAATCTATATGTCACCGTAAAATTGTCAAACACGTTATATTACAATATAACGTGTTTTTTCTCGAGATATTGTAATGTCTCGAATTATTGTCAACTGAACATACGGAAGTATCTCTGCCCCCCCATAATCGGGACTTGGGGCACCCCCCCGTTAGGTTAGTTAGGTTCCTTTAAACCCTGCACTCGGAAATAGGGGCCTTTTTAGGGGGAATATAAAGTGTTTTAAGGTTATGTTATATTAATCGGTATTTCTCAGGAATGGTGCATTATCTTTTCATGAGAGTTGTGCCACTGGGCAAGGAGGGCCCCTCCTTCCCTCCACACCGCGTAAGTTGACTACCATCGCATGCATTTCACGAAAAAATAATGCGTTTTGTTGTAAGCAGTATGTTCATTTGACAATAATTCGAGACTTTACAATATGGCTAGAAATATTACAATATAACGTATTTGACAATTTTACGGTGACATATACAATGGATCTTTTTATCTGACTCCTATATTGAGTCGAGTCATATTATGAGAGGGACGAAAGACGACTACAGCGGTAAAATAATGTATTTTTGTTTAAATCACGCTTTTATAACGCTAGCGATTTAGCGGTTTCATACCCGTGCTTTTCCTCAACGAGCGGATAAAGTGCAATCATAGTTTCGTAACAATTCATGACAAAAATATGTTTCATTCTTTTATTTTATTTCTTCAAAAGTGTATTGAAAAACGTCGTTTGTCGTTCGTCTTGGATATTTCTTATTGCAGTCTTAGGCTCTAAAACACACTCGCCTACGGCTCGTGTGTTAACTCTGTCTCTAAAAAAATAACAAACTTTCTCCACTTTTTTCTCTTTTAATACTAAACTGGCTTGCATTTGGCCGCAACTTGCCTGATCTGGAGGGGAAAGTCCATTTTAGGAATTTTAAATTGTATTCAATAAAATTAATCATGAAAATTTAAAATTCTTTAAACGGACTTTATGGTAATGGTGACAAAGATCATCACAAGAATTTAATTTTTTTAACGTGTTTCATTTACGTTTCTGCTAAAGCGGCCAGAAGTGATGACGTGGACTAGAAAAGAGCACGCTGGAAATCTAGATTGCAATGATCGGGATACAGAGCAAACCAATAGTAAATTTCACTGACTGGTGGTTTTCACAATGAATGTGGAAACATAGCGCTTTGTTCTGGTTCGTGGAATTCCAACCATTATAACGGTAACGATTCGGAGTATCTCTGTTCGTCCGATGACTGGAAAACACTATGGCAATATATGGAATCGCTTTCATAATAATCATAATGTAGTTACTGGGAAATCATTCGTGGTACTGCGGTTGAGGTTTCTATATGTCACCGTAAAATTGTCAAACACGTTACACGTTATTACTCCACTGTTTGACACTGATTATTAATTTAATTTTGTCTGTGCAGAAACAGAATAGTAAAATAAAAAACCAAAACAAAAAATGTATTTTTTTTTCCTGGAAATAAATGTAAATGTCTGTGATGTCTTAGTTTATCTTTGACATCACAGACATCAGTGAAGGAAAACATCGTGAGGAAACCTGGACTTATAATATAAGTCTAAAATTGCCAACCCGTCTTGAGTAAGCGTGGTAATCAATGCTCGTACCTTTTCTCTATGAGAAGAGCTATTTGCCCAGCAGTGGGACACTAATAGGCTGGTATTATTTTATTTTTATTTTATAAGCTAAGGTTGACCTTAGCTTATAAAATAACCAGGTTGAAATTTCAAATACGATGTATACAGCTAGAAACCATTCAGTCAAATTATTAATCCTGTTTGAATATTCACAGTACTGGTTTTCTAGGAAACCATTGGAACAATGGAGCCTATATTACTTTGACTCTACTTCAACTATGCTCTGCTTTCCGAGAAATACACAAACAAATACATATACGGTTATCTAAGTTGTTGCTGTTAAACCAACATATTTATATTTATTGATTTAAAAATACGTGTCTACTATTTTCCATAACTATAACTGACGGAATAAATAAAATTGAAATTTGTTGATGGTGGCAACTAGCCTATTGAAAAAACCTTAAATAATCGTTTATTTATCAAAAGGGGCACACTTACAATTAAGTATCAAAAACAAGAAAAATAGAGCACTGTTGCTTATTGCCTGAACTAGGTGGAACCGGTGTTTCAGGCTAGAAGGCTTTAAAAAGCTTGAAATGTTTTCTTCAGCTGGTTTCCAACACTAAACTTCAAAAATCACTTAAACCATTAATTCCCTACCCACCGACCACGCGTGTCCGTCACACATCAGTCTTCTACTCTACCACGAGCCGCTGACAGCCTCAGAATTAGATTGGTCGTGACGTTTCCTCCCTAATGAGATAACACTAACGAGTTTGTTGACGGACGTCGCTCTGACAAGAGGAATTATTCACAACTGTGCCACTGCGCTTCGAATTCGTGGTACGATTTTTTGTATGGTTAGTGCATTTTGTGTGTTTCGGAGAATTTGTGTGCTCCACCGTTGATCACAAGCGTTTGCCATATTTTGGCGGGCATTTTGAACTATTGCACATTTGAGTGTGCGAGTGTGTGAGGTGAGTATGAATTGTCAGTAAGAGCGTAAGGTTTGTGAGTGTGGTGTCGGAGCTAATCTTCTGGATTACTCATTCTAGTAAGATATGCAACTAATTTTCAATCGTAGAACAATAGTTATATTTATGCTCTGCACACAACAAGAATCTTCGGTCCGAGACGAGAGAGTTCTTCTTCGTTGTCCTTCTCATCGCTCTGGCTTTATAAAGTCATCTTTCTTTGTCCAGGCGGTCTTTCTTTGGAATGCGCTCCCTCAGAATATCAGGACGGTAACCAATCGGTTTAACTATTTTGTTTTCGGTTATTGCACCTACTTTGTATTGTCTCTGCATCACCCTTTTTTTTTTTTTTTTTTAAGGATGGGAAATCATCAAATGACCCCCCCCACTCTGGGCGGAGCGGGAGGGAGTGTCAGACTCTTACTGACTAAAAACCATCCATGTTCCTTCCTCGCCTTTTACGTTCCGGGGCCGCGGTATCTCTTTCGAACAGGCCCGCAACCCCGGCAGGCTTCGGCCCTTGCTGGGCCCCTCTCCTTTTGCTGACATCTCTTTGAGGCGCGCGTGGAACACGAACGCGCCGTCGACACGGCCTGTCGTCGTCGTTAGACGGCCGGGCGGCCAGCTATTGCCCATAGCCAGCCGTCCACAGGCCTCTCTGCATCACCCTAAGGTAGACTGGTAGAAAATGCCCAAGGCATTAAGTCCGCCTTTGTACAGTGTTTACTTGTGCATAAAGTTTTAATAAATAAATGAATAGTTTTGTTTGTAAATATTACTAAACAGCCCTAACTTATGACGGTATCATTTCTTAGCAATTATTAATTAGCCAAGCTAATTAATAATTGCCAAGCTATGTCGGCCCCCGAGCAACGAATAAATCTGCTCGCGATTATATTGGCCTTCATATTATACAACGCCCTTATGCTTTTCATCATCATCTACAGGCTCAGTTACTAAGGGTCTGCGTGAAACGTTTGAACTCCTTTCTTTCCCAGTAAACCGTCACGCCAAGGAAACTGATTCATTTCTAAACTTCGTTTCTTTACCGCCTCTTTTTTCTGCTGCAACGATCTGACTGGCCGCTTTCAGAATCGAAATTTGAACCAAAGAGACGTGTGTCAATTCTACACCTAGGCGTGCCTGTCAGATAAAATTCAGTACAACAATTTTCTTCTAAAAACTAAGAAATCGTTATTTTCTTCTAACGACGAGCATCGACCGCTGTATTATCAAAAAACCAAGGACAAAGCGTACGTAACATAGAAATATTAAAAATTATATCTATGGTACGTAACCTCTAAGGGAATAGGATCTAACAAACAATTTACGAGTATCTCATTGGTTTAATTTAAATTTTTACAATTATTGCCGTCCTTGCATACTGGTGCATAAAGTAAACGGAAGATCATGATATCATGAGTTGTAGTGCTATAAACTGTCTAGTAGTACGTCAGTTTGTGGTTATTAGGGCCCCGGGTTCGAATCCCGGTAGGAGCAAATGTTTGTGTGGATGAGCATGGACATTTGTTTCCGAGTCATGGATGATTATATGTATAATACGTACGTATTTACAATTAAAAAGTATATTTTGTAGTACATCAACTGTATGGTGATCACGAAACAAGCCTTGGTTAGTGTGGCACTAGGTGGCGCTGTGTGTAATGTCCAGCGATTTTTATTTATTTATAAAGTCGAACTCAAGACCCGGTTGGGAATCCTTGCCTTGGATTCTTGGATTTCTGTCCTTTTGGTGGCAATAGGCTCGCTCCCTATGACATGGGGCTTTTTTTTTTTTTTTTTGAGTGCATTGCGATGCGCGCTCGAATACGGACGTGTCTCCACTGTGCACGACTCGAATTTTATTCGCGTGTTGCGCGGCCATAGCCGCTGCCCGTATAACTAACTCATGAGTTCCAAACAACTTATAGTAAATGAATTGCTGGCATTCCTAGTTCATGCCATCGATTACATGGACGAGGTGAGCATCCTGCAGATATGCCGATCCAATTTCAAGGAGGACGACATCAGCAGCGGAAAACTCTTGCTGTTCCAGTCCCTTGGAAAACTGGACCAGATGCCCTCTCGGCGCAGAGATGGAACCGAGAAGAGTCTTCAGGACATTATTGATATGCTGAAGAAGACTGACCCGGACGACGTGCCAGATTTCGTGGCGAAGCAGCTAAGTAAACTGACTCCCGTCACTTTCGATCACGTCGACGTTACTCGGCTGCTAAAGGACATCACTTCCTTGAAAATGGAGATGGCCAAGATGCAGTCAAGAATGGAGGTGTCGGAAAAAACCAATTCCGAGCTACGTGCGGAAATAGCTCTATTGCGCAACGTGGGTTCGGAAATTGTGTCACCTGAGGCCTCAAAGGTGAACACGCGTCGAGGGGCGCAAAATGCAGTCATCGGCAGTTTTGAATCGCCGAACACAAGTGTGGCGTCACCAGCTGCCGATGACGCTGAGCAAGCGCCACCCGCCGCCGTCGTCGCCCGCGCCACAACACCGGCTGCGGAAACGTCACGCGTAGGTACGTCGACCCCTAAACGTGCCTACGCTGCTATTGTCACTAGCGGAAGATCTGTTGCGTCGCAGCCTAAGCGACAAACCAGAAAAGGGGAAAAATTGGCCAAACCTGCCCTGGCTGCGGTCCGTAGCTCCGTGCCAAGAACTAGCCAAGTTGATGAGGAGGGCTTCACGAAAGTGGAAAGGGGAAGGAAGAAGAAGCCCTGTTCTCACAACCTGTGCGGTACCGCACCGAGTGGTCCCAACATGCTGCTGCGTCCTGCTGTGCCTACGACGCAGCTGTACATTTCGCGTCTGCATCACTCCACTACAACTGAGGAAGTGGTGCAGTATTTCAAAGTGAAGATCAACTTCATTCTGCGGGTCGAAAGGTTGGAATCGCGCCACAACATCAACTTTAAATCATTCGTGGTACGAGTTCCGACCGACCATCTACAGACCTGCATGAAGGAGGACTTTTGGCCGATGGGTGTCGTGTATCGACGTTTCCGTGGACGGTTACGCGACACCACGCAGCGAAACACGACGCCGACCACGTTACGTGTTTAATAATAGTTTTTATAAGTTAGAATATGTATTAGTTTATTGTTTTTGTTGTTTTGTTATTTGTGTATTTTATCTATGGGCCTTAGTTGCCTGATAATAAAATGATATTATTATTATTATTATTAACATAACTGGTTAAATAAAGATGTACCATCAAGTACACTTGTGCCGAAAATTCGCTGGTGAACTCACGCAAAAAGAAAGACTGGAATTTTCGGCTAGATAGTTTAACCTATAACCATTTTCTCGTCTCCACCATTCAAAAGCTCTTAAATCATACTTCCAACACCACTTCTGATTCATCTAAATGAACTCAGAGCTATTACAACCGCAGAGGTCGAAAATACTTCACATTTACTAGCTATTTAACATCTTTTTGCCTCGAAACTCGTTGGCTTTTTCTATTGTTTTTTACTACCCGACTCTTTGCCGCAACTACTTTTGTTTCGCAATTTGCCGATACCAGAGTGCTATTTTTTTGTAGTGGGCTATATTTTTTTTGTTACATTTTTACCCCGTCACAGCCCGAAGTCATTCATTTTGTTCGCGCGCCGTTCTATTAAACTCGAAGTATGAATACAGGTGGGTGCTAGTTTTTTTTTTTGTATTGTGTTTTAAATTTTGTGATACTGGTGTTGGATTGAAACAATTAGTTTGATACTATTGCGGTGGCTGAATAATAACCGCAGCTTGGGGTCAATCTTCAGGTTAAATGTTATAGGTATTTTAATGCCAAAAAAACACTTTTCTTTCTTTTTCTTTCTTTCTTTTCTTTCTTAAGCTGTGTTTGCCTAGGTTGGTCCACGAATGAGTGACATGTGGAACTTTTTCCGTGAGACACGGGAAAGTACGTTTCGGTGGTTCCGGCTGTCATTTGTAGATCATTGACAGTAGTTCGGGTAGTGGGCTGAAGTGGTTGTGGATGTCAGATAGGCAGCCGCTCCATTTAAAATACTGGTATTCAGCTGCGGCCGGTTATACTGGAAGGTGACCCTAACATAGTTGGGAAAAAACTTAGCAGATGATGACTATCGTATTAGGAATTCCGTAATAATTCAAGTTATTAACGATCTTCACGTCAAAATCGATATATTTACATGCCATTTGAGTGAATTCGCAAAAGTACTGTTGTTTATTTTATTTTATAGTGTAGATTAGAGTATTTATTTATAGTAGTATAAATATTTTATTTTTTTATATAAGTTAGATCTTATCTTATGTTTAGGTATATGTTAGGAAACTTAGTTTCTAAGCTATGATTTTATTAATGTTGGTATGTTAGTAGTAGGTACTAGTTTTTTTTTAATATAAGTTGATTTTGAGACCGCGCTATAGCATTAGGATTACCTGTAATGATAGTTTTAAGGAAGATTTGAAATAAATAAATAAATAATCACTAGAATATTTCAAACTTCTAAGGTCTGAGAGCCTGTATTATCAAATGTCTTTAACCTTAATGATTGGAAGAACTTGAATGATAGCAACCTCGTTGACAGTGAGTGCTACTGCTAAGCTATGATTTTATTAATGTTGGTATGTTAGTAGTAGGTACTAGTTTTTTTTTAATATAAGTTGATTTTGAGACCGCGCTATAGCATTAGGATTACCTGTAATGATAGTTTTAAGGAAGATTTGAAATAAATAAATAAATAATCACTAGAATATTTCAAACTTCTAAGGTCTGAGAGCCTGTATTATCAAATGTCTTTAACCTTAATGATTGGAAGAACTTGAATGATAGCAACCTCGTTGACAGTGAGTGCTACTGCTAAGCTTGAGGACGTGAGTTCAATGCCCAGTGTGGGCAAAATATTCTTGAGTGTGTCTTTCCATTAGGGATTACTCAACAAAACAATTTCATCTTAGCCGATGACATTGATAAGCTTCGATATTCCCAAAATTGTACCTGCCAACTAAACTATCTGTTTCCAATATTTTAAAAGGATCTAATTACAGTTAATGGCAGCGCAATTATGCATTGAATTAGTGTTTATATTAATACCAATCCAATTACCGCTGAGCTTTGCAATAAATACAGATGGTTCACAAAATAATTAATACTTTACCACCCAAATGTTATTAGTAAATTATTCAGAGTTAGTTTATTAATATTCATAATGCATATAAAACCACAATATTGTAATTATGCAATAAAATTATGTTCATAGTGCTGTATAGTATTATTTTATTATTTTATTAACTACTAGCTGACCCACGCAACTTCGTCTGCGTCAAAAGTACTACCTACCTACTACTACCTACTACCTACTACCTACCTACTACTACCTACTACCTACCTACTACTACCTACTACCTAGCTACAACTACCTACTACTACCTACTACCTACCTACTACTACCTACTACCTAGCTACAACTACCTACTACTACCTACTACCTAGCTACTACTACCTACCTACTACTACCTACCTACTATTACCTACCTACTACTACCTACCTACTACTACCTACCTACTACTACCTACCTACTCCTACCTACCTACTACTACCTACCTACTACTACCTACCTACTACTACCTACCTACTACTACCTACCTACTACTACCTACCTACTACTACCCACTACCTACCCCTACCTACCCACTACATACCGACGAAAATAATTAAAAAAAAACAAAAAAAAAAGTATCCTATGTCCTTTTCCTGGTTCTAAGCTACCTCCACACCAATTTTCAGCCAAATCGATTCAGCCGTTCTTGAGTTATAAATGGTGTAACTAACACGACTTTCTTTTATACGAGTATATAATAATATAAGATATACGAAAAGTAAACACAGTCGATCACTAATGAAAAGCGTCTCTAATAATAAAATTAAGTTGTAGATTAGTAAGTAGACTTTACCTTAATAATTATGTTATTAACATCTTTTACAATTAACATTTAATCTTGACAGTAATTTATGAATTCGAAAAAAATAAGTTAAACCTATTTAATTTTTAAGTACATTCAAATATTACAACGCTAAAAACCTTGAGTACGCACGACGACCAATCAAACTAGGTATGATGAGCTGATATCTAATCGTACAGAAACCTCATCAAAGCGAGGTTAAGTTATACTGGACATGTATAGACATACTAATATATTGCCATGTGTACATACGTTATATCCATACAACGAACATAATGGTATGAGTTACAGTTTTGTAACAGAATAAATAAAAATAAATAAATAAATCGCGCTGGACATTACACACAGCGCCATCTAGTGCCACACTAAGCAAGGCTTGTGTCGTGGTCACCAGACAGTTGATATACTACATAATATACCTTTTGTTTGTAAATACGTACGTATTATACATATAAACATCCATGACTCGGAAACAAATGTCCATGCTCATCAAACAAACATTTGCTCCTACCGGGATTCGAACCCGGGACCCTAAGAACCACAAACTGACGTACTACTAGACAGTTTAGAGCACTTCATCTCATGACATCATGATCTTCCGTTTACTTTATGCACCAGTATGCAAGGACGGCAATAATTGTAAAATTTTAAATCAAACCAATGAGATACTCGTAAATTATTTGTTAGATCCTATCCTTAGAAAACGTTTCGTACATCCACGTTAAGCTGAATGTTTTTTAAATGTGCGTTTCAGTCGGCCATTCGGCCAGTGTGAATGGCAAAAATGCCAGTGCAATCGTTCCTAGTTCCTCTGTTGTCCGAAGCCACACGTGTCGCAGTAGGGTTGCCACAAAAAAAAAGTTAACGCAGATTTTTGAATATGACTTTTCGAATAGCAGCAGAGTTGGAAACTCTTTTTGCAGTGATTTGAAAGTTTTTAGCACGAACCGGTTTGAAGTTGATTTTGTTTGAATTTGTACAAAAGTGTTGTGATTTCCTATATTTGATTTAAAAATGTTAGTTTTTACTATAGAATTATCATAATCACTGTGGCAAGACTTTTAGAATTTGAATTATAATTAATAATAATAAAAAATATCGCTAGACATTAACACACAGCGCCACCTAGTGCCACACTAAGCAAAGTAACTAACTTTTTAAACTAATTCTTAAATGCTATTTCAAATAAGACAGTATATTTTTACTTTGACAACACTTTGAAGTGACATCATCGTTATATATCGCTATATAGGTGGGGTGAATGTCACTTGAATTTGTAAGCTCTAATGCAGAAACAGTCGTTGTTCGATCGTCAAACAGTGCAGTTGTGCGAATAAAAGTACCTACAAGCAAGCAAAAAGTGTTTTCTTTATAAAAGTTTTTAAAAAGAAAGTGTTTTTTTTTTCAGAATTTGTTTTTATCGATATACGTGAAGGATGAAGATAGTTTGGGGTTGGCGACTACACGTTGCGTCAGTAGAAGTATTTTGACTATGAACCGGTTTAATTTAATTAGAATAAGGGATCAGCTTAATATATTAAACTGGTTTGGTTTACACTAACGTCTTATTTGCCGTACTTACTATGCTACTTTATAACGTTTTTGAACGCTGTGAGCACTGCATCTTAGGGGTAAGTTCTTAAGGCTTCTTTCACAGTTCTTTGCTAGGTAAGTTAGATTCTGCCCCTGGGATATATTGTGTCTTTCAGAGGGTGTCCTCTGAAAGACACAATACATACTTGCTGCACACAGTCTTTAGCACAAGATGATGGTGCAGGCAGTGGTCGATAGTGGCCAAGTGCCTGAGAGCTGCAGATTGGGGTCTGGTGTGCAGTAGCTCTTCGCCCACTGGTGCTTGCTTGGCGACAAAGGCCAGCGCGGCGGTAACTTAGAACGCAAAGGGGGAACCTGTGAGTATAATAATAGACTGCTTAAATCAGGTCTTGAAAATTCTGCATCAAATATCTTGCACCAAATATCATGTAGGCCTGTATTTTAAATTAATTAATTTAAGTTCCTAAAATATCAATTATTAACAATTTATTGTTTTATGTAGTATGTTTTTAGTAAAACGGAACGCACTCTCAAAACACGTCATCCTCCATAACGGCGGTAGTGACATCAAAATCTATGGGTCAAAAAAACACTTATTTGAAATGTAGTTAAAGTTTCACGAAAAATCTATTAAATTTATAGTCATCGCAATTTTTGCTTGAATAAAGCACATACAATTGGTAAAATTACTTTATTAAAGCCAAAAAAGTAGATGTAAACAAGGTAAAACTGTGATTAATGACGTCACATTCTGGCCGCGTCAATCGCGGACGTTTGAAGTGACAGAAAATTGCAGGAGTTTATTATTATTTTTGAGCGACAAGCAAATTAACTTGTAATACTTTTCTTGGGTTGTTAATAGTGTATTTTATTGATTTAAGTGAAGATAAAATTACAATGTGATTTTTGCATTCCCTATTATCTTTAGAAAGTTTAAAAATAACGTTTTCTTTCATCTGACAGAACCTATGTGTCATCCTTCCATAGATCTTAAACATTTAGCTGCTTGCTACCACAAACTAAATTATTAAATGAGGTGTCATTCACTTCATTTACATAATAATGACCTCTATGACATAATATCTTGTATTTGCAAAAGGTACCGACCACCGATATCAATTTCCCCTTCAAATAACACCAAATCACCCTCCACCCCTGCTTACCCACTAAACAACAAGGAAACTAACAAAACAGTTTTCATTCACATTATGTACCCACTCCTACATAGAATAAACACATTAGGTATACGCCACGCCACGAGTGACGGCACTCGTTAGGCACAGACTAGACGTGTAATTATTGTAAGTGTACCGCTGGCAGAAGTGGTTTCTTAGGAATATTTTTAAAATTTTCTCAATATAAATATTGCAATTTTTTTAATTCATTCAAAAGTTTTCTGTTCTCAAATAAGTCACGATTTTGTGGTTATAGTCGTTTTCAAAATTCACTACTTAATTTATCACTTGAGAAATCTACAAACAAAGTAATTTTTGGGCATGTATTCACCAGTGATAAAAATAATGGTTTATGTGTAAACGAAGATTCATAATTAAAAAAAGACGTGTGGCACTCGGGGACTGCCGCGGTAAAGCTATTGCATTTGTTTTTTACGGAGGGTGTTAGGTTATTTTCGTTACGGCATTTCTGGATTCCGTCTCCACGCTCAAGGCCCGCGATAGAAGCTATGCAATAGCTTAAAAGTTTACATGTATTCTAATACTTTATAGAGGAAATATTTTTATTTTTTATGTACGAATAAACTTACTTGACCGATTTGAAAAAAATCTTTCAGCAATGGATGGCTACATATCAGCGAGTAACCTAGGCTATACAGGGTGAATTTTAATTAATGCGACAAAATGAAATTGGAGCTTCAGTTACAGTAACATAGTAATTATAAACTGTTTTTTCTACAATCTAAATCGTTAAAAAAAAATACGCGATTATCGTTTTCAAAAGGTCCATTGATGTTATTATTTAAGTACGAATTATCGGTATTCCAGTAATATGCAAAATAAATAAGAAAAATTAAGGCAAAATTAGGTAAGTGACCGCTATATTGAGCACTGCGATGAGTCGGCAAGATTTTTGATACTTTTATTATTTTAACGGTTTTCGCAACACTGATCAATTATTTTTTAATTTTATATTTTATACATTTTCTTGACAACACGTATTATTGTATATTTAAATTTGTCGCATCTATTCAATTTCACCCTGTATATTTTATTCCCGTACTGCCACAGGAACGGGAACTACGCGGGGAAAACCGCATGACGTCCGCTAGTATATTATAACTAGTACCATAACACGCACGGTGAACGCAAACTTAAATGGAAATGTGCCAGCTGCAAAGCACCAGCGCTGGCCAGTCCCGGTATCAAAGTCACATCACCAGTCCCAGCGGACTACGAGACCATTCTACTGGAGTTGAAGCGGATGTCGGCCCAAATGGAGTCACTGCCAGCGTTAGTTGAGACTGTGAAGGCCATCCAGAGTGAGCTCGAGGATTTGAAGGCTATAAGGGCTGAGTTCTCAGAAGTAAAGCACTCCTTTGAGTTTGTCTGTGACGAAATCAAAGCTTTGTCTGGTAGGGTTTCAACATTGGAGAAGGAAGCCGAGTCGATGAAAAAGACCAAAGAAGAGATATTCACCTTGCATGATCGTATATTTAAGCTAGAGGAGCAGCAACGAGAGAATGAGCAAAGATCCCGTATAAGTAACATCGAGATCAAAGGTGTACCCATGTCAAACGACGAAGACTTGTTTACTGTAGTGGCCAAGATCGGGGAAACCATCAATTGCCCCATCACTAGGGAGCAGATTAATTACATAGCAAGGGTACCAACGCGTAGCGATAAACAAAACAAAAATATAATTTGTTCCGTGCACAATTCTTATAAGAAGAATGATTTTGTGGCTGCCGCAAGAAAACACAAAAACCTAAACGCCAGTAATCTGGGGCTCCGAGGAGACAGTAAGATCTATGTAAACGACCATCTTACGCTTGAAAACAAAATTCTCCTTAACAAAACTAAAGCTCTAGCCAAAGAGCGTGGATTTGAATTTGTGTGGGTTACTAGTTGCAAGATATTTTTACGTAAGAATGTCACTTCTCCTAAGCATCACGTCAAAACAGAGCGAGATATCAAAAAGTTTTTATGTTAGAACTGTCGTCGAGGCTTCCTGGTATCTTGTTTACTTACATCGATTCGCTAAGTTTGAGTAACACAGGTATCTGTTTTTTGTGCGCATTCCTTTCTCGCCTGCCTTTTGTTCGCTGCCCATTAGGTGACAACTGGTTTATAAAATTTTGCTATTATGATAACATGCTTTATTTTCTGTGTGTTACCGTTGCGTTTGGCTATTTGATCGATACTTGCTTATCTTCTATTTATTTTAACTCAATTCTTTACGCCTATTTTTGTTGCAAATCAGTTGGTGTGTCTAATTACCGTAGTTTGAATGTGCTTTTCATACCTTTATCTATTCAATTAAATAATAAACCCTTTAAATGATTATAATGGCGCCAATTAATATTTACTATCAGAACGTACGGGGACTACGGACAAAAACAGCTGTTTTCTTTAGAAATGTGTGCAGTAATGGTTATGATGTTATTTGTTTGACTGAGACGTGGCTGATGGATGGCATCTGTGACTCGGAATTGTTTGATGACCGATATCTTGTGTGGAGACGTGACCGAGACTACACTCATACGGGCCAAATGAGGGGAGGAGGGGTTTTAATTGCAGTTAAACGTGAACTTGCCGCTGACACCTGCAGCGAATGGTGTTCGTCCGCGCAGGATTTGTGGGTTACATTGAGGTTGCATCATAAAAAACCCAAAGTAGTTTATAAAATTCACATTTGTGTTGTATATATTTGCTGTCAAAATCAAGGAAATTCTTTAGCGGCGCAACTGAGCAACTTCTCGGACAATTTACTTGAAATTACCCTCAGTAGTCCGTCCGATAAGTTTGTTGTCTTAGGAGATTTCAACCAACCCAATATTGTATGGCAGCGGGCCGGCGGCGTCGGACAATCGTTATGCCCTACTAATGTTCATGGCATTGTCCAGACTGGTTTTATTGATAATCTTAATACGAGTAATTTAATGCAGTACAATAATCACTCGAACATCAACGGTACTATCCTCGATTTGGTTTTTTCTAATGATGAAGTTAACGTCAGCTGCTGTGATGATCCACTAGTGCCTGAGGATCCTCATCACAGAGCATTATGTGTTACCGCGGAATTCGTTGAACTGCATCAGCTGCCAGGTCGGCCCTACGTAAAATTTATGTATAACGCAGCCGATTACGAAAATATAAAAGGCGAATTAAATCGTATAGACTGGCAGTCGGAGTTTAGTAGGAGGCCGATGGAAGAAGCGGTAACTTACTTTTACAGTATTTTAAGGAGGCTACATGTCACGTATATACCGACGAAAACTGTCGTCCCTAAACCTAAATACCCTCCCTGGTACAAAAGTCCGTTAGTAAAAATACTTAAGGAAAAAGCTAAATTTCACACTAAATTCAAGAAGTACGGGAACCTTTCTGACCACCAATCGTTCATTTTACTCCGTCAACGGGCTAAAGACCTGGAGGGGGATTTGTTTGACAATTATATAGCCAAAATAGAATCTGACATTCGCGACAACCCACGGGCCTTTTGGAGGTACGTCAAGTCCAAGCAAAAAGCTTGTTCCTACCCCTCTGTGATGCAATCTGGCCAGGTAACGTCTTCTGATGGTGACGTTATTTGTAATATGTTTGGTGATTGTTTTTATGCTAACTTCCTAGATAATACTAGTGATACCGGCAGTCAATCCTCGGCTTGTGTTACGGTCGAAGAACCGACTGACAACGCGCATGATATAAGTCAGGTGGAAATAAGGCTAAGTGAGGTTTGTAGGCTGCTAAAACAAGTAGACTTAAACAAGTCTGTGGGTCCAGATGACATCTCGCCCGTATTCATTGTCAATTGCGCCAAGGATCTTTCTGTGCCTCTTTCCATCCTGTTTAAAAAGTCCCTTGCTACGGGCGTGGTGCCTAAAATATGGAAGTCGGCATATATAACACCGGTACATAAAAAAGGGTCACGGACATTGGTCGAAAATTACCGACCTATTTCGAAGCTGTGTGTGTTTGCTAAAATACTGGAGAAAATTGTGCACGCACAGGTTTCTTCGATACTCAAGCACATCATGAGTGAAAGCCAGCACGGCTTCGTGAGGGGTCGGTCGACCACGACTAATCTCATTGTCTGTAGCGACTACCTCTCCGAGTGTATGTCACAAAGGTCCCAAGTCGACGTTATATATACCGACTACAGCAAGTGTTTCGATCGGATAGATCATGTGATACTATTGCGTAAACTTTTATCTGTGGGCATCAGGGGCGATCTTTACCGGTGGTTCAAGTCCTATGTGGAAAACAGATGTCAGACTGTAGTTCTGAATGGATACTGCTCTAAGCCTATGAACGTCCCTTCGGGAGTCCCCCAAGGATCCTTGCTGGGGCCACTGTTGTTCAACATATTTATCAACGACATCTCTTCTTCATTCCGGTATTCAAAATTATTATTGTACGCTGATGACATGAAGATAATGAGACAAATAAATACCCCGGCGGATGCTCATCTATTACAGGCGGACCTTAATAGTTTTCAAGACTATTGTCTTAATAATAAGTTGGATTTGAATGTCTCCAAGTGTTTTGTCTGCTCCTTTACACGGAAACCTATCCAGATCGTCCATAATTACGCGCTTTTTGATACTGTCCTAAATAGGGTCAACACTATCAGGGACCTGGGAGTTACCTTTGACGCTAAGCTTCTCTTTGATACGCACATAGACAACGTAGTCAAGAAAGCATCAAAGGCACTTGGTTTCATTCTCCGGTTGTCCTCGGAGTTCAAAAACATAAAAACCATCAAAATATTATACTGTTCCTTTGTCCGTAGTCATTTAGAGTATGCTTCTCAGGTCTGGAACCCCAATTATAATATCTACATAAGTCGTATTGAGAGCATACAGAAAAGGTTTCTAAGGCACATTCAATACCGGTCTAAAACGTTTTCAACAAATTATACCAACCGTTGCAAAAAATTTCATATCCTTCCACTATTTGAAAGGCGAAAAATATCAGATCTTGTGTTTCTGTTCAAGATCGCCAATGGAACAACTGGTGTTACCGAGTTGCTGCACAAGGCTGAGGTAGACCTCATTTATTATCCACCCCAGTGGTAACTACGACGTATAGACGGAACTCTTACATGGTGAGAGCGAGTCGTGTGTACAACACAACCTGCCAGGAAGCTGAGATTGACATTTTTAATACTAGTACCGCTAAATTGAAGAAAACCTTAACTAATATCTTCTTCGAGCGTGCTCATATTTAGTGACCTTTCTGTTTGGTGTTATATGTATAAGTCTTTTTTTTGCATGCCATATTATTTATATACTACATGTGGAAACTTGTAATTGGCCATATTTTGTTTAAACTATTACTCGCTGTCTGTTTTAGCTGTAAGTTTTCCTAAAATTGAAATAAATAAATAAACTAAGCATAGCTTGTATCTTGAGGCTGGAGAAAATTCAAACTTAATAAAACAACATTTTTTTTTTGCCTCAAGTGTATTTATCAAGCCATGTTATGGGTTCAAGTGGACCTAAAGGAAGCAGAAATAAAACCAGCTATTTAACTAGCAATTTTTTTTTTTTTTATTCTCTTTGAGGCGCGCGTGGAACTCGAACGCGCCGTCGACACGGCCTGTCATCATTAGACGAACGGATGGCTAGCTAGCCCATAGCTAACCGTCCACAGGCCCGCGTATACGGTGGCTAGTAGCCACCACGTGGTGGCCCTGACGCCCAGTGCGTCTTCCGCGGCGCCGGCTGGGAAGAGAGGCTCTCTCCCTCTCGCGTTCTGTCACCTCCTTCGCTAGCATGACTGCTTCGTAGAAGGAGGTGATGGGGTCCAATTCCGTCTCGCTCCGGACCATGGATTTAACCAGGGCCGGAAGGGTACCAGAGAGGTAGCCGCCGCCGAAACAAGCTCTGCCCTGCAGCAGCATTATATTGGCTCACTTTTACTTGCCAATTCTTATCCGGGGAAATACTTACGAGTGTGCGTTACAAAATGAAGTTTCATGATAATAATTCCGCACAGGTCGAGTTGAGACGATGCTAAATTAGTCAGTAGCAGCACTTGTAACTATACGATATAATAAACTCTAAGAGATCGTGATAAACAAAACCAACCATGTTAGTGTCGGCTTCCAGTACAACCGGATGCAGCTGTATACCATACTAAACCCATACCATTAAGGTCCATGTTCACCAAAAAGATGACGGCCGATTATCTAAAACCAGCTGTTTAAAACAATTTTTTGTACGGGAACATGTCACATTGACAGCTGTTTTTAGATAATCGGGCTGTTATCTTCTCGGTGAACATGGACCTAAGATGAAAAAAAAAAAAAAAAAAAAGGGTAGCCCGCGAAAATCAAAATTAGTTACGGTTTATGCAATTTGCAGTCCATTGCAAGGTTGTATGTTGATGAAAATATTGTTTGCGACTGTAAGACATAATGTAGTTGCTGAATTATAATTATCAAAATCATCAATACAACCTTTCAAGTTCATAAAGATCGGGGAACGATTGTGAATGAAAAAAAAAACACTTTCCAGACCTTTATGAACTTCCCTGCCGGGGTTGCGGGCCTGTTCGAAAGGAATACCGCGGCCCCGGAACATAAAGGGCGAGGAAGGAACATGGATGGGTTTTAGTCAGTAAGAGTCTGACACTCCCTCCCGCTCCGCCCAGAGTGGGAGAAGTCATTTGATGAATTCCCATCCCAAATAAAGAAGACCTTTATGAACTTGGAGGGTTGTATTGATGATTTTGATGAACATAATGCTGTAACTATATACGTTTTACAGTCGCGAACAACGTTTTCAATAATTTAAAACCTAGCACTGGCCAGCAAATTGCAATAAACGTAAGAAATTATGAATTTCACAGGCTACCCTGGAACATTAGCCTTAAATAAAAACATAGTTAAAATACAAATAAAATAAATAAATATCGCTGGATTACACACAGCACCATCTAGTACCACACTAAGCAAGGCTTGTGTTGTGGTCACCAGATAGTTGATACTAGCTGACCCACGCAACTTCGTCTGAGTACCATAAGAGAGAAAAACGAAAAGAAGAAAACGTCCCCGTTTTTGCAACATTTTTCACTCCTGCTCCGCTCCTAATGATTATAGCGTGATGTTATATAGCCTAAAGCCTTCCTCGATAAATGGACTATCCAACACAAAAATAATTTTAAAATTTAAAATTTCAATTCGAGCCGGTAGTTCCTGAGATTAGCGCGTTCAACCAAACAAACAAACTCTTCTGCTTTATAATATTAGTATAGATATACTTTTTGTTTGTAAATACATACTTCATCATTTCAGCCGAAAGACATCCACTGCTGGACATAGGCCTCCCCCAAGTGTCGCCACATTTACCAGTCCCTTGCGACTCGCATCCATACCCATACTGATACTCATCCATCCATCCCTGATGCAAACCATTCACAATCAATAAACAACAGTAATTAACTTCCTAATTATATCTCTCGCTGTTGCTGTCGCTCCCTCGCTGTCTAATTGCTGACATTCGAGTCCCAGTCCCGACTGGGGACACCGATGACTGGAATATTAATATCGTGAATATTCTTGACATTGTCATACTACCTTATAATTATATCGAGACGTGCCTTAATAATCGTCTTGCATTTATTAAGAGACGATCCTTTGTCTTGGAAAACGGTGTTGGGAAAGGTTCTTTAATGGGTTTGAAATATTCTTTGGAAGTTCGCTGTTTAAATCTTGCTTTAATTGCCAAGTAATGGGATAGTACTTATGAGTGATATCTTTGTATGCATCGTTATAAGCAACCAAAGAATTTGGTATAGGTTCCATTGTCGACCTCATCTCTAGTCCTTAAGAGGCCTGCGGAGCAAGCGTGTTTTATGCAAACGTAATACCAAAATAATTCGTAAACCAAACATATTATTAAGGAAGTGTGTATTTATATCAATTGGATTACTGTTACTAGACTAGACTATTTGGGAACGTAAATAATATGTAGGTTCCCAATGGTTATTATGAATGGAGCTTAACGTGAATGGAGATTGATTTAAATAGGAATTATGAAAAAAAAATAGTTTTCAATAGAAATTTTAAATTCCTCATTATCTTGTTTAAATATCATTGTCCTTCCAAAATATATATTTGGAAACCTAGATGTTATATGTACTCCAATCGAAATAAGTACACACACTTTCTTGAGAATATGTTTGGTTTACGAATTATTTTGATACTACGTTTGTATGAATGACGCACGCTCCGCCGGGCCCTTAATTGCCAAGGAATAGGATAGTAGTATCTTTGTATGCATCTTATAACCATACAAATAATTAGGTATAGGATCCATTGTCAGCCATATCTCTTGTCCTTAAGACTAGTTTGGTCAAAAGTAGACCCATCACTACATATTATAGGGCTCTATCAGAATATCAGCGTGGGCCCTATCAGAATATCAGCGCTGTGACGTTTTTTTTAAATGTTACAGCACCATGCTGAGATAGGAGCCTTTTGGTCTTGTACAGGACAAATTCTGTTTTGTATTTTGTTTGTTTTTTCTTATGATTTCGTTATTATTTTTTTATTCTCTCATTATGTTTACTTTAAACTAGTGTTATAATCACAATTTTGCCATTTTATTATTATTTTTTTAATTTATGTGTTGTCCTGTCGGGCTAATAAATGCTTTTTCTTTCTTTCTTTCTAACATTATAAAACAAAGAGTCCCGCCGCGTCTGTCTGTCCCTATGTATACTTAGGTCTTTAAAAGTACGCAACGGATTTTGATGCGGGTTTTAATAGATAGAGTGATTCAATAGGAAGGTTTAAGTGTATAATTTTAGTTAATATTCCCACTGCTGGGACCAAGGCCTCCTCTATATGAGAGAGAATGGGCTACAATCCACCAGGCGGGCCCAGTGCGGTTTGGGAGATGTCACATTTCTTAAATGTTTGTGGTTCTGAAAATTCTGTCTACATTCGCCACCTAAAACTCAACAATTCACAAACATTTGTCTAAAAGCACAGTACATAATGTCGAACACACACAAATAACCAACCATCGATTTATCGATTAGCCACAATCTTTTAGTTAATTGCCAAAGAAAAAAAACCTGTACAATTTAATGATACCAGGAACTGTTAACGTGCATAGCTATTACTTCAACAGCTCATTTTCATGGAAAACATTGCCACCATTAGAGTAACGAGGTACAAAGAAAGAGTTTGTTTTTCGTCTTGAAACATAATAATAGACTAGGTGAAGTGATTTCTATTCATGTTTATTTGAATGCAAGTATTGTCTTTCTATGCGTTTTGTAAGTGAAACAGAGATGATTTCCTTTTTTTTTCTTTTTTCTCTTACGGATGAGAAATCATCAAATAACTTCTCCCAATCTGGGCGGAGTGGGAGGGAGTGTCAGACTTTTATTGACTAAAACCCATCCATGTTCATTCCTCGCCATTTATGTTCCGGGGCCACGGTATCTCTTTCAAACAGTCCCGCAGCCCCGGTTGGCTTCGGCCATTGCGTGCCCCTTCATTATGCTGACATCTTTTTGAGGCGCGCGTGGAACATGAACGCGCCGTCGACACGGCCTGTCGTCATAAGATGGACGGACGCGTATGGCAAGCTAGCCCATAGCTCACCATCCACAGGCATCACCGGCACCACGTGATCCACGACGCCCGTGCGCGGCTGGGGAGTGAGGTTCTCTCCCTCTCGCATTTCGCCACCTCCTTTGCTAGCATGACTGCTTCGCAGAAGGAGGTGACGGCAACAGTGTTCATGAAAAAGATCACTTGCAAGAAAAGAAAAATTATAATAATGATTTTAACAAAGCTACATGGAATCTACTATAACGTAAAAAAGCTATCAAAAGAAAATATAATGCTATTTAAATAGAGTTATTTCTTAATATTGAAATTGACTCCGCATGAACATTGATTATAAGCATTGATGACGTTTCAACGCAAGACATATTTGCATCACAAATTGCATCTAATCACAGATTTTACGCTGAAATAAATTTATTGGAATAATAATGATGTTAAAGTAAACCAGTATCCTAATAGCATTACACATTCCCAATCACAATCCAAAGACTCCTTACTTTTGAAAATCTAGTTTGCAACATACATAAATCAACGCCAACACAAGCCTAATTAGTAAAAAAAACGGCCAGTTGCGAGTCGGACTCGCCCATGAAGGGTTCTGTATTTATATAATTGAGTTAATTAAGTGAAAGGTAAAATTGCGGATTACGATTTTTGACGTATTAACAAAAACTACTTACTCTACATCTCGTTCAAACCAATTTGTCGGTGGAAGTTCACATGGTACATCATATATTGTTTAAGTTTTATCATTTTCTTTTTCAGAAGTAAAAGCAGGGACACACAGTTTACCACTGTCTCTCGCGCAAACTATTCAGTTAAGAAAAAATGATATCAGAAACCTCTATATCATTTTTAAAGACCCATCCATAGATATACGTACAATCCGGTGAAAATTAAATTTGAGATTCAGTTCTCAGTATTAATAGGGAACCCCCAAAATTTGTTGCTTTTTTTTCTATTTTTCTGTGAAATTTTTAATACGGTTCACAGAAAACATAATACTTACCAAGTTTTGACGAATCCATATAAGGGTTCCGTTTTTTACCATTTGGATAGGGAACCCTAAAAAAACGCAAGTAATACGATTTTTTTGTTGAATTAGCAAATAAAATACAATGATATTGACTACTGTATTTTTTATACGCAACCCCAACGCTGCTTGAAATAATATCTTTCCTAAACCAACCACTGAATTTAAAACAGACTGAAGCAGAGGAAAAAAAAAGAAATATGAGAGAGCAGGTTAAAAGGGGTGTAGTTCCAATCACGGGCGCGGTGCAGTACGGTTACAAATCGGATTACTCTGAAGCTACTTTTGTGGTGGATTAGCAGGGGTAAAGTTGGGTTGCCAGTCAGAGCGGGGATGAGAAGAATTAATTTTTTTTCTAAAAGTAACATAGTAGTATTGACTATCTTAGGTCCATGTTCACCGAAGCGATAACAGCCTGATTATCTAAAAACAGCTGTCACTGTGACATGTTCCCATACAGAAATGTGTTATAAACGGCCGTTTTTAGATAATAAGACCGTCATGTTTTTGGTGAACATCGACCTTAGTGGTGCTAAGCGAGACTATTCAGGATGAGGTCTTGGGTTGAATTACAAGGTCGGGCAAAATGGTACCTACTGGATTTTTCAATAGATATTTCTCAGTAACAGTTACAGATCTGTCTCCGGTTGGTGGTAATAGGGTCACCCCCTATAATATGGGACTTAAACATAACTGACGAAACGTGGGTTTACTATTAGATACACCTGTCTGCATGAATAAATAAATATAACGAAGAATAACCAATGCTTGGAAAAAGTTCTGGTCTCTTAAGGAAATATTTAAGGATGCCCATGACAGCAAAGAAGAAAATATACGAAACTAGCTTCTGCCAGCGGCTTCGCCCGCGTGAAGTTTGAAATTATCCCACGGGATCTTATTACCGGGATAAAAAGTATCCTATGTGTTAATCCAGGTAATAAACTATCTGTGTGCTAAATTTGATCCAAATCCGTTCAGTAGTTTTTGCGTGAAAGAGTAACAAACATCCATACATCCATACTTACAAACTTTCACATTTATAATATTAGTAGGAAGTAGGATATGCATTATGCCATGCTTATTATACGGTTGCCAGACATGGGCGTTAACAAAGTAACAAGAAAATAAATTAAAAGTCTGCCAAAATTCAGTGGAAAGAAGCATCTTGGGTATATAAAGGCCGGATAGAGTAAAATTACAAATAAATAAGAAATAGACCAAATTTAAAAATACACACACAGCCTACAGACAGCTCAATTGGCGTTGGACGAGACATACAATGAGAGCAAATATAGAAAAATTGAGTAGGTTAGTAACGAATGGTATCCAAGGGAAGGAAAACGAAATAGAGGAGCACAAAACAAAAGATGGGAAGTTGACTTGCGGAAAATAGCTGGCCCAATATGGAGCCGATTAGCAAGAGACAGGAATACGTGGAAGTCTTTAGAGGGGGCCTTTGTCGACAGACAAGCTGTTCAACTAAAGCAACCAGTTGCCGATCACTTTAATACAAATTAGAATGAACATTTAGTTTTTAGCAAATGGGCATGTATAAAGTTATTGTAAAAGAAACAGCAATATAGGCTATTATATTATAATACACCTCTGTCTGAATCTTTGGCGAATACACACGTGACCTTATGTAACATAGTAGTAAACGTAATAGACAAATACTAATCTTCGTAGACTGTGTCCGTAGAAAACTAGCAGACAATTCTTGGACCATTTTTTAATGAATTTAGTCAAATTAGTCTTTGAATTGCATACGAGTTTTTAATCACCGAAAATCTGTTATGTATGATAAATCTAATAAGCTGTGACACCTTCACTGACTCATACGGCCTAAGCCTCTTGAATTAGGAGTAGATCTAACATTAATTAATGTATTTCTAATTATTAGTTACACCTAACGATTAGAAATACAATAATAAAGGAGAATTTATAATTACGCGTATGTTTCAGTTTGCAGATTGCCACTAAAATAACACACGTAAGCCCCTTCGTACACAAGGCTACAAATATCTTCGATACTCCACGATTTTAGTCTCCAAGCGACTGCCGCCATACAAATCCATAATGTCGGCGACGCGACTCGTGTACGAACTTCAATGGGCTAAAAGTCTCTCAACCTTCTAAATTTCCTTGAATGTTAAGCTAAGGGGCTAAAATTGCCGCTCTAGCAAGCGTACTATAAATAAGGTAGATGACAAAAAATAATATTTAGTCCGTCAGATAGATGTTCAAAACATGTTGCACACATATTTTTTTCTCTTTAACATAAACAAAAAATTAAGACAATATAGTTCACTGGAAACTCGTGTGACGTCATTTCAAATTATGACGTCACACGTCACATCTTTGACGCATGTTGTCTTCGCCCATTTGTATTAATTTGATTTAACAAAAAACATGTAAGTATCCAATATTTTTTGATAATCTAACTGACTTATTAAAGAGATTCTTATTTTTTTTTTGTCAGGGATCATCCATAATGTCACTTTATGACCATTTTACGAATTGTAACGTTAGGTATTCATATTGTTATCCCACATTATGATAAAGTGGTAATTAAAAGCCTACTTAACGGGAACCACTTTCTATCAGGTGGTACACATAAAAAAAAAGATTGCCAGGAAAAAAATTGAGACGGCAAAGGTCTTAATGAAAGTCGAGATACGAAGGAGGTTCAGAAAATAACAAAGACTCTCTGCATAAAAATAATGAACTACGAGTGGAAAGAAATGTCGTAGATTTACACTTCGGTAGATACTATTATACCTTTTGCTTGTAGCGACGTCTCTTTGCAGGAAAAACTGCAGTCTCTAAGCGTGTTTGTGAAATATTGATCTTCTTTTCATCGATAAATGCAATATAATATTATAATCACTACATTTTATAAAAAAAAGTCCCAGACCGCGTCTGTCTGTCTGCCTGTTCGCTATAAACGCGCTAAAAAAAACACTGCACCGATTTTCATGCCGTTTTCACTAATGGATAGTGTGTTTCTCGAGGAAGGTTTTAATATATATTTGTACGCGGGTGAATACTTACAACATACATGTGTGCGTGTTTGTGTGTGCGTGTGTTTTTGTATTTATAATTTTTTATGGTAGGTACATACATAATAAAGAGTATTCTATTCTATTTTATGTATACATAAACTTACGACTTTTTCCCATGGCTTTGGCTAGAAACCAAAGAAGCAAACAAATGGATAGAGTGGTTCTCGAGTAAGGTTTAAATATATAATCAAAATCAAAATCAAAATATTTTATTTCACATAGGCCTGGATGGGCACTTATAAAACGTCGAAAAAGTTGTACGGTTTGCGTTGGTCGATTCCATGGAGAAGGACCGGCAAGAAACTCCATGGTTACTCTTTTCAAATAATTTGGTGTTACAATATTATTATGTAACATAAAACAGCATTAGTACTAAAGTATGGGGGGACAGCGTAGGCCCGACAATAGGTCGTTGCTTGCTATACAAAAAAAATAAAACAAAAGGAATATTTAACAAAAGTTAAATAATAATAATAATAATAAATATCGCTGGACGTTAACACACAGTGCCATCTAGTGCCACACTAAGCAAGGCTTGTGTCGTGGACACCAGATAGTTTATATACTACATAGATACTTTTTTGTTCGTAAATACATACTTATTATACATATAAAAACATCCATGACTCGGAAACAAATGTCCATGCTCATCACATAAACATTTGCTCCTACCGGGATTCGAACCCAGGACCCTATGAACGTAAGGCAGCCTCACTACCACTACGCCATTCGAGTCGTCAAAATCACGTTAAATCTAAATGGTTTGGCCAGAAACCAAAGAAGCAAACCAGACTAATGGAGGTCGTGGCATTCTGAATACTAGTTTTAAGCAATATCTTTTTAATCCTGGTACCTAGTACGTATTTACATAGTGTTAGCTCTTGGTTGCCACGGCTTTTTAAAATCAATTATTTTATTTTTGAATTGTTTTTCTTTGTTTTTACTATGGACACTTTTATCGTGCACATCTGCCTACATTGTTCTCACATAATGTACCCTCTCAACATGAATGATGTAACCAAAATTTTGTAACGTTATGATTTAAAAGAGTGTCCATGGAGTTTCTTGCCCGTTCTTCTCCATAGAGATCTACGCTAGGGAATGAGCAACTACAGTATTTTCACAGTTTTTATGTCTTGTGACTGGGACTGTAGCTACATTTAATTTTCATCTCTGTTTCGACAGTTTTAAAGTGCCTGTAACAGGGCTACTTGATATAAATGCTTTGATTTTGATTTTCGCTGATAATAAACTACAGTCTTTTAGAGAAGTAAAATATGGCGTTCCGCAGGGCGGCGTCCTCGGATCTTTGTTATTTTTATTAGACATAAATGACTTGCCACAGCATATCCCTTATCCTATGATTTTATACGCAGACGACAGCACATCAATTGTTTCATGTACAAATAAAGAATCATACGAAAATGACATTAACAACACAATTAGTAGTTTAGTAAAGTGGCTTGACAATAATAATTTAGCTATTAATCTCCAAAAAACTAAAATTATGCACTTTTACCAGCGAATATCTTCAGGAAATGATATGGACATAAACTACAATGGTCAACCCATAGAAAATGTAACCAGCACGAAATTTTTAGGAATCACAGTAGACAGCCAGTTGACTTGGAAGCCACAAGCGGAAGACATATGTAAACGATTAAGCACAGCCGCGTATATGTTGCACAGTTTGTCCAAAAAAGTAAATTTGTCTACAATGTTAGTGGCCTATCATGGTCTAGTCGTTTCGGTATTAAGATTTGGTGTAATATTTTGGGGTCATTGCAGTGAACGGGAAAGCATTTTCAAAGCCCAAAAACGCTGCATTAGAGCTATGTTTGGTCTCAAAATAACAGACAGTTGCGTACCTATATTTAAGTCTCAGAAATTACTTACTTTCCCGTGCCTTTATATCCTCGAATTAGCAATATTTGTAAAAAGCAATCGATGTCTATTTGCAACTTTGACAGAAACTAAAAAACGAAATACAGCTATGAGATCTCAATACCAGAATCTATTATGCACTGGAGTTTTTAATACTAGCTTATTGAAGAAAAATGTGATTTGTATGGCTCCTGTAATCTTTAATAAAATACCTGACCAAATTAAAAACTTGCTATTACAAAAATTCAAAAAATGTTTGACAAAATTACTTTTAGACAAATGTTACTATTCAGTGCAGGATTTTTTAAATGACATTTCTTTGTGACATCTCAATAATTATAATTATATTAATTTGTATTATATTTGCATGCTATGTTATGGCAGAATGTACATGGATCCTATTTATAATTTAACATCTTATTTTTTATGTACCTACATTCTAAGCAAATAAAGACCTATTCTATTCTATTCTATTCTATTCTATTCACCTCCTGCGAAATCACTGATTGTAAGGGGTTTACCGTTAAAACTGTTCTTAGTATAGGAAAAATCTTGAAGTTGGAAAAAACACACATTTCTGTACAAATAAAATATGAGATCCAGTTAAAATAGCAATAGCGGTCATTGCCTTTTCCCCCTATATCTCTTCGTTCGAATCAGATCAAATTAATCGTGTATCGTTTTGGTAAGATAGATTGTTGAAGATCACGATAAAGGCGATTCAAGACATGCTTATTTTTGGATTTCAAACTTTAATAAATAAAAGGTGTAAAACACATTCACGAAGCCGAAAGGCACTTGTTCTCCCCATCATTGCGATCATTTTTTATGTTCTACACCATAACTGGGAACCTTCTAGTTACGGAGATATGGGGGTCAGAGTTACAACTTTTTGACAAGTTTTTTTTGTAAGTTTGTGACTTTTAACACCTCCACGGCCCCCGTACTATTCAATCCATCCATCAGCACAACGTTTTGAGAGTGTTACATTGAGTTCTACTACAACACATGATTTATAGCCTCAAAAAAAAAAAGAAAAATATTGTACACAAAACATTTCTGGGTTAATTTAGGATATTATGCCGCATTACACCACCATTATTAACGCAACAAATAAAATCAAGGCTACGAACCCATACTTAATGGTCCCTCATCATAAATTTTAATCTGTATACAAAATAGGGACACCGTAATAATTTTATTGTAAGCTGATTATAAAAAGGTTCTTGTCCTATATTTATACGGGATCGTGCACGTAATTTGGTTCGTCTTCATATCCTTACAGTTAATATTGGCTCTTTTATAATACCCTGTCCTGTAAAACCTTTTCCTGTATTAGGTGTTCTTAAAGTCCCTTGTGTCCTGTAAATATACAAGTTAAAGCCTCGCAGTCGCCGGAACTCAGCCCCATCGTGAGTGCTGTGACACCGGCCGTGGCAGTTGCGTCGAGCTCGAGCGACGAGTATTTCTCTCCGTCCACGACGCCACCACCTGCTCGTCGACGGGGAGGACGAGAACCGCCGGGCGGCTTAGGACCTCGAGGCCCACCGGCTTCTGATAGGGTCCCAGCTCCCGGCCGAAGTGTGCAGCGCATGCGATGGACGCAAGCGATTAACGAAAACGTCATGCGCGCATACTATGGTGCTACAGAGGGGGGAAAAACCTGACCGCGTACCGTGTTAGGATGCTCTCTCTGTTTCAGGTGTTTGAGCCAGCTGTCAACGTGTCGGCACAACGACTGCCGGATCAGGTGCCAGTCATCCAGCATAATCGTATCTTGGATGACTCCGTACTTGATCGCTTGCGAACTGAAATGCAGAGTAGCCATGTTATTGCCACGCGCGCCGCCGCAGCAGGCTGTGATAAATGATATTTATTTTGCAAATTGGTTTTCACAAACACTCTTACACGTCCTTATTTTTTAAACTAGATGGGGCCGGTGTTTCTTACCTGACTACTCTGAGAAGAAACAGCCGAAACAAACTCAGAGTTCATAGTCTCTTTTAAAGTCCAGACAATCTTGTTCAACTTATATGAGAACTATGCAGATTAGTGTCTGAGATGGTCTTTTGAAGAAAGAACCATACAGAGTGACCTGTCCTGTCACATTGAGTGGACCTGTCCAGTCAGTGCAAGCATTTGTCAGTTATCGTGTAGCTCGACTTTTAACTCAAGGAGCTCAACGAAACGACGAACAATACGAAAGAAAGGACATTTGGGTAGGTCGCTTATAGTACTCAAACTGCCAGACAGTCGTGGGAAAAAACAACAAAAATGTGACCCACAAGGTCCTCACATTCACAATTATTAAATAAAATAAATAATAATTTACAAAAACTAATGTCAATAAAAATACGAAATGTCAAATACAACACATAAAATAAACAAAAATAAAGTAAAAAATAATAAAATACTGAACTTAGTATTCATGTCAAATCATTAAATGTCATGACAGTCACAAGTAAATATTCATGTCAAATAAACACACACATAAAAAATAAAAATAAGTAAAGTAAAAAAAATAAAAATAAAATACTGAACTAATTATTCATGTCAAATCATTCAATGTCACAGTGTATAAAGTTAAAGGAATAATAAACAAGCGAAGTCCGAAATTTCAACATTCACAGAGCAAATTGGAGCAGCTTAATCCCAAGCCTTTTTATCTTCGAGATAATGATTAACATGATAGAAGGCTTATAGGCATAGCTTTCGTTTTATAAACAATTTGAATTTATTTAGGCTTAGTGCCTGAATATGGGTCGGAAGTTTATTGTAGAAACGTATACATTGGCATCTGAACGTACCCCCTATTTTTTGAGCCTCGTTGCAGGAACAGCAAATTTATGTGCTTCCACCACAGTCAATTACAATAACAAATCGCGATGATGACGTGAGTAGTGACATGATTACCAATGTCAGTTCCCAGTGCAGTGAGGATATGAGGAGTGCTATGGGAAGGTGCGATTCGAAAATATCGGTTCATGACACCAGAGCTTAGACCGCGCTTACCTCGTTTGCCCATGCATAACAAAAATAGGATGCTGGTAGCTGTTGTGGTTTCGCAGTTGTTAAAATATTTTGATAACTGCGAAGACCTCACCGATGTTCACTCGATCATGTCGTGTAGCTCGGGTAAAATTTTCCGATGGCAGAGCTAAACGACCAAAACCAGCCGTACTGGCATGGCAGTACAGGATTGAACAACGTATTGGTGGGGCCAGAGCACTCATCGGCAAATTGATCGGCTTCAGGGAGGGCAATACGCGCCCTAGAGTGATGTTCTTGGGGAGTAATATCAGTTCTCGAGACTACATGTCCCGTGTCACAGAGCGCATCGACTTCCTGAAGCAGAAAGTGCATGCATAGGCAAGCCGTATTTGTAGGTATAACTAGCGGGTGGACCAATACACTCGCACATTTCAAATCGCACTTGGAATCGCACATTCCAAAGAGATGAAAGGTGGGTTTATAGGGCTTGGGAGCGACCGGACCGAGGTGTGGCTGACACGCGCCTGCTGGATGATGATGCATTGGGTGCCTGTCAGCCATGCTGAGGGTGAGGACTCGGGTTTTTTTTTCGGGACACGCCCGCCACACACGCCCAAACCACTGTAAGTCCTGAAAGCCAGAATCAATAGCAGCGACAAATAACAGTACTGTGAACGAAAACTTAAGTGTTTGTTGTAAAATAACAGCTTGTTATTACGTACATATTATTATGAAAATAAATAACAAAGACATATTTTTTCAATGTTTGTTTGTTTGTCTGTCTGTTTGTTCCGGCTAATCTCCGAAACAGCTAGCTCGATTTAGGTCTAACTTAGGCTAAACCATTAATTTCAAAACAATAATAAGGGTTCTGTGCACAAAATTTAAGATCTTAAATAATTAATAAAATAATTTTACGCGAACTAAAGATGTGGACAACAGCTGCTAATCCTTTAATTCATTATATTTTCTTACTACTTTCTGCGTTACAGAAAAGAGATAAAGACCTAATTAGCTCCTTGTAAATACACAGTTGCCTTCTGTTACTTATCGGTTCAAAGGTTAGGCTTCCTTTTATAGGAAACTAGCTTCTACCCGCGACTTAGTTCGCATGAAGCTTTGATATCGCAACGCATCGCCTACTCAACGGAAGCTTTTTTCCCGCTTGCAAAATTTTTTATTGGTGCTCCACTCCTATTAGTCATAGTGTGATGTTATATAGCCTATAGCCTTCCTTGATAAATGGACTATCCATCGCAAAAGAATTTTTCGATTCGTGCCGGTAGTTCCTGGCATTAGCGCGTTCAACCAAACAGACAAATAAACACACAAATTCTTCTGCTTTATAATATTATATAAGTATAGTGGGCGTGAAGAAAAACTGCAGCGGTTTGAATTTAAATATACGTTACTCGTTTATTGTTCAAATTTAAAATACTCACAAGGAAGTGAAGTGAAGTGAGTGATTAATGGTAACCAGCGCTTTTATAATATTCGTTTAGTGACAGTACTGATATTATTCAATTCAATTCAATTCAATTTATTCAAAAACAATTTACTTTGTGTTTGAAATCTTAATCTAAAAATAAATGAATAACAAAATATACGTCAGCTAAAATTATAAAACTAACACAAAATTATAGAAAACATTACAAAAATTAGAGAAATCAAAACAATACAAAGAAATCAATACCAATAAAAACACAAAAACATTACGCCTACATAAATAAAAAAATAACAACAGAACATTATTACCCAGTCTCACATAAACTGATATCTATAAAATTAAGAAGGGGATATGTCATCGTCTATCGAATACAGACATTTCTCCAATAGGAATGCTTTGGGTCTTGACTTAAATGAGCTTTTATAAATTATAGTTTTTAAGTCCAATGGCAACCTGTTAAAAATCCGCACTGCTTGATATTGAGCACTATGCTGAACAATATTAAGTTGGGGTATTATTTTGTTTTAAAATCTTTTCTGCTCGTACTTTCTCTCACCTGTCTCTCCTCATCTGTTTCATAGTTATGTAAGTATTTTTTTAAATTAACCAACAGTACTAAAACATAGAGGCTGGGCACAGTAAGAATTTTTAAATTTATAAAGTGCGGCCGACAGCTCTCTATTTTCCATTATAAAGAAGATTAACGATTAATTTTTGCTTGATTAAAATCGACCAAATGCCACTTTTATCCTTTCAGTAAATAAACTCATTATTTTACGCAATATTACAACATTTTAAATATCTGTAACAAAATTCAACCTCACACGTTGGAACCATTAGAAAAAAACGTTAGGATAAAACGTTTAATACCTAGCTGTTATAATCGCGGAAAGGTTGCAAAAGTTTTCTCATTTGCGACCAGCGACCAGCGTGGCTGCGCGCCCTGGTGGTCGGTCGCAAAAACTTGTGCAATCATGTTGCGACCGACTTGCGGGAGAGGTTCGCATACATTCTTTGTGGATGTAGGTGTTGAACAGAAATGCTTTTGTAACACTGTTTTGCAAAAATTAAAAAATGCGAATGAGTAATGAATATTCTGAAAACTTATTTTTAACCGACTTCTAAAAAATTAAACCAATCAAACAAAGGTCACCGACTTCTGAACTAAAGTTATTTTTCACTTTTTTTTTTAGAAGTATTTTTTTTTGTTTTTGATTTTGTCTGTGGCTTCGCTTGTGATATAGTCAGACATTGGTGTCAATTCTGTTGTGCACAAACTAAAATTAATTTAGGCTATTGCTATCTTTTACTAAAAAGCAGAGCGAAAAAAGGACGGCTATAGCTATGAACTAAGTTAGAGATGTCAAAACAGTTTGTGCCTTGTGCTTAACCGTGTTTTTAGTCGACATGTTTTACGTGAACCCTTCATTTGTATGGAAATATAAGATACAATTAAATTTGACAGCTCTAAGTGACGTCTATTTCTTTCTTGTTTTACTAGAGAGAAAAAGATAGAAATAGCCTAAATTAAGTTAAGTTTGAGCACAATAGAATCGACACCATTATCCCACAAGACGGTTTTAAGTTTAGTTTTTGACACTCTGAAATAATGTAGGTTCCTTTAACTAAAAGAATTTTCAGAATTGGATTAGTATTTCTGAAAATCACCCCCTATAAACTTTTACTCTTTATAATATTAGTTTAGATGACTCAAGATCTCTTCTTTGGTAAATTAAATTACTTTGCTAGTCACTCCACGTCTAACCAATTAAACTAGCTGATAGACTTTTAACCAAACGCTACGAATAGTTTTGTATATACAAATGTAAATAAATTATGTGTCTAGGTGTGGACGTTTTTATTTTTGTTAATCTTAACTGTCCCACTCTTGGTGTTATGTGTGGACTGTATTATTGTTCTTCTCTTCGATAGCTCAGGTGTTTGTGTATAGTAAATTAAAGGCGAATACTTTTAACACTTTATATTTTAATATTAGAGGTCTAAATAGCTTATATTTGAAGCGGGGCACAAGAGTTTACACTGTTAAATGTTCCTGTTATATAAGGAATGTACATAACGTATTACGACGTGGGGAACGTGGGACTCATTTACTTATTAACTTGTTACGACACTAGGTAACTCATAACAACTATGAATCTACTTTATCTCTTTTGACAATCTGTCTGATATGGAGCTCTTCCTTGACTTCTTGAAGAGTTCTCCTTGATTCACTGGTGGAATGACTTTATTACATGTTTCTATTTGCTGTTATTTGACTCGATTATCGATTAATTAATCGGTCCCCCTTACATAAATAATTACGTCATCGCAAGTTGTGGGGGCACCTTTGCATCTTTCAGGGACCTTTAACCAATTATAGCCCGTAAAAATGGACTTTCCCTTTTGCTGATGCAATAGTATATCTTATTGCGTAATACTCCAGGTTGGACAAGTACTGACTTGACCGATATCCCTTCCACAAAAGCTGATGCAACATCACAAATCATTGTGTAAGGCTTAAGGCCTTTTCGTATATAATAGTTCGGGGGTAGACAGACATGTAGGTCCCCGTTATTATCCTAAAAACTACTTATACTAGGGTTACATATTCATGTAGGGCTCGTCGTCCGTTACACTTGGGTAACTGCCTTTTCTCATTCCTCCTACTTTTTTCGCCTTTTATTGCCATTTAACGAGGAAGTCATCCATCATGTGGATGAAAAAGTAAATCATCATACCAGGGATGACCAGAGAAAAGGACCTTTTTTTGTGTGCTAAGGTCAGCCAGAGAAAAAAACTATGTCTGAAGTGTGTCTGATGCAAATAGATAATAAATAATTATAAAACAGTTGAAAAAAAAATCTTCCGACATGTCTATTTAAAATTTTCTGGATGAAGACATATTTTCAAATGTTAGTAAAAATGATGGTAAATAAATAGCTATTCAAAAACCTCTAACATAAAAAAAAAAAACAAATATAAAAGAACCGTCACATAATACAATAGTTACGGACACTCATCAAAACTGCGGGTGTACATAACTTTTCTCATTTGAAACCGCTGCAAGATGAGATAACTTCAGAGCCACTGTGATATAACGTGGTTTTATTTCTAAAGAGGTCAAATACAACCCTCTTAAGGATGGCGGATGTAGTCTTAGTTTAGCGCTGTCTCATTGTTACTAAGAGGGAAGTTTTTAGAGTATAAACTGATGCATTTATTATTATACTAGCTGACCCACGCAACTTCGTCTGCGTCACATAAGAGAGAAAAACGAAAGGAAAAATATCCCCGTTTTTGCAATATTTTTCATTCCTGCTCCGCTCCTAATGGTCGTAGCGTAATGTTTCATAGCCTATAGCCTTTCTCGATAAATGGACTATCTAAAACAAAAATATTTTTTCAATTTGTACCAGTAGTTCCTGAGATTGGCGCGTTCAACCAAACAAACAAACAAACATACTCTTCTGCTTTATAATATTAGTATAGATTGTTAGACGGTCTTGACTGACAAAGAAATTAACACGATGAAGTAATATAGAAATGTGTGGAATGGAGAAATTGCACGCACAATGTTCCAGCTTAAGGAATAAGTGCGGAAACCTAAACCGCATGATAGATAGATGAAGAAGTTGCCATCTTTTTTAGTGTGGAACAACAAACTGGAAAATTGTAAAATGTTGTGATACTTTAAAGCTGCGCTTGTGTTAGTGTCTGCCTGTAATAAATATACACTCGAGAGCAATGAATCCGGGTCACTTAAAGAATGTTAAAAATCTCGGAAACTAAAAATGATAGGTTAATGCAATAAATTGTATTTAATAGACAATGTAATACTCCTTAAATGAAAGTAAAAAAAATATGAGTCACCATACATTTTATTAACACAAAATTACATAAAGAAAAAAACTGCTGATCTCTCCTTAAAACAAAAATAGGAAACATGAAATTATTGAACTTTATTACGATTTTCTTGAATTTTAATACTTCGTGCTTCCATTACTGCGTTTACGCGGTTTGGCATGCTGTACACCAAGTTCCTTATACGATTTTGGGGAATATTCTCCCATTCCTCTGTGAGAGCAATTTTGAGCTCACGAAGCGTGATTGGGGGAGGGTTTCGTTGTTTTACGCATCTGCCTAGCTCGTCCCAAGCATGCTCGATCGGGTTGATATCCGGGCTGCGCGCTGGCCACTCTATACGAGTAATGTTCATCTCTTGAAGGTAGTCATTCACAATCCTACCTGTATGAGGTCGGGCATTGTCATGCATAAATATAGCATCCTCACCTAAATTGACCATAAATGGACCAACGTGATCATTGAGGATTTCTTCCACATATCTTACGCTAGTTAAAGAGCCGTTTTCTATGATCACCAGCTCTGTGCGACTTTCAGAAGAAATTCCGGCCCACACAAGTACAGACCCACCACCGTAGGCTACTTTTTCTTCGATGCATGCTTGCTTGAATCTTTCCCCTGGTCTTCGATACACTCTGTGTCTTCCATCGTGCTTGTAGAGCATAAATTTTGATTCGTCGGAGAACATAACTTTTGACCAATCTTCAATACTCCAATTTACGTGGCTCTGGGCATATCTTAGTCTTGAAATACGATGCCCACGCTCCAGTTTAGGGCCGTTTGCAGGTCTAAGGGTTTTAAGTTAGATTCAGCAAGCCGACGTCTTACTGTCCATGCACTTGGGTTACTTCCTCCGAGGCGTCGAAACTGATTTGTGAATTCAGTTCCTGTGAGAAAGCGATTTCGAAGCATGGTGTTCACCAAGTATCGGTCTTCTCGTGCTGTGGTACACCTGGTTCTGCCCGTTCCTGGTCTGCGTAGGTTAGAACCAGTTTCTGCGTAACGTCGGAGAACTCTTTGTACTGTTGACAGCGACACACCGACAGTCCTGGCTGTATCGCGCTGACTCCGGCCGGTTCCCAGCATTGTAAGTATTCTGGTGCATTCTTCAGGCGTAAGCGACATAATTTCAGCTTGAATAATGAATATAGAGCATTATCAACATGGTTTATGTACCCACATATATGACAGATTACAAACAAAAGCAAAACCAAATGCTGTAATTTCGTAGTTCCATCTTCGAAAGTGGCCCTTTTTCAAATTTGTTATGATATAACTTTACAATAACTAAGAAGTTTTAATACCTTCATTTAAGGAGTATTACATTGTCTATTAAATACAATTTATTGCATTAACCTAGCATTTTTAGTTTCCGAGATTTTTAGGATTCTTTAAGTGACCCGGATTCATTGCTCTCGAGTGTATTAGTTATAATTCTTATTTTAAAAATCAGCCACTTAAAAACACATTAAAAACATCTATTTCATGGTTTGACAGCCTGACAATTTAAGTACCGTAATTGATAACGCAACGTTCTGTCTTACTTTGAATTGTAAAACAATTTTGGACAACGTGTGAATGCATAAATCCTTTATTTATTTATTTATTAACATAGGTTCACCAACAGCTTCTGTGTACAGCATTTAGATATAAAATGTTTTGAGGTCTTGGACTTACACAGTCGCCAATTATAGCTTAACCAGCATTCACAAAAAAAAAAGAAAAAAAAATACAATAAGATGAGTGGCTCAAGACATGCAATACAAAAGCAAACCTTACTAGTGAGAGTTTACTTAACTAACGAAATATAATACAAAGAAGAAAAAAACATAAACTGTGAGTGATTAACTAGGTAATTACAATTAAAATTTAAAAAAAGAAGACATCCCTACTAACTAGTATTATAATCCTTTATTTAATGAGTAAACGCACTAGGGACAAGAGCCGGCTGACAGGCCTAAAGTAATATTTCAAAGAATCCCTAAAAAAAACGCAAAAATTCCAGATATCTACGAGCGACATACAATAGCAAATTAACACATGTTTGCAATATACTCTGGTCATGGGCGCCCAAAGGGATTCTCAAAACAATTGAGAGATAAACATAAAAACAGCTACAAAATGAACCTGTGAAGGTACGGTATTTTTAAGGAAGGCTGGAAGGAGAAGGGACTAGACTTTTATACCGACCTTAATACTAATATTAATATGATTTAGGAAAAACTAAAAAATTATAAGCCAAGGTGAAGTCACACTTGCCAAATAATTAGGAACCGAATTCTCAAAAACCAGATGAAGCTTTGAGGGTGACCAGTCAGTTCATCAAACATTTATTAAAAATAATTATAGTAATTATTAATGTTTAATTGACAAGCAACAATTAGCAAAAACATAATTTGTCATTTCATCATAATACAACAAGTTTATCAAATAATTCACGTAGCAAAATAATTAACCGATGAACTTTTATTTAATAACGTATTATTTGACAAACAATTCATATTTTTTTCATTTTATCTCAAAAAACAACGTTTGAAATAAATACAAAACACATATTGATTTCGTCATTCCAACAAAAAAAAGCAAATAAATAAATTTGGTTACCTATAAGCACTTGAAACGAATCGCTGCTGCACGTACCCTTTTCTGCCCTATTCCTAGAGTGTAATTTAAGCCCGCGTAGGCGCGAAGGGGTGAGGCGGGCCGCGAGCTGAGGAGAGAGCTGTGGCTGAGACTGTGGATAACCTGGCGTGTGACCGCCGGGAGCGGCGCAGCGCCGGAGCCGTGAAAAAACCATGCCTGCTGCATGTGGCACGCTGCATGCTAGTTGCATGGTTGCTGCTTGCTTGTTGCATGCTTGCTGCATGCTTCCTGCTCACTTGCTGCATGCTTGCTGCTTTATTGCTGCTAGCTTGCTGCATACATGGAGTGTGCTTGTTTGCATGTTATGAAAAAACTATGAATTACCTAAACTTTTTCTTAAAAAAGAGTATAAAAAATACCAGCCTGTAAATTATTTTGTGAAACATGTATTTTTCAAATGTATGTAAACAAGAAATTAAAAATTTGCAAATGAATAAATATCATCTGATGCATTTGATAAAAGAAGTATTCGCTAATTAATGTTTGTAAAACGAATGTTTATGAAATAAAACATTTGCGGAATAAGTGGTTTACGAAATAAATAGTATACGAAACGTTAGCTGTAAAATGAAAATTTGTCAATGGACTTTTGGTGAAACTTTAGTGAACCAGCTTTGAGGGCTGTAAGTACTCCGGGGTTGCGGGCCTGTTAGAAAGAGATACCGCAGCCCCGGAACATAAAGGGCGAGGAAGGAACATGGATGGGCAGTAAGAGTCTGACACTCCCTCCCGCTCCGCCCAGAGTGGGAGAAGTCATTTGATGATTTTCCATCACAAAAAAAAAGGGCTGTATGTACTACAAATGATCCACAAATATGAGGATACATTTGAATCTATTTGTCATTAACGTAAAATACTGTTTTTTTTTTTAAATTGCTCACCTTTCATTAATAAAAGTAGACGAATTTCTAAACTTATATTGTCACTTACGGGATATCTTCCGTGATTATCTATTGTTTTAAGCTCCCGATATTTTGGCGCTGTGGCGACCGCCGTGATCGCGGGTTGACCCAAAAATGCTGATGGATTTTTTTAACTAACTATATAAGTTTAGTTTTAAACAGTGAAAGCTTAAAGCAGTGTTACAATAATTTCTACTTAAAACAGCAAACGTTTAACAACGGCTTCCAAAATCATCTCAGTCCGAGAATCCATGACAAAGCAAAATAACTCAGTCCATTTACAAAACACCCAACAATATCAGTCACAGTATAACCCAGTAAACAACTCACTGCTCACCCACTCAGCAAAGTGGCAACAATTAAAAACTTGCCCATCAGCGTGCGGTGACTGACTCGCAACTTTGCCCGTGTAATCTACATTTGTGGTCGCATGTTGTTATAAACAAACTTCATGTTTTAAGCTTTATGTTGAAGGTATTTGACCACCTTTTATATGTAGGTTGGAAGGTGCATTAGTACTGAAAGAGGTTAGTTTCACTTAAATACACAATATACGTACGCCTCTAAAGCCCTGAATAGTATAGTATAATCTTAATTTATTTGACGACCCGATTGGCGTAGTGGTAGTGACGCTGCTTTACGTTCTTAGGGTCCTGGGTTCGAATCCCAGTAGGAGCAAATGTTTGTGTGATGAGCATGGACATTTGTTTCCGAGTCATGGATGTTTAAATGTATAATAAGTATGTATTTACAAACAAAAAAGTACATAAGTAGTATATCAACTAACTAGTGTCCACGACACAAGCTTTGCTTAGTGTGGCACTAGGTGGCGCTGTGTGTTAATGTCCAGCGATATTTATTTATTATTATTATTAATTTACCTAGTCAGGCAAAAGTTCCATTTAATAAGGAATTATCCTATTAACATTAACAGGGCATAAATCCAAACACAGGACTGCAAGTGCCCGATCATGGAATCAAGCACTGGGTGTCTTGCTCAACAGTTGTTCTAGCGATCACTAGACCAATGAGGCAGTTATAGATACCGATACGTTTTATATGTATATGATGTCATGCAGTAAAATAACTAGACAAAATTATAATTATCAAACGATGACCACTCATGCTTTGATTACCCGAATGGCGCAGCGGTAGTGAGGCTGCCTTACGTTCTTAGGGTCCCGGGGTCCGGGATCCCGGTAAGAGCAAATGTTTGTGTGATGAGCATGGATATTTGTTTCCGAGTCATGGATGTTTATATGTACTTATAATAAGTATGTATTTACAAACAAAAAGTATATATGTAGTATATCAACTGTCTGGAGACCACGACCCAAGCCTTGCTTAGTGTGGTACTAGATGGCGGTGTGTTTTATGTCCAGCGATATTTATTTATTTGTATTGTATTGTACAACGGCCTGGTGTCCGCAACTCGAATTTTGCGCATGGGCCACCACGCGGGCCCAGTGCGGTTTCGTAGATGTCCCATGTCTTCGATTTTTTGGTTCTAGGACATGCCGGTTTCCTGACGATGTTTTCCTTCACCGTTTTTGAGAGCAATGGTGATGAAGTAAATTACACAAAGTAATGCGCCTGCCTGGATTCGAACCCTCGACTTACTGTTCGTAAATTAAGGCCGCCACTACTGGGCCACTGCTGCTCTCTATTTATTTATGCTTTTCTCGTAGCCATCTGCTACGCTGTCGTAGACATTTGCTACGTCGTCGTAGCCATTGTGTAGACGTTCGTTTCGAACTACGAGTTTAGGTGATTCGTGGATGGCAATACACATACAGTTATCACTTTTCGTGTAATTAACTAGCTGCTAACCACATACACCAATAAATGCACAGGTAACTAATCAATTACATTAATTACTAGTTTAACAACAACGTGGGCATTACCTCAAAAAACATATTCAACCAAAATACGGTAAACATTTAATCCGATAACCCGAATTCCCTCAAACCAACAGGGAGCGAAATAGTAACGAAATTCTAAATTCAAACACACGCCCTCCATATTGTTAATACGGTTCTAATTTCAAAATTTCAAATTCGACTAACATCGGCTATTCCCGGGCGACCGTTGAATAGTTCGGCTACACGGATGATTAATACGTAGATATTAATCAAAGCATTATTCTGGGCAAGGGATTATATTACGGAGACCGTTTTGTCCACTCGGTTTCGGTCGAGTGGTTGGCATGGTGTTTAGTAAATGCCTCGGTTAAATGAGAGATGATTCTGAATGTTCAAGTATTATTAAACCAGAATTCAAAGCTATTATTGAATTCTAAGGCAACGTTCACAATGGCCTCAGATGGATGCAACTTGCGTCAAGACTCAAGCGATAACGGTCGTTTGATTTCTTCAGTTGCCATATCTACCTATACGAAAAAAACATGGCCGCTTTTTTGACTTGATTTCTTTACAATGAGAGGTCCGCTTATAATGGTTTTGCATAGCTTGGTCCCAAGGAGCTTAAGCGGTGAGCTCGTGGCAACGTAATACTGGTTTCCATTCAATTTACTTCAGTTATAAGCCAAAATAACACACAAAAACACTAGCGAAGCTAAGCCTAATTTGAATTCTATAATAAATATTTCCAGAGAATTAAAAGTAATGAGAATTTATGTAATAGGATTCATCACCTGAGCTCTCTAACACAATTCTGAAAATAATCACTAAAGCAATATTTGAGAGCTAGTTCTGAGAATCTACCGGATCATTTCTCTTTCCAATTTAGAAAATTGTGTCAAAGTTTTACGTCGTTATGATTGTTTTAGACAGCTTAGTTTAGAAAATACTGGGATTCGCAGAAATAAGCATCGAAGTGAATTAACTTTTCTTTAAGATCTTTGATTTGGAACTGGAATCACCTACCGAGTTCAACTTAACAAGTAAGTGAAGAGTATCGGCAGCCTGTTGCCATCAACGGCCACAAGTCCTGACTGCTACTGAGAATTCCTGATGAAAAATCCTGTAACACTGACATAAACTTTTGACGTTTTAAAGTGTTTTACACAAACACTTTTAAACGTCAAAAGTTTACCCACTCCCACTTACAAAATAAACATAATTTATCATTTATCATTTACCATTTGTCATTTATCATTTATCATTTATCATTTATCATTTATCATTTATCATTTATCATTTATCATTTATCATTTATCATTTATCATTTATCATTTATCATTTATCATTTATCATTTATCATTTATCATTTATCATTTATCATTTATCATTTATCATTTATCATTTATCATTTATCATGTATCATTTATCATTTATCATTTATCATTTATCATTTATCATTTATCATTTATCATTTATCATTTATCATTTATCATTTATCATTTATCATTTATCATTTATCATTTATCATTTATCATTTATCATTTATCATTTATTATTAATCATTAATCATTTATCATTTAAAATTTATCATTTATCATACATGGGAACCGAAACATACTTAGTAGTTCTAAAACCCGATGACATTCAATATCCTCAAACGAACCAGTCCCTTCAGCAGAAAACGTGCGAACACAAATTGGAAAATAACAATAAAATGAAAGAGACGATGTTGCCAGGGAAATTTTTCGATTTTGTCAATGGCCCACGTGGTCATAACGGGGCTCCTAATATTTTGACTGAGCGTTATTAAGATAGAGGCCACAAGTTAAGGTAAGGGTATAAACGTCCCGTATTTGGGCCAGCCCTGTGATGCGAGCGGGGAATACAAATAGGACGGGGCTGGGACGGATTTGGGACTACGTTTGTTGTGAGCTACGTTTTATTTCAGAATAACTTACACACATACATTTGTCATATTATCATATTGCATGAAAGTTTGTTTTATAGTGTTAGATAACTGACATTTGATATTTAACTAAATTATGTCTATTTGAAATTGGCAGCTAATCCTGATTGTTGTTCATAAAACTACTATGTTACCAACAGAACACGAAGCTATGGGTAAAAAAAACATTGATGCCAGATTTTAATGAAATAACTTTAAGGTGACTACCGGAGCTAAACACCAGTTTTATAATGCTCTCAAGCAGTATAAGATTCACAACAAAACCAGAAAACAATATAATACGAGTATTATTCAGGACATTATTATGCTAATATTATAGTGTTTTAAAAACAAATCACAGTTTAAAATTGATGAAAAAATATCACGAACTAACAATTTTTTTTTCGAGTAAAAACCAAGCTGATTTTTTTTCGAATAATTCTACAAGGAACTTAATAGCATCATAGTGTTTTATTTTTTTTATTTAGCCAATAGATTTTTTGTAAATCGATCGAAACCACTCATTTCACACTATTCGGCCCGCAGTGTCTGACGTAACAACCACTTTGTAGTGCAAGCTGATTAAAACTTTATTCTAAGAGTATTTCAAACGAAGTTTGAACTACCACAAATAGATTTGCTAATTAGTTACCTTCGACTATCAATATTGTTTTCTTTTGGTCAGAAAAATAAATAAATAAATTGCTTCATTAAAAAACATTTTGTCACCAAGAGAACGGCCCTGTAAAAAAATGTTACACATTTTAAACGGCATTACTACTTCGGCCCTGCGTAATACCGACCGAGTCACGCGTATGTATGTAATATGACCCTAATAAATATCACTCGGTACACATATTTATATCACCCTGTATAAAGCCTCTACTGACGTATGTTGTCGGTTCAATATAGTGTAATGTTTAAATTAATTTGTACACGTTTAAATATAGTGGTAACACCGCCTCTTTAGGCAGTTTTCGGGTCTAATTCTAATTTGAGATGCAACAAGATTCACATAACAGCAAATATTACACCTGTAATACCTGAAAGGTTAGGCAGAGATTAATCTTCTGCCATCAACCGTGAATAGAATCTTCTGGGCAAGCTCATTCCTTGATAGACTTCATCCATCGTTCTCCATCAGGAATGGTCAAGGTCAAGAGCAGATAAAAATACTTGTCGGACAGTTTTTGTGGCCAATAGAAGTGAAAACTCTCAGTTCGTACTCGTAACTCGAATCGGCTACGAGTGCTAAAAAGCGTTAGTTGACGGTCACTCTAGTTCCATGATTTTTATCACTCAAAAAGTATTCAACGCGCCTAAAGAAGTTTTCACTAAAAAAAACTCAAAATCTGGAGCGTTACTTAAAAAATCTTGATGTAAGAACCCAATAACATAACTCAAGAATCGAAGCATCTCAACAGGCGTCAACGATCTCTAGACCAAAAACAAACAAGTAGATTCAGTATAGGTAGTTGTTAAAACGATTTTCAGAAAGTAATCAAGCATAAAAGGCCTTTTGTTATAAATATTAAGGTTTTGCTTTGCGGCTAAAACATTTTTCAAAATTAAATTGAGCCTGTTTTGTGAACTAGTATACAGCACACAATGTATTTGACATGGGTAATCAAATTATTGTGTGCGCGCAACGCTCAAAAGTTTGTGACGAGCGCTTTGACAGCCGAATCGCATATGTGAATAACAAGAGTGGATGTTACCAGATCAGGCTGGTTTTGTCTAATACTTTTGGCATCTGCGGTTACAATTTTTGGAAAAAAATTAAGAAGGTTCGTAATATATTTAAAAAAAAAATAGTTGCACATCATTATCAGCGTCATCATACCGGCCCGGAATCACCCACTGCTGGGTATTGGCCTCCCCTTTCTTCCGCCACACTTCCCGCTTATGTGCCTCCCTGATCCAGGTGTTCCCCATAATTAATGTTTAATCTATCATTAACTTTTTAGCTAAGTTTTGTACCAGTTGGACTCAGTAGATGGATAGGTTAAGTGTGGCATCAGAGGCATTTTTGTAACCAAGATTCTCCTGTCTGGTGATATAATCAGACATTAGTAATCCGGGGTCAGAAAAGGCTAGTGACTAGAAGTAACAGGCTATAAATATTAATTCTGCATCAGCTAAAAACCTGAGAAAGCCACTGCCAGTATTTGTGAGAATATTGGAAATATTACAATATCGCTGAAACTAAACCGTCGGAAATTCCATAATCATGAATAGATTTTCAGCTTACCCAGGTTTTTATGAGATATCAAAAATAACACTCATGTACTACTAATATAAAGCCTTCAAACATCCAACGCGGCGGGCTCCACTAATTCGTTTTTTATGACGATCGTTAGACCCTTGGAAAATAAAATAAAAATCTAAAAGCATACAAAATTTTCGCTTGTCAAGAGGTCCTTAATGGTCCGTTATAATGACAGGGACCGATTATACTCAGGTATTATGTCCAGGAAGTAACTCCGAAACGATTGGAATACGTAATTATGCTGTAAAAAATTAACCAGGAAGGAGCCTTATGTGATTTATGATAATTGGCAGCATCCTTTTAAGTACATTTAAATGGTACTGAAAAAGTCTATTGTTAAATACAGTAAACGTACAATGGGCCGTACTCAACTGCATTCAGTTTGACTGGAATCCGACCTCGAATTGATTGCGATAAGGTTAGATAGATTTGAGCAATAAAACTACATTGCGAATAACGATGCAAGTCTCAATAAAAAAAAAACCTAACGAAGGTTCAAAAATAGAAAGTCGTCGACCCAAGAACGTCGATAATCCCATCTCCTCTACTCCATCTAACAATTTTTACTTTCGCCCGCTTCATTCCATGGCTTATTCTTTTTCCTCCATTTTTACAATTTGATCGTGTTCTGTTTTTGGAGATGTTCAATCATTGAATTACTAAACGTAAAATGCAATGTAACCAAGAGTGTGGTTTTCAATATGCTATATTTTTCTTTATTTTAATGGTTTCGTAAATGGGTTACGTCAAGACATCGAACATTCTGAAATCACTAATTACTAATACACAGTAAAAAATACATTTCACCAGCCTTCTGTCATGTTATCAAAAATATACACATACTAATAAAAAACTAGTCCTTCGAGCCTGATTTTTAACTTTTGAACCTATTTTATAGCGAAAAACAAGACTACCCAATATTTTTAATAAGTCTATCGAAAAATCTTAAAGGACACCTTCCTCGGAGAGTAAGGTCTTATTAAGTTACTGCTCCATAATAGAACAGCCGTTCGAATAGATATTGCAGTACAAATCCAATTTTGTATCTCATTCGGGCTCGAAATACCATAGCATAGAAACAGATTGGAGATTTAATCGAATACCAATTAATTGGTCTTACGAAGATACGGTTGAAATTGGCTCTCTAGATATCAAATTTGTTACAGAAATTGCATGCAGGAGAGATTTTAGAAACATTTGTTGTGTTCAATGCAATTGACTGCTAATTTACGTAACGAGTTTTCGAAAGATCAAGTTTGGTAATTGGATCTTTGGCTTTGTTTTTGCTTGTTTAATATTGGTATCCGACAATTGTTTTGTGACCAGTTGAAAACAAATATGTTATGAAACTGGTGAGCAAAGACACATGCCTTTGAGATTCAGCTATTGTTACCATTGATGGCGTTCCAGTACAAATATTAATATTATACTCGTCTATTTACACTTGAAGAAGCTTGTATGTATACTCTTGTTCCACTAATAATAGCTTGCAGATTTTATTTAAAAAACGAAATATCTTAGTTTTCAGCTTAATTCTAGGGAATCTTGAACTTCACTGGTGATCAAATTACCATTTTAACTTATTTGGCAGTCTTATTCCAACTGTGACAGACTTCGTTAATTGATTAGTTTAATTGCTGCCCATTACAAATACATAGTTAAGAAGTAGAGGTTATTTTCTCATTTGTACCCCATAACTCCTTCTAAGGAGGTAATTCCGAGCAATTCCCACTAAGGTCCCAGAGTGCCCGAAATCTATTATAACAGTAACGTGTTGGGTTTAATAATCGCTACAGTCCCCGAAGTGACAAGTTGCTTGCACCTGTTTCACTTAATTGGTTTTGGAGGTGATAAACACTAATAAGGAGCCAATATACCCCGACAGAGGCTGAGGGACCAAGAAAACAATGTTTTCTTCTTAAGACTAGGGTACACTTCGATTTGTCTTCGATTTGTAGGTAGTTTGACATTGATTAAACCAGTTTATTGGGCAGTCTGCAGTGTGGGAATTGAGTCATGTTTGGCCATTGATTAGGTTATGATACAAAACGCCTGTAATCGTCGAAGTGATAGGCAAAGGTGTACTTTATAGTCCACCCATATTCCGCCACTTATGTTGAAGTCCTATATAATAGGGGCGTGCATATTGCCATCAACCGCGCTTAAATGCAGACTCCGAGGCTGCTACTGAGAAAGTTCAGATGGAAAAATCCCAACAACACTGCCCGACCTGGGATCGAAGCCAGGACTTCATGTCAGTTGTTGCGTTTGTGACCAGTAGACCAACGAGGCAGTCCATGACATGTAGATGTTACAAAAGACATCAAAAGCTATAGAAATCTATATCTATACTAAATTTATAAAGCAGAAGAGTTTGTTTGTGTGTTTGTTTGTTTGTTTGGTTGAACGAGCTCATCCCAGGAACTGTAGGCTCGAATTGAAAAAATATTTTGCCTTGGATAGTCCATTTATCGAGGAGGGCTATAAGCTATATAACATCACGCTATGACCAATAGGAGCGGAGCAGCAATAAGAAATGTTGCAAGCGGGAAAAAAGCTTCCGTTGATCAGGCGATGCGTTGCGATATCAAAACTTCACGCGAACAAGTCGTGGGCAGAAGCTAGTAGAGAAATAAACTTCATACAATATGTAGCTTGTTTGAGAAAGTATTTTTATACTACACCTGCTTGGAAAGTACCTTAATACTTTATCAAATTTACGGTAGAAAGTCATTGCATATCGAACAAATATGAGCGGAGAAAACGCATCTGAGCGGGAGAGAAAAGTGTATGAAAATCCATTTCTTACGTGGTTTTTCTTTTATAATTTTGGGTAAGACTATGCGCCGGTAACCTAAATATCAAAAGCCAAAAAGTTTTAATAGTGAGTTTTTATCTCCAAGTTCGCAAAATGACACTGGCCACTAGTTGTGTGTTGGGTGGTGTCGGGCTGGCAGTGCGACCCTGCGGCGGCAGGATAAACAATTTGAAAAAGGAACATGTGAAAATTGCAGACGCCATTGGCGCCCTTTTCAATTTGTGTGTATTTAGTTTTTTATTTTGTATGAAAGTATACAAAAAACTAATCATAATTATCGGCAGGTTTTGTTGATTGGTTTATGCGTAAACAATTGGGTTTTTTCAATGAAACAATCTTAGATTCGGATCTAAAATAAAATGATGTTCAGTCTGACGTAAAAATAATGTTCTTAGACATACTTTTTCCCCAGTATTAATACTACCAACAAATTCTTGCGTCAAGGTCACCATGTGACGTGACATTAATTCAAACAAAGCTGCCGATGTCTGCTCCAGCTATTACTTCTGTGAGCCTCTCCCATATTGCGACGACTCAGTTACATTATCCCTTTTTCGCGGACGCTACATTGTACGTAGTCGTCATTTTGTTTCTATACTGCAAATACGAAATTTTTTCCATTTTTTTTTTAAATGTAATTAACACAAAAAATAAATCCTATCCTGTCCTATTAATCCTTTTAAGTATTTTGTGTGTATATGAATAAATAAATAATAAAAAAAACGGCGAAAAAAATCTTAGAATAGACTGGAAGAGGCCATTATCTTGCAGTGAGACGGAATAGTCTAACTAAAAAAAAGCAACTATACTACCCAATGTATAGTTTGCGAAACATAAATATTTTCTTAACTTAATTTACTTAGAGTCACCTTAGAGTCAGCCCACCAACTCAGCTTAGAGTTGATATTCGTGTTAGAAAAAATAATATCATTTGGAAATAAAGATTTGAAAATGGTACAGCTTCATTCACTGTTTGTTCTGCTGACGAGGGTCAGTTCATTAGATGTGCACAGATTAATTATATCACGTATTGTTCGTTTGTGTGCTGTGTTTAATTCGTTAGAGTGAAATTAAATTTAAAAGAATTGGATGGGCGGTTTTCTAAGTATAAATGTGTGTAATTTAGATTGGATATAGCTCTCTGTGTTTCCTAACGTTTTCAATGTTGACAAGTATGTCCATGGATAATGTTAGTTTAGCTATAGAGTTTTAGTTAAAATGTACGGTTACTTTAGTCACTCAACTCTGTGGATACTCTAGAAACAGGTTTTAATTTTTGTCTACTTAATTGTACCTAACACCAGCATTTTTTATTATTTCAATTAATGTTTCAGCAGACCATGAGCGCAAACCTACAATGAGATTTAGATCCATGTTCACCGAAAAGATAACCGTCTGATTATTTAAAAACAGCTGTCACTGTGACATGTTCCCATACAAAAATGCGTTTAAACAGCTGTTTTAGATAATCAGTCTGTCATCTTCTTGGTGAACATGGACCTTAGTAATTTACATCGTAAAATGAATTTACAGTTGACTCGTAATTATCGAATTTAATACCTTTATAGGAACAATTCTGGTACATTTATTTATATAATCTGAATCTCGGAAACGGCTTCAACGATTTTTATGAATTTTAGTATGCAGTGGGTTTCAATGGCGGTAAATCGATATAACAGGTTTCATTTTCAGAGAACGTCACCGAAGAAAATAACCATCATTAAGTCATCCAGACATTTTTAACTTAAACGAGGACTCGTCGGTCAATAGTAAATCTTGACTAAAATACAAAATCATTTTATATCAGTCTCTACACAAACTATGACTTAATAATAAATACAGCTTAAAAATTAAGGTACAAAATAATGTTTGATGTTTAATTTAACACAATCAACACTACCTTTAAAAAATACCTTTACCTTTATCCTTTCTACTTTTTTTTAATATTACCCCAAAATTCGCCACCAACATACCATAAAGCCGCGACCACACCCTCCCACTAGCAATAAATCCAACGTTGTCGCGGACAGAAAAAGCTACCACTGAACATTGTGTTATAATGGATTTATTAATTTCACGCCCACGCCCCCATTTTATTGCCCGAATGTGCTTCTTTCTTGATTAATAGATTATTTGTTTTTATTGCTCAGAAAACGGTTGAGATCACGTTGAGGAATTATTGTTATTGGGTTTCGGCAAATCAAGGCAATTTCTAATTGCGCGCACAGTAAGCCTGTAGAAATCCAATGAGCAAGTTAATAGGTTACTGAGCTAAAATAGGTACTTTGAGTTTCCTATAACATTATGTTATCCTGGTAGCTATGTTTATCTGTTTACAGTCACTGTACCTAGTGCTTACCTTATTGTAGAGAAGGACCAATGAGTCTAGACAAGTGGCGATGTCGTTCAAATCAAACTGTGCCTTAGGTACAATACGTTTTTGACTTGTTTTCGCACTTTGCCAAGGCCGTCAGAAAGTCAATACGAGAAGCTCTTAGGGTAAACAGACTGTTTTCTAAACAGTCTGTCATCATGAAGAGTAGGCAAACCAAGCTTTAGGGTTTGAATGACCGTCAATAGTCAGGATCAAAACTCCTAGGTATGTGTTATGTGTTACTAGCTGACCCACGCAACTTCGTCAGCGTCACATAAGAGAGAAAAACAAAAGGAAAAATGAAACCCCGTTTTTGCAACATTTTTCTTTCGTGCTCATCTCCTAATAGTCGTAGCGTGATGTTATATATATAGCCTTCCTCGTAAATGGACTATCCAACGCAAAAAGATTTTTTCAATTCGAATTGAAAAAATCTTTTTCTTCCTGATAGTTCCTGAGATTAGCGCGTTCAACCAAACAAACAAACAAACAAACTCTTCTGCTATATAATATTTGTATAGATAGTATAGATTACAACACTCATCCAAAATTACATTCTCTTTTACTGATCCGCAGTACAAAAAACAAAATTAAAAGTCGGACGTTAAACCCTTTTACGCCTAAAACCTCACATATGCGACTAACCCACGATATAAAGCCTAACGAAACATTAAGCAGGCAACCTTTTATCTAACAAAATCCCCTGGCTATCTCATAACGGCTCATAATCACCCTCGTGCAATAATATGGTGATAATCACCCTTGTGCAATAATATCCGTCTCTCAGTCCCAGCTAGCCAGGGGTATGACAGGAGACGACACAACGTTCATCTCAGAACGAATTACTGTGTGGCGAGCGGAATATGAATGTAGAGGGTATTCGGAATATTTATGTGTGCCTCTGTGTTATGGCGGCGTTTCTGTTTAAGGTTGATTAAAAAATGTTTCACGGTGTTGTCATGTTGGTTAGAGCTTGCTTCCTTCTCTGGGGTAATGAGAGAAGTTTTTTGTTTTGAAAAGTTTGGAAATTAGAAGAGGTGAGTATTGTTTTGAGGTGGGATTGGATATAGTTGTCTCTTTAAAAGTGTACCTTGTAAGTACTTTTTTTTATTTCAGAGAATACATTTAATTACTTCTTATATATCCAACTTTTAAAAATAGATGAGCTATAGAATTTGAAATGGGACGTGTAGTATTTTTTTTAATTCTGCGAAGTCACGAATGCTTGCAATTGTATGTCTTCTTGTAGTTTGCATGGATTAAGACATTTTCACTACTTTAATTAAAATTGATCACAATTTAATGCTTTAGTTACCTACTCTTGGGTACTAAAAACTAAAATCTTAAAGGTTTTATTTGTTTACTCACGTTAATAAACACAAAAGCGAGCACTTAGAAACAAAATATAAAAGAAAATATGCGTATTATCCAACTATAGCTCCAAACTTGGGCTTAGTTTAGTCCCTTTTCGCGCACCAAAGATAACGATCAAAATCGTTTTAGGCTCGAATATATTAGGCATTTTTACATCGCAAAAACGTGAGTGAGTTTCCCACGAACCTTAATTTAGACCTTTCAATATCGAAACTGAAAGCCTTTTATCTTTTTCAGGCTTGAAAATAAACTCATTACAAAGTGACATGAGAACCCGATTATAGAATTCACACGTGCAGAACCCATTGTGACATTTTCCCCTTATTTTTGTAAGGTTTTATTGAATTTATTGGGAATGAGGTAATGGGAAAGGATGCTTCGGTGTGCCTTTATTTTATTTTTTACTACATGAACTCGAGTTTATTAAGAACATTTAATGTTCTTTCTCGTGTTGTTGGAAGCGAAAGATGAAATAAAGTAATTGATTAATGTACTTTTTTTGTATTGTTTTGTATAGAATTTGACAGTAGGTACCGTTGTCTCTACAATACAATAATGAATACATATTACATTAGGGAATGTAAATGCAAGAAATACAAAACTCTTTTTAGTTATTAAAATGCCTTGTATTGGCGCTTATAATAAACATTATGGTACACTTGTTTAAGTTTCTACTACATCACTCATTTTACAATTTATTGTTTTATGTAGCATGTTTTTGGTGAAACGGAACGCACTCTCATAACACGTCGTCCTCGATAACAGTGGTAGTGACATCAAAATCTATGTCTCAAAACAACACTTCTATTTGAAACGTTTTCACTACGATTTTATTATAATCTCGCTATAGCAATTTTTGCTTGAATAAAGCACATACAATTGCTAAAATTACGTTCTTAAACCAAAAAAAAAAATACACAAGGTAGATTGTCATAAATGACGTCATATTATGGCCGTGACAATATTTGAACTGTCATAGAAAATTGCATTAGTTTAATATAATTTTTGAGCAACAAGCAGTAGTTGAAATTAACTTTTAATACTTTTCTTGAGTTGATCATCATCTTCCTGCCCTTGTCCCATTTTATTTGGGGTCGGCGCAACACGTTTTCTTCTTCCATTCTCCCCTGTTAAACGTCACGGCATCATTTACTCCTTTCTCTTTCATATCAGTCTTTACACAATCCATCCATCTTTTCTTTGGCCTTACTCTCCCTCTCCATCCATCAATACTAATGTCCATCACTATTTTAGTCACACGCGTTTCATCCCTCCTCATTACATGTCTATACCAATCCAAACGACTTTCTTTCAATTTTTCAGTAATAGGTGCCACTTTCAAACTTCCTCTAATATATTCATTCCTTACTTTATCCATTCTTGTCACTCCACACATCCACCTCAACATTCTCATCTCCGCTACATGCAATCGTTTTTCTTCCATCTTCTTTACAGCCCTGCATTCTGATCCATACAATACGACAGGTCTAATCACGGACTTGTAAATTTTCCCCTTTAACTTGGGGGCCATCCGTGGGTCGCAAGTTGTTCCAGTGACCTGTCGCCATTTCTTGAGTTGATAATAGTGTATTTTATTGGTTTCAGTGAAGAAAAAATTACATGCATATTACCTTTAAATAAAATAAACTAACTAACTAAGGCCACGCGCAGTATAGGGTTTTGTAGTAGCCAATTATCACAATACAGAACACTTTATTCTAAGGATTTTGTATTTGGTACAAAATTATCCAACACCCAAGTCGACTATTACTGCTAAACTAATAAAGATATCTTAACCGCTTTTACTTTCCTTTAAAGTTCATGAAATGTACTAGCATCATGAATTTTTCCAGATTTTAGTTTTTAGAGGGACAAATATTTGCAGTTTGAAGTTTAATATTTTATAAATGAAGCATTAAATCGAAAAAAAGTATTAAAAACCCCTAGACTCATTCAACGATACACAGCACACGATGAGATAGTCAACGAAAAAAAAAACAGCCCCACTTCACATACCTACTCAAAAAAAAAATTTTTTTCGCAAATTTTAATATACCATTTTGTTAACGTAATTGATGTGCACATCTATAAAATTACAGCTTTCTAGTACAAACAGTCTCCGTGTAAAATCCCAGACGGACCCGAAAACTATAAAGGTCCTTGACGGGAATACGGAACCCTAAAAAATGGCGTCAAAAACTCCTCCTCAACGCTGTGAGGCGTTACCACGCTGTGTGGCAAAGCTAAGCCTTTGACCAAGGTAAAAGCCACCCCAAAGTCACGGGGAGTATCAACTAAACGTTTTGAAATTTCCTTGAAAAGACTGTGAGCACGGACCCCACGGTTCTAAAGTTTCAGCCCAAAACAGCTCGAAATTAAAGTTAACAACAAGGTTAAACTATATTTATGCCGCTAGAAGTTCTTTAGAGCACGATGAACTAGGAAGATGGGAAGGCGCAAGAGTATCGACACATGTTGCGTCCCACACTAAGGGCCTACCCATTTTCCATGGAAACAAAGGCTTGCTACCGATCTTTTGGTATCGTCGCACGCCAAGGCTTTGGGTTCTAATAAAGCTGGAACGACTAAGGTGACAAGAGACCGACGGATAATGTAATTTAAGTTCGCGTGCCGTCCAAAACGGCACTCTGGATTTCCAACGTTATGAAAACCTTTCCGAGTTATCAGCAATGTTAAATCGGACAACCAATCTAATTCTGTGAAATAACAGATAGATGTTATCATCAAAGCTGATGGCTTAGATAATGTGACAGTCTATTAGCAATAGCGATGATGGAAAAATCTAAAATATTTTTGATTGATAGAGATACTACTGGACATAGGCCTTCCTCCGTTCTTTCCAACGAACACGATGCTGTGCTATTTCTTTCCAATTCTTAAGGAAGACATCCATTTCACCTCGCCATCACCTTCGTGGTCTGCCGCGACCCCGTGTCGCTGTTTCAGAGCACCATTCCTGGGCCTTACAATACATACAGAATCAAAAATCAAAATCAAAGCATTTATTTCAAGTAGGCCAGTTACAGGCACTTTTGAATTGTCGAAACAAAGATGAAAATTAAATGTAGCTACAGTCCCAGTCACAAGACATAAAAACTGTGAAAGTACTGTAGTTGCCCATTCCCTAACGTAGATCTCTATGGAGAAGAACGGGCAAGAAACTCCATGGACACTCTTTTAAATCTAATTATTGTTACAAAATCTTGGTTACATCATTCATGTTGAGATGGTAAATTATGTGAGAACAATGTAGCAAGATGTGCACGATAAAAGTGTCCATAGTAAAAACAAAAATAATTATTTCAAATAAGCCATGGCCACTAAGAGATGACCACTGATAGCGCCCGTTCACGAACATGACGCATGGATCAGCACCATTCAGCTCAACCACTGTGAAGGGAGCTAAATGGCGCACCGACACACGCGCCATCATCAGCGAGACATTTGAGTCACAGTCCGAGAGACAGTCCGTTTGGCATGCGACACACATGTCCTGCCCAGTCTCATTTTATCCCGCCCCGTCCCGTTAATTTTTTTGATAATAAATACGTTTATTCATGTCCGTACATCTGTATAATATATACTAATATATTTATCTATACTAATATTATAAAGCAGAAGGGTTGTTTGTTTGGTTGGTTGAAAGCGCTAATCTCAGGAACTACCGGCTCGAATTGAAAAATATTTTTGTGTTGGATAGTCCATTTATCGAGGAAGGCTTTAGGCTATATAACATCACACATATAACATGCTATATGCAACATGCTATTGTAGCGAGTTATATAGCACGCTATATAACTCGCTACAATCATTAGGAGCGGAGCAGGAATGAAAAATGTTGCAAAAACGGGTACGTTTTTTTCTTTTCGTTTTTCTCTCATATGTGACGCAGACGAAGTTGCGTGGGTCAGCTAGTAATATTATAAAGCAGAAGAGTTTGTTTGTTTGTTTGGTTGAACGCGCTAATCTCAGGATCAAGTTGAAAAGTTATTTTTGTGTTGGATAGTCCATTTATCGAGAAAGGCTTTAGGCTATATAACATCACGCTACGAACATTAGGAGCGGAGCAGGAATGAAAAATGTTGCAAAAACGGGGATTTTTTTTCCTTTCGTTTTTCTCTCTTGTTATCTATAGGTTTGATAAATAATAACCTACATCTTGAAAGCGGTTCCCAGTTTCAAGTCCTCAGCTCTATGATAGTATCACCGATAATCGTTATTTATCATCTTTCTGTCCTTGTCCCATATAAGCTTTTTTTTGGCTTTCAGTCGGCGCAACACGTTTCTTTCTTTCATTCTAGATGACATCATGACATAATTTAATCCTTTTTCTTTAATATCATTCCTCACGCAATCTATCGATAATTGTTATTACCAAGACAATAACTTTTTTTGCATGAGTATGTATGTGTGTATTCTAATTTTGTATATATTTAAGATATTTAATCTGTTTTATGTATTCCATTTTCTCTCCTTTTACACACTATATCTACATCTCTTTATCTTTAGTATCTCCTTTCGCAGGTATTCTGGAAGAGATTTTATTAGAAATAAGCATCACTTTTGTACTATTTTCTGTTCCTTTTTTATTTTCTGTAATAAGTGTGTACTTACATATTAAATTGTTAAATAAAATAAATAACTAGGAGTAAAAAAAAACAACTGATGGTAAACCACATCTGCTTACAAAAACAGCTGACCCCAAGATAATTAATGAACTAAACCGTAAACTTTAAACTCGATAAAAAAGATACCATCACTTATAACTATTTAAAGTAGACTGTCAAGTTCCACTGGGGTTTCCAAGCCTCAAGTTAACTTAACTGTCAGGGGACCACTAACTAACAAGCTTAATTACAATCAAATTAGAAGAGCTCTGAGAAAAATAGCCTTTAAAAAGCGGGTAGCAAATAATGTTAAACTCAGTTACAAGTTAATATTCATCGACTTCTGGAGTCCCTTGATTCAAGCAGGTGCACTATCTTTTTTGTCAGGCTTTCTTGCTAAAAAATCTTAATTGTGTGTTAACGAAATAAATTAAGATTGTAAGGGTCGGTTAGGGCGTTGGTAATTTAATTGTAATTTATTTACGACTCTTTAAAACATTCATCTATTTAATTTAACTTTATGTACAGAAGAGGCACATAGGCGCACTTAATACCACAAGGCATTCTGTGCCAATCAACCTTTGGGTCAAATAGGACAGCATTTAAAATAAATAATAATAATAATAATTGTGAAAGAAAACAAAAAATAAATGAGTTAAATACCATTTTGTTAACTTAAATCGGTAAACATAAATAGGTACATACTCATACACATAAATTACACATAAGATGCTAAAAAAAGAAAAAACTAATACACTTATTATGGGTAAAAAAAAAAAAAATAGTAATAATAAAATTATTAGGTACATTAAACAACGTGTAACGTCAAATGCGCAAAACTTGAAAATAGTTTGATCAGAATCACGAGCAGAATCAATTTAACCACTTTTTAATACAGGTCTGTCACATTTAAAAAAAAATCTTTATTCAAAATGTTGCCCTAAAATTAATAGGTATCAAGCCATCATGTGCGCAAACCCGCCAAAATAGGTTAACAAACAAACACAAATGGTTGTCGTCCAATTTAAATTTTCTCTTATGCGGGATAATCTTGTCAGTAAATCTAATTGCCAGTACAACTAAAACAGCACATAAAACCTTAAAATTTTTTGAGTTGTTTTTTTTTTCTCTGAGAATTAGGTCAACTGAATTAAAAATCATTTGAGGTGTCTGAGGTTTTGAGCATTTAACGTTACATGTTGAATACATACTACAACTAGATATAATTACAAAAAAATAAAACTAAACGTAAAGTAGTACCAACCATATTCTATACAACGATGGCAATAGGACACTTTAGGCGTCAAAATACTCCTCCGCATCGCTGTCATTGAAAAACGTGCCCAGAAGACTGGCAGTATTGTCACGTTGAATGACATTTTTTGGCCAAAGAAATAGCCACACGCGAAGTGTCGACCAGTCAGTGCACATATCTTCTATCTATACTTATAATAAACTAGCTGACTCGCGCAACTTCGTCTGCGTCTCATAATTTGAGATTTAAACTATCCTATCTCTCAAGTTGGATCGAACTGCACATGGTGTGCGAATTTTATTATAATCGGTTAAGTGGTTTAGGAGTCCATTGAGGACAAACATTGTGACACGAGATTTATATATATTAAGATCTGTAGAGAGGTCAATTCTGTACATGAAATATATTTACAAAATAACTATCGGGGGGTGATTAGTGATCGATACTGATGCCAAAAATGCAATCAGTAAAATTTTTGTCTGTCTGTCTGTCTGTCTGTCTGTCTGTATGTTATTTATAGAAAAAAAAACTACTCGACGGATTTTAACGAAACTTGGTACAATTATTCTACATACTCCTGAGCAGGTAATAGTATACTTTTCATCACGCTACCATTAATAGGAGCAGAGCAGTGAAAGGAAATGTTGGGAAAACGGGAGAAGTTACTTGGTTTTTTTAGCTTCCGTCGCGTGTGCAGCCTTAATGGTTAAAGCTACATAGAAATCATGTATAACGGAAATATTCCACATAAAATTATATAAAAAATATCCCAAGACAGCATATGTCTATCTTTTATAGTTGACTCACAATAACACGTGTAACTCCCGATAGCTTAGCAGTTCGGAGATTTGTTATTATTATATTTGTTTACTCTTACGTTTATATCATCACGCTATGACCCACATAAAACATAGGATACATTTTATTCCGGTAGTAAGATCCCATGGGACAATAATCAAACTTCACGCGGGCGAAGCCGCTGGCAGAAGCTAGTATTGAAATAAATACAAACAAATAGTCCAAAATACGAGAACCCTTACAATAATTACTAGGACTAGCTTGTGAGTAATTTATTCTGACTTTAAATAGTACTTCTGAACTGTTTTTTTGAAAGCTACTTGCTTTCAGCTTTTTTAATGCCAAGGGGTAGCGCGTTCCAGAGCTTTAAACATCGAGTTCTCATTGTTACATACGTTTTTATTTATTAAAATTGTACACACAACATTTTTTCAAATAAAGTATTTGAAAGATATCACGGCAGTTTAATATACAATGAAAACTTTCCGGAAGAATTCTTTAAAACCTGGTGCTAAGTTTTGCATAACAACGCGGTCACACACACATACATGATTATAACCGCACATCTCTACTTGAAAATGTATTGGAACATCTACGGTCTGATGTTATTAAATCTACTGCATTATTGAATTGGTTCTACATTGAATTTATCATCAGGCTTTAATAAGTCTGTAATCCAATTACGATCTCGATTCCGTTTCTCTCCTATGACTTACATCGAATTTCCAAAAAATAAAGTCATTGAATCATGACAAGAGACGATAAAGCGATCGCTAAGCGTTCCCCGTCACGCCACCCATGTTTCTACTTCATTATCATACAAATTGCAATTTGTTGTCTTTCCGTCTGTGTTCCTTTAAAAGGACTTGTTGGCTTGTTTGTATTTTGAAAGCATTTGCGATGCTTTGCCAAGCTTTGTGCGATGATGAATATCGTTTTGGGTCTATTAGTTTGTGGTTTGGAATTTTGAAAATAGGCTTGACGACAGTATCAAAAAATTACAAATGTATTTAGTCCGTCAGTGGGACAAGTATTTTTTGTTTTTGTAAATCAGTGAATATTGGCAAAGATAAAACGCATCAAAACTTGAGAGTGGGGGCTCGTGACGTCAGAACTAACTAAAAATTATACCTAGGCGTGACGTATTCGGAACATTAAAAGCGCCGTATCTTCGTCAATTTTGATTTACGTTACAAAAGAAAAAATACGGGTCAAAATTTTTGAAAATCTACCTGACAGACTAATTAGATTTTTTTTGTCGTCTTCCCTATTATGAAGGCGGATCAAGAGATCAGATATTTTGAAGTGTGAAAACTATGACATAATATCTACGTCTGAAGGTATGTGAAAACTGTAAGTAAATATATTGTTAGGAGGAAATGAGATTTTACGCAGCACTTGTTACTTCTATGGAAAGGAGTGACGAACAACTGCCAATGGACTCTGGTCGCAAGAGACTTGTTGGGAATATGGCTCTAAGGGCTGTAAGACTAGGGTAAGCCACGATAGTGGCGGTAAGTCCCCTCTTTGAGGAGTGGCTGGAGAGGCGCCACGGCGTCCTCACCTTCCACCTGACGCAGGTCCTCACCGGACACGGATGTTTTGGGAGGTACCTGCACCGAATCAGGCGGGAGGAAACGCCCGGGTGTTTCCACTGCGAGGATCGACCGGAGGACACGGTGGAGCACACGGTGGAAGTCTGCCCTGCGTGGGCGGAGCACCACCGTGTCCTCGTAGCGGCAATCGGTGGCGGCGACCTCTCGCGTCCGGCCCTGGTTCAAACCTACTTCTGCGAAGCAGTCATGCTAACGAAGGAGGTGGCGGAACGAGAGAGGGAGAGAGCCTCTCTTCCCAGCCGGCGCCGGAGACGCACCGGGCGTAGAAGCGGGCCTGTGGACGGTTGGCTATCGGCTAGTTAGCCGTCCGTCCATCCAAATGCCAGCACAGTGAAGGGGCCCGTTAGGGCCAAAGCCTGCCGGGGTAGCGGGCAAAAACAGGCGGGTTGCGGGTTCGAAAGAGATACCGCGGCCCCGGAACATAAGGGGCGAGGAAGGAACATGGATGGGTTTTAGTCAGTAAAAGTCTGACCTGAATCTGAACCTGGCGTACTTGCACTTCTTTTATTTTATCCACAACCCATCGCAATAATAAATTAAATAAATAAAACAGCAATGTAAAGCTGATTATCATACGATTACTGCTGTAAAAACAACCATAAAACAGATCATTTATATGACTTCTCCTAATGTACCACTTTTGCACATTGATAAATGATTAAATACATTTAATTCAATAGCAATTTCATCAGTATAATTAATGCTTCAATCTTCAAAGCCAGAACATCAACGGGCCTATTAAAACAGTTTTATTTGCTTATATAAATAGTCCTCCCAGTCATTAAGCGCTACTGGCCGCAATTTGCAAAGTGACACCACTTTACAATTCACGAAATTGACACTCAAATCGTAATGTTTATTACGAGTATTGCCATGCGTAAAAGTAAAACTCGTAATTTGCGAGTCGACTCGTAAATTGCAAGAAAAGTTGACCATCAGTGGGTTTTATGGGTTATTTATTATTTTTTTGTGATGCGTAACTGGATTTGAAGATACATTGCGATGTGAATTATGGGAAAAGAAGGTCGTAATTTTGTCCAGTTACTGACATAAATATTTTAGAAGCCGAAGAGATGATGATGATTATGTTGAACGATTCTGAAGCTACTTTCATAGAAGCTGAACTTGGCTTGCCCTTAAACCTACTACTTTTCATGACGTTAGGGTTTCTGAACGGTCTGTTTGCCCTAGGGGCTTGCCGTATTATTGGCTGCTAGGTACGCCACTGCCTACAGCCAACAACATCAAGTGCAGGGTTGGGCCCAACTTGAACGGAAGCATTTCAGAATGTTAACATTATTGATATCGCTTTGAGAGTAACAAGAGGTATGCTCGTGTAGAACACTTTTGGTAACAATAGGCTCCCTTGTACTACACCCGCCATGCTTTATCACGATTTTAGGGTAACAGTCTTTGCCCGTAAAATAGAACACAAAGATGTAAGTAGCGGTTGAGCTAGGACAAATCGTTATACTTCACAAGGCTATTTTAAATGCTTGTCTAGCTACGGAAAACCCTTAAAAGCGGCTTTCAGACTACGCTATAAGATAATAGCATAATAATATGGTATATAGTTCATAGCACAACAATATCGGTCACCATACATTTGTTATGGACACGTTCAGACTGTACTATAGTATATAGTATTGGCTTACTATATGCTAAAAAATGGAGCGATACGCTGAGTTCATACTATGCTATATCACCCGCCGACCTTTTCTTCCGGGAGCGATCACCCCCGGCCATATCGCAAGACTCTTCAAAGATCGCGGCCAACTGAGCTTGCTGTAAAGGGTGTACAACACCTCTTTACGAAGCCGAAAGGAACTTGTTTTCCCCGTCATTGCGATCATTTTTTTGTTCTACACCATACCTCCGTAACTAGAAGGTTCTCTTATAGTTACGGAGATATGGGGGGTCAAAGTTATAACTTTTTAACAAGTTTTTTTTTTAAACAAGTACTCCCGTACTATTAAATCCATCCATCAACACAATGTTTTAAGTGCGTTATATTGAGTTCTACCACAAAGCATGATGTACAACCTCAAAAAAAAACATTGTTTCCCAGCAATATTTTTTGCGTAAAGTTACTTAGTTTGATGTACAGAATGCTTGGTTAACGGCTTTTGTGATGAGGTGGTTTACACCCTGTATACTATAAATGCTTGCGATAATATCGCGTAATGTGAATAAATAAAAATAAATGAATAAATATCGCTGGACATTAACACACAGCGCCACTTAGTGCCTCACTAAGCAAAGCTTGTGTCGTGGACACTAGATAGTTGATATACCATGCTATATAGTATAGCATTAGGTTCTGCTTTGCTATGCTATATAGCAGAATAGTATAGCGCAGTCTGAAACCAGCTTTACCAAATCGTGTTCGTGTTTGACCCAATTTCGAATATACGGAATCAAATTATTGTAAAAGCTGAAGCTTTTTATGTATCCGCCCGGGGATATTGTAAAGGATTATGATTTTAGACGATATCATTCTTGCTCGATGTAAGAATGTTTATTATTTTCTTGCGCCAGTTTTAAAATATTACTTATTTTACTCGGATTTAGACTAATCCTAAAAACGTGAGAAGGATTATATTTTTATTTACTTTTAAATACTTTATTAAGGAGAAAGCATATTATTATCGATTACCATATTATTTGAATCTTTTATTCAGTTTTTTACACAAATTTTACATTTATGAACATTCATTTAATAAAAAAATATAAAAACATTTATAAATATAAAAAAAGGAGCAGGGTCCGAGCTACCGGTGGTCAAGGATCTTGAGAGAGGAACCTTCTAACAATACGTACCGTGTCCAGAAGAACTGTTTTCTGAATCAAGCCCTTGATCCAGCTGCCAAGCGAGAGTATCCTAAGATGTTGGTCGAGGCTCTTGGCTATTAAGCCATTGGCTGACACGACTAGCGGCACAATATCTGCTGTACTCACTGTGCTGTAGATTATTTATTATTATAAGACAGGGAAATATTCTTTTACTTATATCAAATCGTAATAAATAAACCCTAATTTGAAATAGTTCATATTTCGATTCGATATATAATTTAGCATCCCAAACAAACGACCTAATAGTCTATTTGAACGAATGTTATACATTACAAAATAAACACATGTTTACGTATTCAATTTCACAGTATTAAAAGCACAGCTAATTAAAACAGCGTGTAAATTATCATATTCCCACGATACATTCATGACTAAATACTTTGTAATTACTTACACCGGCCCACGATTTCAATTGCAACCCCATGGCATCCCATTCATAAAGCATACACAAGTCCCAGCAATCAATCGACGCATTTACATATTAAAATACATACGAGCAGGCAGGGTGGACAACGTACATGACATGCTACGTGTCATTCCTAACGCCAAGCAAAATCAAGCCACCTGTAAGTAGATATATCCTCAAGATTATGGAGATAATAACATAACGGCCGTGATTGTGAGGAAACCGGCATGTCCTAGAACCAAAAAATTTGAAGACATTGACAACTACCAATCCGCACTGTGCCCGCGTGGTGGATTATATCTTATTTCCTTTTACAGAGACGAGGCCTGTATCCCAACAGTTGGAACATTAATAGGCTGATGATGATGATGATGATACAACGGCCCGACAAGAAATTTAAGGCAGATTTGCAGCCCGTCAAACACAACTCCCGTCTAGTTCGAGGATACCTACTCCTTTTTAATCGACTTCAAAAAGGAGGAGGTTCTCAATTCGTCGGAACCTTTTTATTATTTTATTTTTTATTTATGTTCCCCGATTACTTGAAGATGTCTGAGTGTTTTGAATAATTATTTATTTGTTTGAAACCCAGGTGCTGGCTTCCCAGGTGGTCCGATAATCATCAAGTCGGGATCTGATGATGGGATTCTGGAGAAATTGAGAGAACTCTTCAAATTTTATAGGCCAATTGATGTGATTTGGGAAGTTTTTGGAAAAGTACTTTCTTAAAGTGGTCCCATTTCAATTTGGTGAAGATCTGATGAAGAATTTCGGAGGTAGGCAACGGAACTTCTCAATAAATTATAGCAAATGGACTGGGATTGCTGAAATCTCATGTCTATCTATTGTTTACACCAGTTCATAACATAACATCACGCCGCTACGCTGTGATGGGGTAAGCTAGCGGGGGTAAAATAACTTTAGCTTCAGAAGTCGGTGACAAAAAATTAAGTTAATCAATCAAACAAAGGTCACCGACTTCTGAAGCTAAAGTTATTTTTCACTTTTTTTGTGTTTTTTGGAGTCGCTTTTATTTTTTGCAAAAAAGTTTTTATTTTTCACCTTTTCAAATGAAGGACGACTAACTTTCCGCCCTCTTCCACGTCCTCAGTACAATGTAAATTATATTAATATTAATATAAAGATTGCTAGGATAAAGAAGTTATTTTGCGAGAATACCTGATGCAACGTGCTAATTGTATTCGGGTAGTAACAGCGTGGCCTGACACGATCTAGATATTTTGGTCTTAATGGCACACTGGCACAGCTAAGCACGTATTAGCAGCTAAAAAACTAAGCTAATAATGCTGAATTCGTGAAACAAAACCAGGATAGATGATGACCAAAAATCCAACAAGTTGGCCAACTTGCTCGCACTTCCAAATGATCTGCATATCACATAGTGCAGGCAATCGACAATATTAAAAATGGTGGAGCTAATAACTCCTAGTGATTGACTTCTCTATACTAAAAAGTAGACTGCGCTTGTTTTTAATACGCATGATTTACGTCAATATGAAAAATCTGCGTTTGTGTGGTCGAGCATTTTCTGTGTTTGCCGGTTAAGGGGCCGGCGGAGCAAGCGGTTTTCATACAAACGTAATACCATAATAATAATAATATGAAAATCAAATATATTCTTAAGGTAATGTGTATATATTTCGATTGTATTATAGAATATCTCGCCTCTCCTGCGAGATCTACTGCGTCGCCTACTGCGTCGGCTGTGTCAGGGCTCCACATCGTGGTTGTTTTGGCCCACAGCTATAAGTCTATGAAAACCAATCGTCTATGAAGGGAAGATATATTAAACTCTTGGTATTATTCAATTATTTGGTTTATTGCATGCAGATGGTCAGTAGTGAAAAGGCCTGATCTAGATCTAGTATAGATGAAAATTTTATGAGTGTTTTTCAAGTTGAAAAATGATGTGGAACTTATCTTCTTCATTTTGCACTGCAATGGACTGAGTAAAATTTAGAACAGTAAATAATTAAACATTTTTGTGCTGTTAATGGTTTATAACTAAATGTATACTGTTGTTTGTCATCAAACGATCAAGGCGTTAGTAACAGCCTTTAAATATAATCCTACTTCCTACTAATATTATAAATGCGAAAGTTTGTGAGGATGTATGTTTGTTACTCTTTCACGCAAAAACTAAAGAACGGATTTGGATCAAATTTAGCACACAGATAGTTTATTATCTGGATTAACACATAGGATACTTTTTATCCCGGTAATAAGATCCCGTGGGATAATTTCAAACTTCACGCGGGCGAAGCCGCTGGCAGAAGCTAGTATTATATAATCACGGTACATACATTAGTGACTGTATAAGTTTAATAAGTAGTTAAAACGATAAATCGCTGCTGGTTCTTACTAGCGCTTGCACAACTTTGCCCAAAAGGAGAATGACCAAAAATGTATGGGCTCTGGTCCAAAAAAAAAACTGCTACCCCCAGGGTTGACTCCATTGTGGGTTAACTTATACTGATGGACTAACTATGTGTGCAAATGTGCATCAAATTCTAACCCACAGTTACAGACTAATTCAACAATATTGAATACTGTAACGTTACACTATTGCCTGCACTTATTTTTTGTGTATCTTATTTCTATATAATCTTATTCACTAAATACTTCAATGAATAATAAATAAAAACGATATACTCGAAGTTGTTCAAAAAGCTTTTTATGTTTCCTTTTTTAAATCATGATGCCAGGTACAAGAAAAGGTCGTCAAGTGAATGTGCTACTTTTTTTCAAGTTCACGTTTCAGCTAATATCTACGATTCTGTGGGACAGATTTTTTCATTTCCATATAAAAAATGATGAACTTGAACCCGTCTTTCAAATGAGCTATGTAGTAAATCTGGGGGCAGACCTTTTCCTTTTAAAAAAAAAATTTGGTCCACTTTGGTCATTCTCCTTTGTTGCTGGGAAACGACTTCTTTTTTTGGGGTAAAAAATCACGTTTTATAGTAAAATTCAATTTACCGCACTCAAAACAATGTGATGGTAGATCAATTGAATAGTACGGGGGCCGTGGAGGCGTTTGCAGAAAATATTACATTAAAAACATGTATAAAAAAACTTTTGAGAAAGTTGGAACTTTGACCCCCAATATCTATGGTATAAAACAAACAAGAAAAACCGGCCAAAAGCGAGATAGACTCACACACCGAGGGTTCCGTACTATTTTTTTTAAAGGACAAGCTTAACTTTGCTATTCGATCCCATCAAACGGCGATTGCATCAACCGCAAATAATAAGTTTGTGGTAGTAAAATTGCTTTTTTGTTATTAAACCATATATTTACTGTTTTCACATTTTTTCCTGTACATGTGCTTCAAGACAGTGCTTCTCGCCAAATTTTGGGATTCTAGGTCAACAGCAACTACCATTTTTATAGGTTTTCGACCCAAAACCTATAGGGTACTTCCGATTGACCTGGAATTGACAATTTTGGTTTAAAGCAAGGTCTTACAGCATAAGTGAAGGGAAAACTCCGAAAAAAAAAAGTTGTAAACTAAGGTAAATTTTGGTACCTACTTACAAGTTTTCGCGAAAATATAAATTTGCCCATTTCTTTTGATCCTTTTGACACTGAACCATCATTTGTGTACAGCTAAATAGGGACAACAAACCACAGTACCTGGTATAAATTTTAACTTGCCACCCGTCCATGAGAAAATTGGTGGAGACAGACGGACAGACAGACGAACAAGAAAGTGATCTTGAAAAGGGTTCCTTTTTTATTGGGTTTTGAGATACGTAACCCTATAAATGATCGCAAAGACGGGGAAAACAAGTTTCTTTCGGCTTCGTTAAGAGTATTTTGAAACCCTTTATAAACAGCTGAATACAAATAATGCATTGTTTTACCTAGACTTTCACGGTTTTGCACTACACTTAAAGTACTTACGGGATTATATCTGTGATTTTCTTTTGTTTTTTCGAGCTCCCGATATTTCGAGGCTGTTGCAAGCATCATGATCGCGGGAATACTGAAGAGGTATGCGGGTGGGACGAAAATTATTCATTATGATCAGACAAATCTATCTACCCTCTTTCTTAGTCTTTTATTACGCGCACTAGTGGCACTTGGTTTTTTCTTTATAATGGAAACGCATGCACGTAAAAACAAAAGAAAATCACGGATATAATCCCTTAAGTACTTTAAATTTACGTAGTTCATTATAGGTCTTCCTTGTCCCTTGGAAACGTGCAGCCAGGAACTTACTCACTAACCCAACCTTCAATGCAGTCACAAGAAAAAAAATCCCATAAAATATATTCCCCACACAACATAAAATCACACACCGCTACACCGCTACAGAAACGTCTAGCATGAACATCGACAGCGATCGGAAGTCGTCACAGCCGTGAACCAGGCAATATCCGGGGAGCGCGCTTTGACGGGTGGAACGGAGCTGAGTCGGCGACGTACTACAACGTAGACAGTGTATCTATATCATATCAGGCAATATGGTGACTAAAGTTTTTGGTAAAAATTACTTGATTTTTGGCGGTAAGTACAGTCTCGAGTACCAATGATTTTGAACACTTTTTTAAAAGATTTTTTCGCCTTCCGTCATCATCTACCTAGCCTTTTCACAACTATGGTGTCGTGGGCTTAAAGTCTTACCAGATGCAGCTGAATTCCATTATTTTATATGGAACGATTGCCTATCTGATATTCACTCCACAACCCTGGATTTCCGAGTCCTGGATGTTTATATGATTGTATAATAAGTATGTATTTACAAACAAAAAGTATATATGTAGTATATCAACTGTCTGGTGACCACGACACAAGTGTTGCTTAATACTCAATACTCAATACTCAAATCTTTATTGCATTCCATATGTATTACATAGATGGTGTTATCACAATAATATAAAATCAATATGGACCCTGTCGGGCACAGCAACATTAGGAGAGAGGAAGAGCAATTCAATAATATTAGGTACTATAAATTATTAGATATAATAAATATATAAATTATGATTAAATATGTTTATATATTTTAAAATTATTAGGTCTGTGTATTAGGTGTAATGAATTATGTATAACGATTTCTTTATTGTAGATAATTATTTTGCAATTATTAGAACTATGTTTTATTATTATTATATTATATTACTGTTTATTATTAAATTATATACTATTATTTAATTATACATATATTTGGTTTCCTACATTTAACGCGATTGAATAATTTTATTTTGCAAACGATTTGTCATCTATAAACTCCTTTACTGAGTAGTATGCCTTGGATTCCAGAAATTGTTTTAATTTATTAATAAATACATTTATTTTGTCTACTTCTCGAATGTCATTTGGCAATTTATTATAAATTTTTGTGGACATAACTAAAGAGCCGGTTGAGTGCATTTTAAGTCGGGATTGGGGTATGATTATTTTGTTTTTGTTGTGTCGAAAGGTGTACCTAGTTTGTGTTTCTTCACAAGTGGTGTAAAAATCTGGGTATTTTCTGACAAATTTACATAATTCAAAAATATATAAACAGGGAAGTGTAAGTATTTTGAGTTTTTGGAAGTGTGGTTTGCAGCTATCTGTTTGTTCAATATTGGTTATTATTCTAATCAGCTTCTTTTGTAAAATAAATATTGTTTGCGAATCGGTACTGTTTCCCCACAGCATGACCCCATAGTTGAGCCATGCCTGAGCGTATGCATAGTACGTGACAAGTGCCGTTTGAAGGTTTGTAGTTTTTTTAATTTCGCGTAGGGCGTATGAAAATTGTGATAGTTTTGCTCTTAACTTCTGAATATGGGATTTCCAATTTATGTGGGTATCTATGGACAAACCGAGGAGAGTAAACTCGTTTACTTGTTCCAATTTTGCGTTATTAAAAGTGAAATTTAGTTTTAAAGGGGATTTTTGATGTGGGTGAAAAGTAATTAATTTTGTTTTGGTGAAGTTAATTTCTAGGTTATGATTATCCATCCAGTTTACAACTGTAGAAAGAAGAGAGTTTAATTTGTCGTTAATATTGTCATGGTTCTGGCATGAGGTAAGCAAAGAGATATCGTCAGCAAATAGAACACATGGTCCGTTAATAATTTTAGGAAGGTCGTTTATATAGATAAGAAACAACAGGCAGCCCGTTACACTCCCTTGAGGAATTGAAGCACTTACTGCTTTGCTGTCCGATCTTATTTTAATTATTTCATTTGTGGTTTTATCGAAGTATTCAATTTCTACCAGTTGTACCCTATCTTTTAGATATGATGTAAACCATTCATGAGCTTTCCCTCGTATTCCTATCCCATGTAACTTGTCTAATAGTATTTTAAATTGGACCTTGTCATAGGCTTTTGTCATATCAAGCAGCATGCCTATGGCGTAGTTCTTATTATTAATTATGGTTAGAGCCTCTTGTACGTATTTATGGACTGCAAACGTTGTAGACCTGTTTTTGCGGAAACCGTTTTGGCAGTCGTCAAGTATTTTATATTTCTCACAAAATGAGTATACGCGGTCACACATAGCCTTTTCAAATATTTTAGACGCAATTGGAAGCAGCGCAACAGGGCGATAGTTGTTAGGGTCGGTTTTAGAATTTTTCTTGTGAATGGGTTTTATCAGTGCGGTTTTTAGTTGTGTGGGAAAAGTTCCTTCTTCAAACGATTGGTTAACTAATTTAAAGAATGGTAGGGTTAGTTCGTCTGCACATTGCTTTAGTAGGAATGGGGGAAGTTCGTCCACTCCAAAGCTCTTTTTATTTTTTAAACTTTTTATAATTTTGTTAACTGTATAGGGATCGACAGGACCGAGAAACATTGTGTTCTCTGTGGGGCACATTACAGGGGCTCCTTTTGCTAATGAGGTTTTTTCCCCAATTGAAGCGAAAAAGTCATTAAAAATATTTGCTATTTGTTTAGGTTCTGTTATCAAGTTATCATTCCTATGTAATTTTATGTTTATTTTTTCGCTTTTTACTGATTTATTTGTTCTTTCATTTATTATATTCCACAAAGTTTTTACTTTATTTGTTGACTTTTTTATTTTATTTATATATTGTAGTTTTTTTGCTGTCGTTACAGACTGTTTCAGGGTTTTTTCGTATTTTTTATAATATTTTAATAATATGGGATTGTTTGTTTTAGTGGTAAGTATTTTAAGTAGCCTTTTGTTTCTGCAAGATAATTTAATACCCTTTGTTAGCCAGTACTTCTTATATATCGGTTTTATTTTAATCTGCTGAAGCGGAATACACGCATTTAGGATTTTATTTAATATATTATTGAACGCAGAGTAATTTTCATCAATATTTTTATCTGATTGTATTATTTCATTCCAATTTAATTTTTTTAGTTCAGATTTAAAGTTTTCTACATTTTGGGTATTATATAATCTTTTCTTGGTAAACCAGTTAGTTTTACTACTATTGTTGTCGATAACTAATTTCATGTGTAAGATAGTTGCGCAGTGATCTGAGAAGCCTAATTCTTCTACGGTGGTATAAGTATGTCTATGATTAAAGTTTGTAAAGATTAGGTCTAAGCATGTTGAGGTAGTTTGTGAGATTCGTGTGGGGACTTTGATATGTTGTATGAATTTATATTCCAACATTAGATCTAAGAACAAATTAGTTTTTAGACAGTTTTCTAGTATATTTATATTTAAGTCTCCTCCTAATATCACGCTAAATCTCGAATATTTTTTATTAATATAACACATCATTTCTTTTAATTGGCGAGTAAAAACTTCCTCCTCTCTTCTATTCCAATAAATTGTAACGATAACTACATTCTCTTTGGGTAATTCTATTGCACATAATTCTATACAATACTCAACAGACATATTACCAATATCACAGATTTCTTTATAATCTAAATGGTTTTGTAACAAGATACAGACGCCGCCGCCCCCTCGAGTGCGGCGACAGTAGACAGAAGATGCTGCAAATTTATAGCCGCTAAACTGTAAGTTATTCAATTTTTCTGGTGATAGCCAAGACTCACAAAGGCATATAGCGCCATACATTGGTTTTTCGTGGATGAAGGCTTCAAGGAGGTGTTGTTTATTAAAGATGCTTTGTACGTTTTGATATAGAATTTTAAATTGTTGTTCTGTGGTCTCGAAAAGTATTACTGTTAGTATAATCGTTACTATTAGGTTTATAATGTAGTGTAGTGAGGGATTTTTCGTGGTTGTTTATTTGTTCGTTATATTTGACGCTTCTGCGGTATGTCTTCTCTCTGGTCGCTTCTTCTTTACTTTCTATCCGTTTCCCATCTACATATAGGTTGTTATTTCGTATTACCGCATACTGTCCATTTTTTCGTGCTCTCAGCATTTCCTCTCGCATTAACTTTCTTTCTTTTCGTGCATTTTCATTAAGAAATTCGGACACGTGTATGTTAGTTCCTTGGAAATAGTGGCTGTTCTCAACTATATACCTAGCCATTTTTTTGCTTAGAAACTCAATAACTAGGGGTCTATTTTTGCCGGTGTATCTTCCTATACGTTTTGTTTCTTCTATGTATCCGTTTAGGTCCACATTCAGGATTTCATAAAACATTTCCATCAATCTGCTGTGTATTTCATACTCAGGCTCATTGTAGTATTCGGAGAAGCCGTAGATTACTATTTTCTTAGAGTAGTTTTCATCTTTAATTTCTGGAGTTGGTGAAAGCCTCATATTTTTTATTTCGTTTTTCAGGGTTTCATTTTCTTTGCTTAGTTCTTCTATTTTTTTGTTTATTTTTTCTATTTCATGAGAGGTTTTATCGTTTTGTTTATATAGGAAATCGGTTTTTCCTTTGATATCCTCCTCGAGCTTGGCGATTGCTTTTTTTATTTCAACTTCAATTGTATTTTGTAGTTCTGATATTATAAATTTATTATTTTCCTTTAAGCGTTGTATTATAATTTCGCTTAAATTTTCTAGTGAAAAGTTAGCTTGGGAACCCGCGTTTTTATAAATATCCCTATTTTCTTGGTGGATTGTATCTCCGAGAATGCACGAATCTTCTGATATTGTGCTATCATTGTAAACATTTGTAGTCTTCTTTCTGATGGTTATATTATTGGTGGTAGTCTTTTCAATGGGGGAAATTGACTGTTTGTTTATTTTATGGTCGTGGGGTCGTATTGGAGTGTCTATATTGCTGGTTTTCGGAGCCTTGCAGCGGCATGCCTGGCATTTCCATGATTCTTTATTCTCTGGCGTCATGCTCTTGAACAGGTCAATTGTCGTGTTCGCGCATTGTAGATCATATGTATGTTGACAAAAATAACAGACAAGCATTTCCTTGTCTGGTGTCTTTTGTTGACATCCTGCACACACAATCGTTGATGACATCTTAAGAAATTTTATAATAGCACCCTCTAGTGGGAAATGTGTGAAATGGTGTCAAAACTCAATGCAAATCCAAGCGATGGTAGTTGTCATATATCGATAGTACTTTCGCTGTTTGCCGTAAGATGGAGCTGTTAGGAACACAGAATGATTTGCACTTTCTATTGTTTATCAATATTTATCCACTTAGGTATTCAATATCGGTTTCTAACCTTTTTGGGGTGCTCCTTTTCAATTCAACAGGAGTCACTCTCTCTTTGACTGCTTTTCCTAGTAAAACACGTATCACACAAACTTAAACTTTGGTCGTTGACACAGGTTGTTATTTGAATATTTCTTCACTTCCTTTCTTAGAATTTAATAAACTACTAGCTGACCGGCGCAACTTCGTCTGCGTCTCATAAATTGAAATTTAAGCTATCCTATCTTTCAAGTTGGGTCAAACTGCACATGGTGTGCGAATTTTATTTTAATCGGTTAAGTGGTTTAGGAGTCCATTGAGGACAAACATTGTGACACGAGATTTATATATATTAAGATAACTTCTGTCACTGTTAGTGTTCCAGTATTTCACTTTTATTTACTTTTTGTTATGATAAAAGCACTGTTTCTATTTTTAATGGTAAAAAGTACACAGAGCCTATGTTAACTTGCGCACTGCAGCGCCCTCTCCTTAGTGTGGCACTAGATGGCGCTGTGTGTCCAGCTGTCCAGAGATGTCCAGCGATATTTATTTATTTATTTATGTCAGTCTTTCGGGCCACTGACTATGTGAACCTTGTTTTATCTAAAGTTCGACATATGTGTTGTGTGCGTGTCAGCAGCCGTTTGACTGATCGTGTAAGAATTGGGCACACGTTACAGTGTACCGGTACAGATTTTAGACCCTCTGAGAACACTATATAGTGCCAAATCGAATGCTAGTCTGTAAAGTCCGATATCCGAAGTCGCTTCTATGATTTGACTAAACCTTTAACACAACGTGTTACGACAAACAGGTACGGATTGAACCTCTCAAACCAACGCATTAATCAGCTGCACAAATAGAACTGTCAGTTATTGATGTTAACCCTAAAACGATATTGCTATTCGTAAACTGTTTGCTTTGACCAGTTCACTGTTGATGGTCAGTCGCAATATCGTGGATTCTGAATTCATAAAGCGGGATTAACTGTGTTTAGAGGATAGCTGGGACACTATGTTGGCAAATGTCGGGTAAGTATTGAACCGCCATATTTGTGAAGCAAATAATTTCGTGACAGATAGAGTTTTGGTCTAAGAAGTTTTGTTGGTAAAGGTTTTGAGACGGTCAAGTGTTCGTTTTATTTTTTCTTCTTCTTTTTTTTTCGATTCGGTGGTAGATCAGTTTTGTCTAGTAACTAGCCACGCACTGTTTGGACACTTTGGACACTCCAAAATTATGAGACATGTTTGTGGATGTCAGATAAGCAGTCGTTCAATGTAAAATATTCGTATTCAGTTAGATTTCATTAGACTGGAAGCAGAAAGCACGAGACAGATGATGATGATGATGCAACGGTCAACAGCACAATATTCACACATAGATATTAAATAAATAAATATCGCTGGACATTACACACAGCGCCATCTAGTGACACACTAAGCAGGGCTTGTGTCGTGGTCACCAGACAGTTGATATACTACATATGTACTTTTTTTTTGTAAAGACATACTTATTATACATTAAATGTCCATGACTCGGAAAAAAATGTCCATGCTCATCACACAAACATTTGCTCCTACCGGGATTCGAACCCGGGACCCTAAGAACGTAAGGCAGCCACACTACCGCTGCGCCATTCGGGTCGTCGGGTATTGGTGAGGTTTATGTCGACATGCATGAGGCGTACATAAAACCTTACGTGTGTTTTTTACATTCAAGAGTTAAAATATAATTATAAATCAAAGAACTAAATGTTAAAATTATAATTATTAAACAAAATGTTAAAATTAAAAAATATTGTTAAATATCAAAATTATAACTATTGTGTCATTTCAATCGTCCAGAATTTAGCTTAGCTTTTCATCTTAATTAATGATAGAACCTGTTTCAAATCTAACGACAAATTAAACTGTCAGTGGTATCACAATTTAACTAACTGTAATTTATTAAACAAAGTGTATGAATTAACACTGTCAAATAACATTGAGAGTACTTGACAGCTTATCTTGTGTCCAATCCGATTATTAATTTCTATGGCAGCTAAATATTAATTTATGAAATCAATTTCTATAGTTGTTATTAAATTGCACAGTGGTACTTGATTTCTGTCATTAAATGTCTTATATCAAATATTCATCATCATCGTGATTTGATTTGATTTGATTTGTCATCATCATCATCATCAAAAAAAAAAAAAAAAAGTTTTATTCGCATACTGTCTAACAACCTAACACAATAATTTAAATTCTTCTATTAACAGTTACATTAAATTCTTCTATTAACAGTTTCACTAGCTAACTCTAATTAGGATGTTAGTTTGCACAGAACTGATTCACCCTGTTCCCCGTACTAGTGTAAACTGTATTACGGTGGAACAGTTTTCCTCGGTCGCGGTAATAGGTTAGTAATTACATTAGACTAGTGGCACTTAAGTTATTCGGTATAGTAACAAAACAATAAAAGTTACTAGTTTAAATAGAAAGGGTATGCATTAAATAATTTTTTAAATCCGGGGACAGTAAAGACACCAATAACTATAGGCCAGTATCCGTGTTGCCTGTTTTCAGCAAGGTGTTTGAAAAGATAATGCTCAATCAAATGCTTTGCCATTTTAACACCAATAAAATATTACACGAACAACAGTATGGTTTCACCAAGGGACGTTGTACAACTGACGCCGGTGTTACTTTATTAAAACACATATTTACTGCGTGGGAAGAGGCACAAGATGCCATAGGAATCTTTTGTGACCTTTCGAAGGCATTTGATTGCGTAAATCACGAAACCCTGATTTTGAAACTTAAGCATTACGGTTTAGGTAAACTTGCGCTTAGTTTAGTAAAGTCGTATTTGAATGATAGACATCAGCAAGTACAAATAAATGGTGTCAATTCAATGGGTTTAAAAGTAAAAATGGGTGTACCACAAGGTTCGATTCTGGGTCCCTTCCTCTTTTTAGTTTATATTAATGACCTACCCCATTTATTTAACAACCACCCGCAAATGGTGTTGTTTGCTGACGATACTTCGTTAATATTTAGGATAAACAGACGTGCCACTAATTTTGACGATGTAAATAATGCCCTATTGCAGGTCCATAACTGGTTTACCGCTAACAATTTAGTACTCAATGGGAAAAAAACTAAGTGCATTCGATTTGCCCTACCAAATGTCAAAAGTAGTGATTGTGACATAATGTTGAATCAAGAGAAACTAGAATTCGTCGATAAAACAGTTTTCTTGGGAATCACGCTCGATTCAAAGCTACAATGGGGTCCTCATTTAACATCTCTTGCAGGACGGCTGAGCTCAGCTGCATATGCTGTTAGAAAGATCCGTCAATTTACTGATGTTGATACCGCGAGGCTAGTCTATTTTAGTTATTTTCATAGTATTATGTCATACGGTATTTTACTATGGGGACGTGCGGCAGACATCGAGTCTATATTCATTCTGCAGAAAAGAGCAATCAGAGCCATATACGAATTACGTAGACGCGACTCTCTGAGAGAACTGTTTAAGGAAATTAACATCTTGACAGTACCTTGCCAATACATCTATGAAAACATCATGTACGTTAGGAAAAATCTGCATTTATTCAGTAAAAGAGGTGACAGACACCACTATAATACTAGAAATAGGGACCAACTCGTTCAGCCAGGTTTCAGGCTTGCTAAAGTAGATTCATCTTTCATGGGGTACTGTTTAAAATGTTACAATAAAATACCTCCTCACATTCTACAACTGAATGAGACGAAATTTAAATCTTGTATAAAACGCACACTATGTAGGCAAGCATATTATAATTTGGGGGATTACATTAATGATAAAAGTGCTTGGCTCAATGCTGGTCCTGCTCCACAACCATGGGCAAACTAACTGATTCCCAGGTTACGTTATTGTGGAAGCTGCAGAAGATTGTAAAATATCCTTGCATTGTATAGAATCCATTTCGTAGTATTATATAATTGCATAGCACATTTGTGTGAGTTCTATGTACTGTAAAGCCACTATTTACATTTAGTTGTCTTTTTTTTTTTTTTTTGACTTGAATATGCCTTGGCGGCTGAGAGATTGTCATGCTCACTCAAATGTCTTGCTGATGGTGGCGGGTGTGTCGGGCCATTTAGCTCCCTTCAATATGGTCGAGTTGAATGGCGCCGATACATGCGTCATGTTCGTGAACGGGCGCTGTCAGTTGGGACTGGTCATCTCTTAGCTGCCATGGTTAATTTTAATTTCTTTTTTTTTCTTACATTGTTGATTTAATCTTTTCTCTGGACGCTCTTAATGTGCACGTCTTTCTACATCGTTCTCACATATATGTATAATCACACATGAATGATGTAACCAAGATTTTGTAACAATATATTGATTTAAAAAGAGTGTCCATGGAGTTTCTTGCCCGTTCTTCTCCATAGAGATCTACGCTAGGGAATGGGCAACTACAGTACTTTCTCAAGTTATTATGCCTTGTGACTGTGACTGTAGCTTTGATTTTATTTGTAATTTGACATTCAAAAGTGCCGTAATGGTCTAGTTGAAATAAATGCTTTGAGTTTTTGAGTTTTGAGTTTTAATTGATCAGTTATTTTTAAAAATTTGTTGGTAGATCTAAAAGGTGACATAGTATATGCAAGGTTTTTAGATGCTTTGTTTGTTTACAAAGCTAATAGTTACTTTTGTGATTGATAAATGTTTTGATTAAAATGTTGTTAAATTCAAGTAAAAAATAAAACAAAAGTAATAATTAATTAAAACAGTAGAAAGAAAGTAAAAAATAAAATTACAATATAATGAAATTATAATTAAAATTAACCTCAATATTAAAATAAAACCAACATTAAAAATTAAAAATCAAAATCAATTTGTAATATAAAATTAAAATCAAATTCAAAATCCAAATTAAAGTCAAAATTCATTTTAAATAATAACTAAAATTGACCGCAAAATGAAATTAAAAATAAAGTACATTTAGATTGAAATAAAATTAAAATTAAAATTAAATTAAATTAAAAATTAAATTAATCTAAAAATTAAAACTCAATTTAAATAGGTCTCAATTATATCCAAAATATTGTGGAAGTGTATGTATGATGTGATGTGTGTGTGGGTATGTAAGTATATATATATGTGTATGTATATGTACAGGGGTGTGTGTGTCGTGGAATGGTATCTGGTGTAATAGTTACGCAGTGAATTTAATCAATTGTTCCGTATTGTCATAATTCAATGAGTTGAGAAGTTTAAAAATTTCAGTTTTACGTGTATGTAAGATGGCGAATCTGAATATGCTTTGATATTTTATTATATATAGACGGTCCCAAGTAGTGTAAAAATCTTTTTGCGAATGAGGTTTTACAATGAGGCACAGAGTAAACAATATCTTTCCTTCTTTTTTTGGTGTAATCAGGTGTATTTTTATGTTGTGTTTGTATTATGTTTTTGATAAATAGTTGCCTCACTGTTAGGACTGATAATTCGGAGTATAACGAAAAAGTGGGGTATCTAAATCTTTTGTGACTCATAACCTTGAGAACTGCACGTTGCGCTCTTTCTAAATTAATAAGGACTGACTTGGTCGCACCTCCCCACGCAGCAATGGCATACGTTATAATAGACTGGCATAAGGATATATAAACTAACAAGATTATATTTGGCGGGCAAAAGGAACGAATATTTTTAAAGATATATATAAGTTTTCTGACTCTAGAAATAAGCTTAGTTATATGTTCATGCCAATTTAAATGTTGGTCAATGACTAGGCCAAGGTATTTAATTGAGTGAGTTTTATTTAATTCATGACAAATGCATTTCCCGCACATATTACAAGTGTGAGCTTTTAGGTGAATAATTCCAGAAGGTGGTTGATTTCTTTTTGTGATACTAAAAGGTATGTATTTAGTTTTAAGTGCATTTAGGGTGAGAAGATTTTCCTGCAACCATACGGTAACTTGTCGGAAGCCTAAGTTAGCTACGTTATTAGCCTCTTTCCATGACTTACCAGTAAATAAAAGGGCAGTGTCATCTGCATACGCTATTACTCGGCCCTGTCTCAACTTTAATTCACACAAGTCATTTACATACACAAGGAAGAGCGTGGGTCCCATAATGCTTCCCTGTGGCACACCAAAAGTGATATCCGCCAGCTCACTCACAATACCGTTTATTCTGACACATTGCTTTCTATTTGTTAGGTAGTCTGTGAAAAGTTTTAAAGCTGTACCACGAATTCCCAGGTGTTCCAGCTTTGCAAGAAGTAGGGGAACAGAGACTGTGTCAAATGCTTTTGCCAGATCAAGGAATACACCTATCGTCTTCTGTCCCTTATCCAGGCTATCAACAATGGTAGAAGTTAGCGTTGTTATTGCATCATCAGTCGATTTGTTTTTTCTTAAGCCGAACTGGTTCATTGAGAGTAAATTTTGGGATTCGAGGAAGGAAGTTAATCTTGCATCATCAGTCTATAATGTTCCCACTGCTGGGACACGGCCTCCTCTCAATGAGAGGGAATGGGCTATAATCTACCACGCGGGCCCAGTGCGTATTAGTAGATGTCACATGTCTTCGAATTTTTGGTTCTAGGACATGCCGGTTTCCTCACGATGTTTACCTTCACCGTTTTGAGAGCAGTCTTGTTGTTATCAATTATTATCGTAGTGTAATTTATGAACTAAATAAATTAATTTGATGATTTTGACATGTTTCATCGGTGAGTTTATTTACTTATAGATTGCATTGAACATAGACGCATCTTAGGCCTGAATTCTTGTCGTGCTGATGGTCGGTCGCGCACGGACGGTTGCGGACGAGTATACAGTGTGTTCTATATAGCACCACCGGCCACTGACAGCCGTATTATGTCCTCGCTGACGTCACGACCGACCGTACGCGACCGACCGTCAGTGCGACAAGAATGAAGGCCTTAGGTTGGTTAAATATTTTTTTAAACTTTGCTAGACTGATTTTAAGTAATCATCGAAGTAACAATACAGAACTTATCACTTATCTCAGGATAAAATTGAGATAATATTATATGTAAAAATTAAGTAGTTAGGGGACATTAAGAACAAATTGAAGTTTCTTTCATGTTTGTAAGGAGCTTCATGTTTTACTAGCTGACCCACGCAACTTCGTCTGCGTCACATAAGAGAGAAAAACGAAAGGAAAAAAAAAACGTTTTTGCAACATTTTTCATTCCTGCTCCGCTCCCAATGGTCATAGCGTGATGTTGTATAGCCTATATCCTTCCTCGATAAATGGACTATCCAACGCAAAAAGATTTTTTCAATTCCAACCAGTAGTTCCTGAGATTAGCGCGTTCAAACAAACAAACAAACTCTTCAGCTTAATAATATTATAAGTATAGATTTAGTGATAGCCTGCTCTTTTGCAGACACAATGCTTAACACTTAACATGCAGCCCAGTCTGTCTTCTTCAACCTGACAAAACAATTGTCGCACTGCCGTGAAATACAACCGAACTACTTCCACGCTTATATCTTTATCCTGACACCTCCATATCTCCCAATGTTGCCAACATTAAAAAAACTCACGTTCACAAGGTAATTTATATCAAGCGCTAATATAAAACAGAATAGCTTTAAAGGTTTAAGCAACATTACTGAACAGTTATTGCCCTATAAATAAGCAGTACTTTGCTTTGTCGACGCGCAAAGGAGAAAGATTATGGGGGTAGGTATTCAAGCTGATTTAGTAGGTGTAGTGTGTGTTAAATTGTTTTTAATGCAGGTGCTTTGCTCTTTTAATGAGGACTGCTAAGTGCAAGGCGCACAAAATGGATGGCATTTTATTTTCATACTAGCTGACCCGCGCAACTTCGTCTGCGTGAGGAAGCGCTCGACCGATTTTGTGCAAACTTCACATAAACCATCTACTAAATGGTTCGAACAAAGCATTAACATTTGGTTTGGATAGGTAAACCCGTTGTTAAGTTATAAAATTACAACGAAAAGTGGCATTGATGTTTATATATTTTGATTATGAAAGTACCACTCAGTGGATACCAAGTAGCAGAAAACGACAACGCGGCAGGCCCAGAAAGAGATGGCGGGATGAGCTAGTACTCATTCAGTACGAAATATCGAACATATGGCGTAATATGCAAGTGTTCACGTACACAACGCACGTGCGGTCTAAGTAGTGGGCCAGCTAGCGACCGGCGCGCGCGGCGGGCTCGCGGCAATATCAAACGCGTGAGACGTTTGTGTGTGTTCACGTCGAACTAGCGGCGGAGCGTGCAATTTACTCGCGACGTCAGGTAAATTCAACCAGTATGAACTTGTTGCTAGAAACGGACTCGTGTAAACGCCTGGCGGCCAATGTGAACACGAACTCGGCACGTCTCCGCGCCCGCGCGTTCCTACGTGAACACGTACCAAAGGAATGGCCTACAATCGAACGTGGAAGTAGGGAAGGGAGGCCTTCGCCCTGCAGTGGGCCAGTATAGGCTTATAATATAAACAGTAGCAGACCCACGCAACTTCGTCTGCGTCACTTAAGAGGCCTGCGGAGCATCCGTAGTTCATACAAACCCAATACCAAAATAATTTTGTAAATCTATACTAATATTATAAAGCAGAAGGGTTTTTGTATTTTTGTTTGGTTGAACGTGCTAATCACAGGAACTACTGGTTCAAATTTAAAAATAGTTTTTGAGTTGGATAGTCCATTTATCGAGGAAGGCATTAGGTTATATAACATCACGCTATGGCCTTGGAATGAAAATGTTGCAAAAACGGGGATTTTTTTTGTTTTCGTTTTTCTCTCTTATGTGACGCAGACGAAGTTGCGTGGGTCAGCTAGTGACAATATATGGATACTCATGTGTGCGTTTGTGTGCCGTTTTTGAAGATCGTTTTTTTTTAAGTTTCCTATCTACGCCTTTTTACTTATAATATCATTACGAAAAATAATAAAAATATTATGGACACGTCGCAGTTTACAGTTGGACCTACAATTTAAGCAAAATTGATTCAGTGTTCATGGCGGTATATAGCTTTGTGATCCCTCACATAACAACCAACACAATAAACTACCTACTTAATATTCATCAATGAAGTATGTTTCAAATTCAATCAATTGCGTACAGGTCACAGAAAGAACAACTTTAAAAAATATAGATTAAAATGTATATGTTACCGGCCAAACCCGATTTCAGGACAAACTACCAACCGGTACCAACGTGTCTACGTGTTTTGCAAGGCTCGAAACCAAAATCTCTCCCTGAGCAATGATTTTTTTTTACATTTTCTCTCATTATTTCCTTCACGTGTTGTCAGCAGCGTGATCAAGCGATCACAGTGGTCGGTCGGTGGTCGGCGGTCACGTGATGGCGTGTTCTAAGTTGCGTGCCGTATTTTCACTTCGGCTTCAACCTTTTCTTGAGTGCTCAATAAGCAGCATTGATTAATTTGAGCACTAGATGCGGCAAGCAAAAAGTTTCTCGTTCTTTGCGAGTTAGATTTTTGAAGATTGACAGTTAAGTATTGTTTTTGTCGTAAAAACTGATTACGATCACTTATAGAATTTATAGTTATGCCCTTTTTTGCACGATTCTATTATTAGCTTGTACCGGCCAGTATTAATCATAGCAGACAAGATCATCCTGCCATCTCGCTTAGTATTCCACAATGATGATTTTTGAAAAAAAAAAAAATTAATAGATTACAAAAAATAACAACTAAAACATTTTCAGTGAAAAGATGCTCTTTCTTCCAGTCAAAAAGGTAAAGTATTCTATTTTTTTTTCGGTTTTGAAATCATCAAATGATCCCCTCCGCTCCGCCCAAAGCGGGAGGGGTAATTTTTTTCAGTGTCAGACTTTTACCGTGACTGAAACCCAACCATGTTCTTTCTTAGCTTTTGGTGTTCCAGGGCCGCAGTATCTCTTTTTAACAGTCCTGCAGTTTTAGCAAGCATTGGGCCTTGCAAACCCGTTCTTTTTTTAACATTTCTTAGAGGCGCGCGTGGTTCCCGAACGCGCCGTTGTCATAAGACAGACAGACGGCGAGTTAGCCCATTGCTCACCATCCACAGGCCCGTGAAAAGAGTCAGTTCAAATATTTCTAAGTCATTTCTAGTTGGATTAATAACAGTCTTGGACACAAGTACATTAAACGCTTATGTTACTTTACACATAAAACGAATTAAGAGATGAAAGAGTTTGTTTAACGATATGACTTCCTTTTCCCATTATTAAAGGGAATTCCATAGTCATTAAATTGACCCTTATGTACGACAAAAGATCTTGTAAACGATTATGCTGTATTGTAACCATTTGCTTTAAAAATTATGTAACATTAGGTAGGTATAGATTTTCCCAATTTTTCCTTATCCTTTGATAAACGCACGGGGCCATATACCACCCTCCCCCTTTCCCCCACAATGACCTCACCTTTTTTCCCCAGTCGTATTTTATAAGTACCGCCTTAAAAAAATCTTGCTTTGTCCATGCATTGATCGTCTACACTTCCCATTATGCAATATTTTTGAACTCTAACTGGATTATCATTGATTTAATGCATCGACATAATTCAAAACAAAGTAAAAACTATAGTGCAAACAAACTCGCCATTTTTCCCTGAATGTGTCGTATTTCAATAGGAAAAGTGTCGTATTTCAAAAGGCATGACGACAATATAAAAAAATAACAAATCTATTTAGTCCGCCAGTTAGATTGTTGAAAAATAATGGACACGTATTTTTGTTAATTAATGTATTGACAAAGATAAAACTCATCGAAAATCGGGGCTCGTGATGTCACAACTAGCTAAAATTATACCGAGGCGTGACGTATTGGGAATTTTAAAAGCGTCGTAACTTCGTCAATTTTGACTCACGTAACAAAAGAAAAAATACGAGTCAAATATTTGTTAATAATCTACCTGACGGAATAATTAGATTTTTTTTGTCGTCTATCTTTATGTCGTATTTTAGAATAATACATCAAAATAAACGTAAAGAATAGTGCTACAATATTATGTTAGAGCAATTTAGTTTTCGAATCTCAAAGTTGCTAATTACAGGTTTTTATTTAATTTCACTTCACGAATTTTAACAAGTTTGTATTCAATGGTCAAACCTATCTTCACTTAAGAAATCCAAGATCTACCTTCCCAAAACTACATACGAAAACAATGTTACCACATTACTATTGAGTACAAGACTCAATAGTAATGTGGTAACATTGTAACATAATGTGTGTTACGGGCAGCAATATCTCAAAATATTCCGACTCGCCGCGCGTGCATTGAACATAAACAGAGATAACAGACAACGGACTCAGCCAATATATTAGAAGACACCGTTTGGTAATGAAACTTGTGGATCTGGTGTAGTAACAAATCATGTTTATTTTGGGCTAAGTAACAAAACTTTCAAGGTCAGTCTGTGGATGGTCTCGAGTTCGAACCCAAGACACGCACCTCTGGTTTTTGGCTAATTCATGTACGTATTGTATAATTATCCTTTGCTTCGGTGAAGGAAAACTTTGTGAGGAAACAGCATGCCTTAGAGGTATTTCTCGACGGCATGTAAAGCCGAGTCAAACCAGTCACACACGCCCAAACCACTGTCACTCCTGTGCGCCAGAATCAACAGTGGCCACCCACTAACCAGAAAAGCGCCGAGACAATGAAGCTCGACGAAGTCCCAGAGAATGAATTTAACTGCCTTGGATCCCGCAACGAAATTAATCAGAAAGTATAGTACAGAGGAGTAGGAAAAAAGTAAAGCCAAGTCAGACGCCCCTAGTTGGCATAAAAACTCTGACACCAGGTTAGGTACTAACCAAACAATTAAGGAGATAAAAGAATATAAGCTTCCCTCCGTATATTAGAAAATAACGTTAAGCTGATGATATTTGTTACGGCCAGTGAAGGTCTGATTACCAAGGAGTATTCGTATTGCCTAGTAACTTGGTTGTGGAGGTCCGATGGGCAGTTGATCAGTGACCTTATTTTATTCTGCATCCGGTTAGACTGGAAGCCGACCACAAGTAAGTTCTATAAAGGTGAGACAGAAGATGATATCAGTTAAAACAACATTTTCGATGACACAGATTTTGTCAGCCCCTGAACAGATATCGTTTTATGACAATGACTCAAATAACATGTTATAAGTATGTCTAAAAAACGTCAAGCACGATCAACTGGAGAATGTGCTATTACAGGACGAGTTTCATTTCTTTTAATTTTTAAATATATATTTGTTATTTTTCTGTGTAATTTGGATACTGTTAATTTTGATGTGTTTGTCCTGTGTGGGCTAATAAATGCTTTTTCTTTCTTTCTTTCTATTTATGACAATCATTATTATCAGCTGTTCACGATTTAAAATTTCAATGACTAAAACGAAACTAATTAAATTAGTACCTACAAGATTAGAATATGTAATTGCTGCTCCGAAGCATTAGACTGCGAGATCTTCTTCAAGATCTAGACCCAAAAAAAAATCTAGGGTTGTGCCAAAATAATACTCGCAACCATTCAAATAGCAAACATTGAAGCCATTTGCCCAAAGGTCATCACAGATAATATAATACTAGCGTCTACTGGTATTGTGCCCGCTTCTGTTTCTGTAGTAAGACAGAGTGACTGACAACTGACGGTACGAAATTTGAGTACTGCAGTTTTGTACACGAGAAACAACAATAGGGTAAGATGACATATTATGTTAAGAGGCCTGCGGCATGCGTTTTTCATACAAACGCAATACCAAAATAATTTGAAAATTAAACATATTCTTAACATAGTCTGTATTTATTTCGATTGTATTACAGAATATATAGGTTCCCAAACCCATATTTTGAATGGATACTGACTTAAACAAGAGTTATGAGAAAAATAAATTTTCCATAGAAAGTTTAAATTCCTCATATCTCGCCTTTATATTATTGGCCTTTCAAAATATTTGTTTGGGAACATAGATATTCTGTAGTCCAATCGAAATAAATACACCCTACCTTAAGAAAATGTTTGGTTTTCATACTATTTTGGTAGTACGTTTCTATGAAAAATGCATGCTCCGCCGGCCCCTTAAGAGCATTCAAAACGCAGTTCTCTCATAGAATTTGTATGGCAATTGCACGCTGTGACGTCACTGTTAAGTCAATTCAATGACTCAGCTATTTATTGATTTCAAAGCACTAAAAATGTAATTGAGCAATTAATTGAAAATAAATCGGGTTTTCAGGGCCGACATAAAGTTTTTTAAGAGATTGGAGTCTTGGAATTATTGTTTATGTTGCCATTGAGCCTCCGGTACTGTAGTCTGGACGCTCTTAATGTGCACGTCTTTCTACATCGTTCTCACATATATGTATAATCACACATGAATGATGTAACCAAGATTTTGTAACAATATATTGATTTAAAAAGAGTGTCCATGGAGTTTCTTGCCCGTTCTTCTCCATAGAGATCTACGCTAGGGAATGGGCAACTACAGTACTTTCTCAAGTTATTATGCCTTGTGACTGTGACTGTAGCTTTGATTTTATTTGTAATTTGACATTCAAAAGTGCCGTAATGGTCTAGTTGAAATAAATGCTTTGAGTTTGAGTTTGAGTTTGAGTACCTACACGTCAATTTTCACGTCAAAGATCAAAGCTGTTACGTTTAATAATTGAGTTATGCGTGCTGTGGTGGGGGATGCGCGTTGGAGGGAGCGCGGGGCGATGCGCCGCGCTCAGTCTAGTACAAGCAGCCGTAGCGACAGCACGCCTAACCCAGTAATATTGGAAACTGTGTTTTATTGTACAACCCTGAACAAAGACACCACCTTGATATACGGTGGCTTTACTCCAAACCCTAACTAGCGTCGGAGTGAACACTACAAAAGCATTTGCACATTTTAAGTAACCATCAAAACATGGCCAAGGAAGAAAGGTGACAAGCCACTTCTTATCATCGAAAAGAGACCAGTCTTAGGTAAGGTAACATTTTTGCAATTTGCTTAGAACCGCTTAGGGTTCTAATACAATAAACTCGGTAGAAAACGCTACAATAATAATTGTTCAGAATCGATAAAACTATTCTCAGTCTTATCCACTATTACCTATCCCAGCTCTAGAGGATGTCTTCAATACGGAACTATTCAAATCACAACCACGCACAGCTATTAATATCGAAGCTAGAACTCTGTTTAAACAAGTATAAACTAGACTAGAGTGAAATATGTCCTTGGACTGGCAGTTGGCACGCTCAGTTATATTAAATTCTGTTATTGGTTCAAGTATTTACCTATTTCTGTACTTAAAATTGAGGAGGATTTATTAGATTTTGTATTGACATAGGCCTATTTAATTTTGACGATGTAAACAAAGGTATGTTAATAAAGAGCGGAAGTTTTAGTTATGTTTTATTTATTTTGATAAGATGGGACAGCAAAATTATTAGCTTCATCAGCTGGTTGTAATGGAAGCCGATCCGAAAATAGTTGGGAAAAGTTTAGGCAGGTGATGAGGGCGATGGTATAGATGCTAGAGATTTACGCTAGGGAATACTACAGTACTTTCTCAAGTTATTAAGCCTTGTGTCTGTGACTGTAGCTTCGCTTTTGTTTACGTTTTATTGATATTCAAAAGTGCCGTAATGGTCTATCCCTACTTCCCTACTAATATTATAAATGTGAATGTAAGTTTGTTTGTTACGCTTTCACGCAAAAACTATTGAACGGATTTGGATGAAATTTTGCACACAGTTTATAACAGTTATAACCTGGATTAAAACATAGGATACTTTTTAACCCGGTTAGTAAAATCCCATGGGACAATCAAACTTCACGCGGGCGAAGCCGCTGGCCGAAGCTAGTTTGAAATAAATTATTTGAGTTTTGAGTTTGATTGAGTTTGAGTTTAAGTTTGATATCGCCCAATTCTACTAGCCAGTGTTTGTACACAACTCGAAAATGAATAATCGTTAAGTCGGCTTCGAGACGTAGCAATCGCTTTTGAAACGTTTCGTATGTCTAGACTTGTAGAGCTAACTTACTGCCTTACAAGGTAGTAGAAAGTGGTAATTGAATTGACGAAAGCTTTTTGGTAGCTTGTGTCAGTCTCTCACATTTTTGACTTTTCCATCATTGTTACTGCAAATAGAAATGCACTTTGATTATGGTCTCAGGGAATCGGAACAAACTGTGACGGTAGATATATCAGGTGTTAAAAAATTAACTGCACGAAACTTGAGGAGTTGTTTGGAATCACAAATAAAAAATAATCACGAAAAAATTTTATATAAGTAACGATCCGTTTCAAAGATATGCATATTTTCACTGCGCACAAAATTATTGAATATGCGCACTTGACTGTACTGTGACTGCGCCGTGAAGGGTGCCGGGCGCGTAGTCGTTCACCCCTGCGACAGCGCAAACGTAGACAGCTGATTCTAATATTCCCATCTCATTTTTCAGACCTTGGATTGGCAATGTTTTTTTTTATGTAAAAACTAAAAATGCTTGAAAAAATATTTTTTTTTTGGAATACGTTTGTTTATTGATACCGAGTACGTACACGAAATTCTTGCAGTTCATTTTTTAACACCTTATATAGGCACTGAACCTAGAAATCAGAGGATACAGATACTGCATTTGCAGAAAAAAAATAGTTATCATATAAATAACCTATTTAGCAAAATGGGATATTAAAGAGCCTTCCGACATATTGTGATTAATTTATTTATTTATTTAAGGACAACCAACAAAGCGTACAACAAAAATACATATTTAAGAACACATGTTGAATTTAACAGTTTATGGTGTAGCCTTAATTAAAGGCTGCTACAGCATGCATTGATCATATGAGAAAGAAAATACAGTAAGAGTTTTTCTTTGTTTGTGTCTATATTAACTGTATTTATATACCAATCTATTGGTTCATAAATACAGCCAATTGTGACTTACACCCGGCACACAAATTTATATGAAAACCTACATCATTCATTTTTTTTGACGTTGTGCTAACCAGAAAGAAGAAAACAAAAAAAAATACAACACATTCTCAATCGTAAAGCACATACAATAAAGTACAAACAATAAAGTACAAACAATAAAGTACAAATAAAAACAAAACAATCAATACAGTTGTGATGCTCCAGGCAAGATGATTTCCCATTTAATGGAGTAACTGAAGTGTCGTAACACGCGCTCTTTATTGGACCTAACGCTGCGACTATGGCGAATACAAAAGCTAAACCCCGGTTTTATAATGGCTGAAAGTATATGATTCACTGAAATAAACAAAACCAGAAAAACGTATGATTTTCTTCAGGATATCTGCTAGTATGATAATGTTCTGGAAACATAATACAATTAATTTTACAAAAAAAATCTCGAACTTATCTCTAAACATTTTTTTAACGAGTAACAACAATACCATATTACATGCGATAATTCTGATTATAGGGCAAATAATTCTAAAAGCAACATATTAGCATCAGTGTTTTATTTTGTAGTGCAATAAATAGTTTTTTTTTTATAAATCGATCGAAACCACTCATTTCGCACTATTCGGCCCGCAGTGTCTGACGTAACAACCACTTTGTAGTGCAAGCTGATTACAACTTTATTCTTACAGTATTTCAGACGAAGTTTTAACTACTACAAGTAGAGGTGCTTAAGCTCATGTAGTCGCCTTAAGGGGCCGGCGGAGCATGCGTATTTCATACAAACGTAATACCAAAATAATTTGTTAATCAAACATATTATTAAGGTAGTGTGTATTTATTTTGATTGGATTACAGAATATCTAGGTTCCCAAATATATATTTAGAGAGGACAATGATACAAAGTCGAGATATGAGGAATTTCAAATGTCCATAGAAAACCTATTTTTTCTCATAACTATTGTTTAAATCAATGTCCAATCAAAATATACATTTGGGAACCTAGATATTCTGTAATCCAATCAAAATGACAACACACTACCTAAGGAATAATTATGTATTTACAAATTATTTTGGTATTACGTTTGTATGAACTACGCATGCTCCGCAGGCCTCTTAAGGCGAATGCTCACATACTGCCCGCGAAATTCAAATTTTCTTACGTTTTTTGCAATTTGCAGGCCAGTGCTTGGTTGTATGTTGATGAACATTTGATTCGCGACTGTAAGACGTATTTAGTTACAGAATTATAATCATCAAAATCACCAACACAACCCTCCAAGTTCATATAGATCGAGAAACTATTTTTTCAAGGTCAAAGTTATTCCTCGATCTATATGAACTTGTAAGTGTGTTAGTAAGAAAATTTGAATTTCGCGGGCAGGGTGTGAGCTTCCCCCTTAACGTCACGGCTACACATTGGGCCTAAGTAAACAAGTCGAACTATCGACACGAAAAAAAAGAATAATCTATTAGACGTACTGATTTTGCTTCTTCCCTGATCCCATGCAAACAAAAACAATTGTAAATAAAAGGCCTTCCTAGAAACCATTACTTCATTCCGTATAACTTGGTACGACAGTCTGATACAATCTCCCAAATTCTCCTTACAAAATTACCATTACGTTTCAGAGCCCTTCTTGCTCTATAACTAGGCAAGCTTAACGTCGACAAGCGAAGGAAACAGCCCTTAATTAAACACCTACAATAAATATACACAAAATTCTCGCATTATCTTAGGAAGGAGTAAGGGGGCCTTTATATTGGGAGATTCAGGAATGGTGTTTCCATTGGAGCCCAGAGTTTTTGGCTACTAAAAAGGGAGCGGTATAAAAGAGTGGTTCCATCCGAGGACAAGATTGAATAAAAAAAAAAGGCTATTTAATACAAAAAAGAAACCAATGTGAATAGTCAAATGGTTGCATGCACAATCACGAAATAATAGAACTGCGTAATTCTACCGACTTACTAGGATTGCTGACATGAATTTTAGGCCCTAATACGAGTAGCCACACATCGAATTATGGTTACCTCAAACGGTAACGGAAAACTGGCCAGATGTACTACAGCGACAGGAATTTGAATTTAGAAGAGTTTATTCTTTTGTTCAATGTTATCTGAAGCAAAGCGGAGATTTAAATTAAGAAGAATTTATTCTATTGTTTTATATTTTCCGATCTCCACACTTCTGCGCTCTTTTCACCAATCTACAGCTACCCTAAGAAGCTCAAAAACATTGCCACCTTGTTACGGATATTTGCGAATGAAAGTGGCCGACCCGTGTTGGGTGCGTGAATACACTGCTTACAAACAAAACGGAGCCAATTTAATATTTGCCCAGCTTAACTTCGTAAGGGTATGTCAATAGGGCACTACGTGTAGTAACAATGGACCGGGTTCTGGAGTGTCCCAAATAAACATCGATCTTGTGCGCTATTTATCTTAGAGTGCGCTACAAACACTGTTTGGTTGGTTGCGGTGGACGGGCAACTTTTTGTGGGCTGAAAAGTCAATGACCACAGTCATAGTTGTGGCATTAATTCCACCTATATACCCCAATGGTAGCTAATGTTTAATTATATAAATACTAGCTGACCCGCGCAACTTCGTCTGCGAGTGATGGGTTAATTTTTTTTAAATAAAAAGTTTCCTATGTTACTTCTAATACCTCCAAGAGGAGGTATGTGTACAAAGTTTCATGATGATCGGTTGAGTAGTTTTCGCGTGGAAGCGTAACAAACAAACTTACATTCACATTTATATAATAGTAGGGAAGGGACTTGGAGCGAGTGCCAAATTTCTACTATTGAAAAGAAGATTTGCGATCGTAGACGCTTGCAGAATAGTACCTACATACTAAAGGGTGTAAAACACCTCTTAACGAATACGAAAGGCACTTGTTTTTCTCGTCATTCTGATAATTTTTTTGTTCTACACTATACCTGGGAACCTCCTAGTTACGGAGATATAGGGGGTCAAAGTTGCAAGATTTTACAAGTTTTTTTTAAATACCACTTTTTATCGCATGATTTTTACTTTAAATATCTCTACGACCTCCGTACTATTCAATCCATCCATCCGCACAGTGTTTTGAGTGCGTTACATTGAGTTATACCACAAAACATGATTTATAACCTCAAAAAAAAGTTGTTTCCCAGCAATGTTTTTTGCGGAAAGTTACTTAGTTTGCTATACAGAATGCTTGGTTAACGGCTTTGTGATGAGGTGAAATACACCCTGTATACTTCTATACTAATATTATGAAGCAGAAGAGTTTGTTTGTTTGTTTGGTTGAACGCGCTAATCTCAGGAACAACTGGAACTATATAACATCACGCTACAACCATTAGGAGCGGAGCAGGCATGAAAAATGTTGCAAAAACGGGTTTTTTTTTTCCTTTCGTTTTTCTCTCTTATGTGACCCAGACGATGTTGCGTGGGACAGCTACTTTATACTAAAATGTCTATCACTTTACAAATACGAAAATAAGACCACTTAAATAAGTGCTTACGTTACCCTCTAAGCTAAATGACCTTATTACAATAAAAACTTGCATTGACACTCACTTGACAGCATTTTGCGAAATGATTGGAGTACTAGCTAAGGGGAAAGATTTACAACGTCTTGTGGGTTTTTACAAAAATATTATAATTTTCATCAATATGTTGCACTTATTTTATGCCAAGAATTACTAATCTCCTTGAAATCGAAAACATTCTCAAGCCCCAATAAAAGAAAACTGTGAATTTAATAAAGATTATATTTTCTAAGAAAACAGCAATACAACGAACTTTTAGGTCTTTCACATTCAAAGATAGCATTTCATTGAAAATACCCTAGATTCGCCGATAAGAAAAACAAAATGGCTGCCATTTGCGGGGTTAGGAGTATTTATTTATTTTTATTTATTTACTATTTATTCATTTCATAGAATTTCCATATAAGTTACACTAGAGTAAATTATAAAACATAGAATGTAAGTGTGTTAGTAACACAAAAATATACCTAGAAATATGTCAGTATTTTTAGTACCTATATCTAAATTATGCCTATGGCTGTCCTTTTTTTTTTAAGATGGGAAATCATCAATTGACTTTTCCCACTCTGGGCGGAGCGGGAGGGAGTGTCAGACTCTTACTGACTAAAACCCATCCATGTTCCTTCCTCGCCCTTTATGTTCCGGGGCCGCGGTATCTCTTTCGAACAGGCCCGCAACCCCGGCAGGCTTCGGCCCTTGCGGGCCCCTCCCCTTATGCTGACATCTCTTTGAGGCGCGCGTGAAACACGAACGCGCCGTCGACACGGCCTGTCGTCGTCGTTAGACAGACCCGCATCTACGGTGGCCGGTAGCCACCACGTGGCCCCCGACGCCCGGTGCGTCTCCCGCGGGCCTATGGCTGTCCTTACCCACTGATTCTGGAAAGTACCGTCAAAACGACCAGCAATCGCATTTAGAATGCTGTTGCAGCTGCTTCGTAGACGGTGCATTTATAAGCATGTATTTTTCGATAGAAATTAGTAAATACTCGTAACATAATATATAACTTATAGTATCGGTAATCGCTAGCCAGACACGTTATACATTTTCTGTAGGGTTTTCAATTAAAAAATTATAAACACGAATAATGATATAATTATCCAAAACATATTGGATAAGTGTGATCCTTCACTTAAATAAATAAATAAATATTACTGGACACTACACACAGCACCATCTAGTGCCACACTAAACAAGGCTTGTGTCGTGGTCACCAGATAGTTGATATATTATATGTTTACTTTTTGTTTGTAAATACATACTTATTATACATATAAAAATCCATGACTCGGAAACAAATGTCCATGCTCATCACACTACATTTCACAAATATGTTCCTGAGCTGTCGAATAGCCACCACGGCGAAATTACAGATAAAGTTCCATTTCTGATAGCGGTGTCAATTTACATATATGACGACTGTCAAAATGGACTTCTTAGATTTCTTCGACTCTAAGTAGGTTAAAACATAAAAATCGACTGTTTCCAAATATATGGAAAAGCAAATTTTTACTCAAAACAGCTAGTTGAAGACCATAGCATGCAAAATATATCTCAGTAGTAGTAACGTAGCAAAGTAGGACATAGATTCAAACAATATGAGAAATTGTATCACAAACTTTGTAGCACAAAAGTTGCTCCCACTGCCTCGTCTGCCCACCCAAGGCAATTTAAAGTCAAGCACACAGAGGCAAACATCAGCGACCAACAACCACTGCTCAGTCACTCAATCAAGGAGTCGAGATGTTTCTTTGTTCCCCTTTCACGACGCAAGATGGCGGGTCAGTCGTTGTTTTGATAGAGATCTGGTATTCCAAGCTTAAGACATTACATCAAATGATATGAACTGTGTGACGTTTGCAAGTAGATTGAGTTATTAAATCATTTATAGAGAGCTAAATAGCCAGACAGAGAAAAATTTACTATTCCCATTTCTCTGCCTTTGGCATTTTTTTCTGCCTTGGGCATGGGAGGTTTTTGTAATGCAGTGAAAAAAGAATCAGCTGTTCAGTACATTTATGTTCGCCTAAAACAGCTGATATTTTCGCGATTTCCGCTTTAGTCCTATAGTAAAAGTTGTTTTTTTTTATTATGAGCACATTCACGTGTTTAAATTTCGTATACAAATTACCAGTCACCTTATAGGTTTATAGATACACAAAAAAAAAAACACTCGTGCTCTGAACAATTTTTGCGCATCCTGGGGAACTCCCACACCTAATTCTTTGTGTAATAATTATGTTACAAATATTATTTTGCTTCCATCCCAGTCCACGACAATGTAATATGAGCCTCATGTTTCTTTGAAGCCTGTCCGTTCCTACTGCTGGCCCTTTTTTTTCCAACTTTCTCGGTGTTTTGTCTTTTCTGAAAAATCTGTCAAGAATGAAATCAAAATATCACACCCGCGTTCCTTGGGCCTGCCTCGGTGACGACGACCAATTAAGCTCATTTACAACGGAAAAAAAAGCACGTGATTAGTGGAAAATATTAAACATTATTTGAAAATCAAGCCATTGATAATTCATTTATATTCTAATAATACTCATGCCATAATGACAAAAAAAGAAATAGTCCATTAGATTTAGCAAAAAAAAAATGAAAAGCATTGTTCAAAGCCAAATTTTATCTTTGAAACTCAATAAAAACATCCGCATAATACTGCATTGCATCAATTGGGGTTCTTCAAGGTAGAGCGTCCTAAACTTGGAATTCCCGGTAAGTGCGAGAAACATACGTATAATATTATAACACAGGCCCGGTAATGTGTCGGTTTATACGCGCGTGATTGCAAATTCCATTACGTCTCATATGCCTTTCCCCTACCGACGTAGGATAAGTCACTTTGTTTCTTTGTGAGAATGCACGGCTTTACTCACATGGGCATATGGTTATAGTTTCTTTTAAGAACATGACTTACTAAGTTTTTCTCGTGGCTTCGTTCGTGTTGTGGTCGGAAATGATCCAACTGGAAGATTTTAAAGGCTCATATTCAGTGTAATTTTTTTTTAAATCGAATATGTTAGAGGCACACTACATCCAAACTTACAAACATAGCCTCTTTCTAAGGCTATCGTAAAATGGCCAAGGATGAAAACAACTTAAATATATTATTATCACTGATGGTAGTGATTATACTTAGATAAGTGGCAAATGGTTTCAAAGCTTTTTGTATTTCCACAATGGCTTTCAACAGAATTGACATACGTTTTGGATAGCTTTTGCCACGCAGTTTCAAAAACACATGTGCCATTTTCGTCGTTGCTGGTCTTTCTTCTCTTTCACTTTATCTTGTATTCTAAGCCCTCAGCTCAGAATTACTCACAGTATTTCTTCTACGTCAGTAAATTGCCAAGAATAAAGACGAATGGTAATGGACATCACAGCTCACATAACATTATTTTAGGACACCCTTTCATGAGCCTCAAAAGGCAAGGAAGGATCCTAAGCCGCTCCCTAACTCATAGTAAGCCATCCACTACTACGATTTGCATTGACAAAATTGCAATTCCAATTGTGCTTACAATACAATGATAGAGTAATCTGAGGACAGACATCACATTATGTCACGGAATTAGATGCAGATTGGATGTTAGACCACAGTGTGATTATGTGTGACCACTCGGTGTCAATGTTAGATGTAGTTATCACGAAGTTGGGCAAGATAGATAGGAATTATCTTTATGAAGGTGAACCTTCAGAGATTTAAACATAAACGCAGTTTAAATTTAAGAGAAGTTTCAACAGCAAAAATGTTTGATTAAACAGAGGTTTATCTTTGCTCAACTTTATAGGGAGTGTCGTGTCTGCCGGAGCAAAGACAATCTGAATTCACGAATTGGGCTTCACGGATGACTCAGATTATACCTAAGTGAAATTGTGGCGTTTTACCTCAGGCAATGGCCCACCTTCCATTTAGCGCTGCATGTTACACCTGCGCTTTTGATGACCTTATAGCTGCACCAGTAGGCAGAGTTCGAATTTATGGGTAAACACATTTGAACTTTTTTTGCCATCAACACGCTTTTAAAGAGGAAAATCTATAAATACATCTGTTCTATGAAGTAATAGGCTTGTTAATTGAAAAAATGAATGTCCGTCTCTTAGATTATCAAAAAAAAATATTTGACCAGTATTTTTTCTTTTGTCACATAAACCAAAATTGACGAAGATACGACGCATTTAAAATTCCCAATACGTCACTGTTCGGTATCATTCTTAGTGAGTTCTGACGTCACGAGCCCCCACTCCCGATTTTTGACGCGTTTAACTTTGTCAATATTCGTTGATTTACAAAAACAAAAAATACGTGTCCATTATTTTCCAATACTCTAACTGACGCACTAAATAGATTTGCAATTTATTGGTGGTAAACATACGAATAGCTAGGGAGACGCTTCTTGTAAAATACCTGTATTCAGCTAGCTCAAGTTAGAAAAAACCGATTCTGTAATTGTTTTTGAAAAGGCAGACGTAAGATGGTTTTAATACTAGTATTTTAGAAAATTTACGTGCAAAAGCAACATGAAGATGTCAAAATAATCTAATCAATTCCCAAGTAACAGCATCTGCATTTCAAGAAGGGTGCCATGTTTTCTGGTGCGGTTTCTTGTCATTCTGCGCCTCGTACATAATTAGTTACTTTGCACATTCATGACATACTTAACATCTTAAGTCTTATACCACATGTCACTTTTCTGGAGAAATGATAACTTTAGACTTCAAGTACCTATTTTTTGAAACTGCGCTGGTTGTGGTATGTTCGGTTCAATATATCTAAATCCGGGGTATGGCCGACAAGGAACATTACAAGGAACACTTTGACCTTTGATTAAATACACGGTCCTAAAGCTTAAATCGTTGAAGTTTTAATCGTTGTATTTTATAGGTATCAATACCTATAAAATACAAACTGCATACTTTTTTATCAGAATAAAATCTTTCATTCTTAAACATTTATATTCATACGGAAATCAATATATTTTACATTGATATTGCAATCTTGCAGTTTACAGTCATAGAACTGCTGATTTTTATTTAGTGTCAACAAAAGAGTTAGATGTGCAGTCCAGCAATCTTTTTTTTTTTCTCTCTTTATTTATTTTGGGGCTTTTATCTAACCAGATATGTCAACCCCATCGTACCTTTTAACATTGTTACATTAAACCTAATAAATAACACTTGTACTAATATACTAAACAGTGAAACAATTATATGTATAAAACACTTAGGGTAAAGATAGAAGTCACTGATGTAGGACTGTTATTAAATGACATAATTTTTTGGCACCTTCTGAAGTTTGTCTGGGATAAAATTGATTGTATTAATCCTACGTTAAGCCTATTTAGTTTTAATTCTTTCAAAAGTGACTCCCTTTCGCGTCTGTTGCGGACACAATCCATCAGCAAATGTATGTGCAGTCCAGCAATCTTCTTACTACTATTATAAATGCAAGGGTTATTATCAATCTGTTTGCCCATTTCGTACAAAACCGTTCAGTAGTTTCTGCGTGAAAAAATAACAAATGTCGATCGTCAGAAACTGTAGCATTTATAATAGTAGTAAGAATTTTGCTAGCCTTCATTTTTTTTTTTTTTTTTTTTTTTTTGCTTTATCATGCGATCAGTCGAAAGACTATGAGCAGATATGTTGTAGGATCAGTGGCGATCAGAGTTAATTCCCCATTAGGAATTTCTCTATAATTAGATATGGCTATCCAGTATATGCCGTCGTTTCAGCCTTCGCATTGCCTCTGGAATCGTTAGTTGTAGGGCTAAATGGTTTGGGTGATCCTTCAACCTTGTTTTGTATTTGAGGTTGGTGTTGTTAATTTCCTCTTTCACTGTGTTCATTTGTAGATTGTTGTGGATTTCAGGAATTTTTAGAAACCACGGAGCGTTGGATATTTGCTTGAGGATGTAGTTTTGACATCTTTGCATGATGCTAATACTGGAGTCACAGGCTGAGCCCCATAATTGAACTCCATAGGTCCATATGGGTTTCAAGATTGTCTTGTAAATAAGGAGTTTATTATCGAGAGACAATTTGGAGTTCCGTCCAAGCATCCAATACAGTCGTTTGAATTTGATGTTTATTTCATCCCTTTTGGTCTGTATGTGTTTTCTCCACGTTAGGCGGCGGTCCAAGTGCATACCCAGGTATTTTGCGTGGTTGTTTTGGGTCAGTTGGTTATTTCGGAGTGTTACCGGCGGGCAGTCTTCTCTTCGCAGAGTGAATGTTACTTGCACTGACTTTTGAGCACTGACCTTTATTCTCCATTTCGTCAGCCACTTATCAATTTGGTTTAGGCTTCTTTGGAGAACCATTGAGGCTTCATTAGGGCATTGACTACGAGCCAGAATTGCTGTATCATCTGCGAACGTGGCTACCGTTACTTCATCGCTCTGAGGTAGGTCGTGGGTAAATATTGTGTAGAGGACTGGGCCCAAAACTGAGCCCTGTGGCACCCCAGCAAGTATTGGGTGGAAAGAAGAGGTACATTGATCTTCTTTTATTTGAAAGATTCTATCAGCTAAGTATGATTTGATGAGAACGAAGTATGGGTATGGTAGAAGTGATTTGATTTTAAATAGCAAGCCCTTATGCCATACTCGATCAAATGCCTGCTGGACATCCAGAAATACTGATGAGCAGTACTCCTTCTTTTCAAGTGCATCCCGAATGATTTTGCACACTCTGTGGACCTGTTCCACTGTACCATGCTCCCTTCTGAACCCAAATTGGTGATCTGGTATTATGGATCTATTCAGTAGCTCTGGGTGAAGTCTTTTTAGCAGAATTTTTTCAAATAGCTTTGAAGTTATCGGTAGCAGGCTAATGGGTCTATAGGAGGTTATTTCATGGCTTGGCTTTCCCGGTTTTTGTACCATTATCACCTGGGATACCTTCCACAAATTTGGGTAGTGACCAGTTCTTAAGATACCATTGAAAATCATAACAAGATAGATGATAGCCTTCCTTGGTAATTCCATGAGCACCTTTTTGTCGATCATATCGAAGCCAGGCGCTTTTTTGTCTTCCATGTGCTTGATCACCCTCATAACTTCCCTCAAGCTAGTGGGATTGATTGGGAGATCCAACTGATAGTCTTGGATCAATACATTCTCTATTACTGATTGATCGATTTCTGGGTCAGGGTCGTTGGGTGTAAATACCCTGGCGAGATATTCTCCAAACGCATCTGCTTTCTCTTGTTTAGATCTAGCCCATCTGTTGTTTTCGAGTTTTATCGGAGGTTTTGGTTCGACCGGACGACTGATTTTATGACAAGCTCTCCAGAGTGAGTAATTGGTGGAACTGGTCGCAGATAGCGATTCCATGTACGTTTCCATTGCAATTTCCTGCTCTTTAGCTGTCGCGTCTTTTAAGGTTTTTATAGATTTATTAAAGGCAGACTTGTCAGCGGGATGCCTACTGCAGTGCCAAACCCTTCGAAGTCTTCTCTTTTCTAGTATAAGATTTTTAATTTCAGTCGATACCGCGTTTTGTCTAGGAGATTTGTTTTGGCCTTCAGGGGTGCACCTCCAGCAAGCACCCTGAATTGTAGTCGTGAAGATCTTTACAGCTTCATCAACGTCGGACTCAGTCTTCAGGGCTATTTGCAGTTGTAATTCTTGTGTCACAATGTCCCGAAATGACTCCCAGTCGGTTCGTTTATTATAGAGATTGGGTCTTTTCTCTCTGTTCAGAATCATTGTGCTAACCGTCAAGATTACTGGGATGTGATTAGAGGAGCCATCCAAACACGAGTCAATCCCGAAGAACATCCGCGACATCCCCTTAGCGATAAAGAAATCCAAGACATCTGGTAGCCTATTTGAATCCGTGGGCCAGTGTGTCGGTTCCGGAGTGGAGAAAGTAGTAAGAAGTTGTTTATCAATACTCTTTTTCAATTCTCTTCCTCGAGTGGTCACCAACCTAGAACCCCAGTGAAGATGCTTTGAATTCCAATCTCCTCCAGCTATGAAGCGGCTGCCAAGACTATTAAAGTAATCAGTGAATTGTTCATTGGTTATCCTATGCTTAGGAGGGCAGTATACGGCTGACACATTAAAACCACCATTTCTATCAGAGACAGCAACAGTTGTGGCCTGAATATGGTCTGTGCTGAATTTTGGCAGCTCATGATGCTCTATAGTTGTTTTTATAATAATTGCAGTACCTCCATGAGCCGTTCCATCCGGGTGATTTGTGGAATAGATATTGAATCCTCTTATTCTTACCAGGCTGTTATTAACAAAATGAGTTTCAGCTATTAGTAGTATGTCTAGTTGATGCATATGAAGTAGGGTTTCTACTTCATGTGTGTTGGGAGCAAGTCCATTAATGTTCCAAGTGGCTATTTTTAGGGTTGCCATTTAGCCCAACTTAGAGATTAATGACGTTATAAGTTGGAGTAATGTACTCATTTGTTGTAGGACAAGATCAATTTTTGCTAGCCTTCATACCTTTATCTTTTGTTAACCAACTTCCAAAAGGAGGAGGTTCTCAATTCGTGGGAATCTTTTTTATGACATCTTAAAACACAAAAAAAATTAAAAATAACTTTAGATTCAGAAGTCGGTGACAAAAACACTAAATCGTATATGTTTTTAGAATTCGGTTTTATTTTTTGCAAAAAAAATTACTGTACATAAAAGATATTTATAATAATAATAATAATAATATCGTTTATTTCAGGCAGTAAACCCATATAGATTACATGATAAAATTACATCACATTACATTATTTAAAACCATAATCAAAATTAAAATTCACATCTAAATAAAATTTCACCGTCTAAATCGAAAATTAAAATCAATAAGTCAACATTAAAATAAAATAAACATCACAATCAGAATTAAAATAATCAAATTAACAATAAAATATAAGTCCAAAATTAAAAATTAAATATGCTAATAAAATAAATCTTTGCAAAAATAATCACAATAATTATAATTTTCTAATTGGCATTTGAGGAGCAACATGCCTGCCACAGCAATGCCGGACATAAGGGCAGTCCAGCCTATTTGCGATCATTGCCAAGATGGCATTGGGGCTGGCCCGCACCCGCCGCACCAGAGACGCACACCGCTTCCGCATGGAAGCGTGAAAACAATCAGTGCGTGTCATCGCGAACATCCCCGATGCGCTACAGAAACGGGGCAGCCCCAGCACCGCCCGGAACGCGTTGTTGTACTGGACACGGAGGCCACTGTATGCCTTTTCAGTATAGTCAGCCCACAGGGCGCACGAGTATAGGGACGTGCAGTACGCTCTAAAAAGCGTCACCTTTACATCCCCAGTACAACGCGAAAACCTGCGGGCTATCATGTTGGCTCGCCTTGACAGTGCCCTCCGCTCCCGGTCCATGTCAGCATGGTCTTTAAGGTCATTGGTGAGTAGATGCCCTAAGTATTTAAATTGGTCCACTCGGTCTATTGGAACTCCATTTATGTACAGCTAACAAACACAGACAAATAAAGAAACCATAGTCATATTTTTTTGGTGTTGTACTGTTTCCATAGAAGAAATATTTATTACGATGTTCTTTCCTACCCGTACGTACTCGTAGTACTGACCTACACAAAGTCCCACAAAAAGTCACAGATTAACCTTTTCTAGTAAAAGAACTAGCCACTCTGTAAGATCAAAGGCCACCACGTCCCAGAATTTCTCACAAACATTCAATAAAACGACGAATAAGCAAAACTGACTGTGGGCGTGAATACTTCGGTCTTCAACCAAAAAACAATTCTAGCGTGACTGATACAGGTCGAAACATTTCCCGTAAGAAAAAAGGGACGTTCTAAAAATAGCAACGGAATATATATCATGTCGTAGGATATTTGAAAAAATTGTGTTTTGATGAAAGTTCTAGGATTTTGTAACCTTTACCCTTTACTTACTTAAATAGTGAAAAACATTTATGAATGAGAACACTCAATGGCTGATCTGGGCCCCAATTCTGCTATTACAATAGTTTCACAATGATCTATCATTGATCTCATAATTATTCATTTTGACAAGTTTAGTGATCTACTATATAATGTCGTCATTATGACTTTCCAATAGTCAACCACTGACACTGCATTGAAATAAATGGCTTAAAATGGTAAACTACTATATAATGACAAATCAATGACAAACTAACGCGGTAATCTGCCAACATTTTGACAGTTCCTTTGAGAATTTGAGCTGAAATTTGCTCAATTATCACCATTTTGTATTGTAAGAAATATAGTCTTTTTTATTAATGATAATTTAAAACACTTGTAGGAAAATCAAATCATAACACCGGCTGCTCGAAATATAAACGAATGAAACGTCAGTAAGTAGTAATGTCATATTTGACTTTGACAGCTAAACAGATAAAACTATTTATTAAGTTTAAACTAATGTAAAATTTACAATTTGCTAAAATGAACTAAACTAACTAACTTAAACTAAAATCTTAAAAAATGGCGTCAAAAAACTCCTCCTCTACGCTGTCAACTGGTAATGTCCCCAAGAGACTGGCAGCGTTACCACGCTGAATGGCAACGCTAAGCCTTTGACCAAGGTAAAAGCCAGCCCTAGGGTCACGGGAAGTGTCAACTAAGCGTTTTGAAATTTCCTTAAAAAGGCTGTGAGCACTCGGACCCCACGGTCCTAGAGTTTCAACCCCAAACGGCTCGAAAATATAGTTACCAATAAGGTTACTATATTTACGCCGCTTGAGGTTCTCCGCAGCCGCAGCGGCAGCCCCTGCACAGCACGATGAACTAGGAAGATGGGAAGGCGCAAGAGTATCGACACATGTAGCGTCCCACACTAGAGGCCTACCCATCTTCCATGGAAACAAAGACATACCGTCCGGTCTCTTGCCATCGTCGCGTGCCAAACCGTTGGGTTCTAATAAAGCTGGAACACCGACGGTAACAAGAGATCGGCGGATGATGTCATTCAAGTTCGCGTGCCGCGCAAATCGGCCCGCACTTCGGCTGCATGACAGGCCGTGGTGTCCGAGGCTGTTGACAACTTCACCACAGTGACAGCGGTGAGGAGAACAACATGGAGCGCCTAGGCGTAGAGCAACAGCGAGGCGGAAAGTGGTGTCGTCGAGCAATGTGCCAGTGTTCGACGAAGGTAGTGCATGAAGCCAAAGACCCGACTCCCATTCGCCCACAGCCAGCAGGCGCGCACGCTCAGCAGTAGTAGCAGACGTGTTCAGTAGATTGATCTGAACTACTCTGCAGAGCGGCTCGTCCCACCGTCTCTGGGAAAATGGGTAATCGGGTTCTTCAGAGTTCGGGCAAGCGAGTTTCCAAGCGTTTATACCCTCGGCGAAGCACGGCACATCAAAATCAACCAGTGTGGAAGCCAGGATTTTCCTGATTAATTTCTCAGTGCCATGAACCGAGGAAATAAAAGCCGGTAAACTAATACTACAAATTTTGCGGACGCCGAGCCCTCCCATACGAATGGGTAGAGTAGCTTGGGTCCAGGCCCGGTCGTCCAAAGCCACATTTAAAATGGATGATAAAGAATTTCTTATGATTAGATCGATTTTGTCTAAAAGATGAGTGTGCTTCCATAAAGGAGAAGCACGTAAGAAATATGTTAATTTAGGGCCGAAACAGCAATAACGGATGATGGTGATGGCCGAATGCATGTTAATTTGGAGCAACCTTTCCGAAATATCATTATAATTTTGAATTTTTTCCTCGATGAAATCGGGAAAGGAGTTTTCGAAAATTGGAGACCCAAGGAGACGAAGAGAACTTTTGTCAATAATTTTGATGTTAGGAGCTACTGCGTTAAATTTAGGAATTGTCAATTGTCGGTCGGTATGGTCCGCTACAAACAGTTCACATTTTGCAAGATTTAGGTCAAGGCCAATGAAATGAAGATTATTTTTCAAGAAAATTAAATCATTTAAAACTGTATCTACATCGCCGCCCAAGGTTCCATCATCAAGATACCAAACGTTAAATTTTGAATTTAGCTGCTGAACAATAGGGTGAATAGCTAAGCTAAAAATCACTGGCCCGAGGGGGTCACCTTGTTGACAGCCAACAGCAGATTCCAGAAGGTTGTGACGAAAAAGTGATTTAGACGGGTGTCTGTAGCACTGCCAAAGAAAACTATAAATTTGAGGTAATTCTTTTTTAATTTCTGTTAACAAGGTGTCCCTATTAACTGAATTGAAGGCATTCTTAATATCAACCTTCAGGATGACCTCACCTTTGCCAGAATTTAGGTAGGTCGACAAAGCGTGTACGGCAGCCTCGCAGCCCCCTTTGGAACCATAACCTAGCTGCAGGGGCTGAAATTTGTCCGAAACAGCCTCACCATAAAATTTACAGCAAATCTTGGCTGCCATACGACGGTAAGTAGTACCCACGGCAATGGGACGAATACCGCCATCCCTCTTGCGCAGGGCACATAAATTGGCCCCGTACAAGACGTCGATGACGGCCTCGTTCACCTTGCCGGAGAGTATAAGGTTAATCAGAGCCGTAAGCTCCCTCAAGAGCAACTCACCGGCTTCCCCTGCACCTGAACAAATTAGGTCCTTCAAGTGCTGAGGACTTAGGCCGTCAAGGCCACCGGCAGAGCCACTCCGGAAGGAGCAAACGGCTGTGACCACCTCTCGACCTGTAATGGTGAGGGAGTGAATATCCGAATCAGGAGGGTCGGGAAAAGAAAGGCCATCCGCGGGGGCAGGGTGTTTGGTCTCCAGAGCTGCGAGTGTTTCTGGAGAACACGGTGCCACCACATCGCTACTGAAGAGAATCCTGGCTGCACCGCTAATGTCACCTTCCCCTAACTTAGATTCAACCAGATGTGATATACCTCTCGAAGAGGTATATCCCTGTGATATATTAGGAACAAAATTTTGAGCCGAAATATTACAGTTATCTTTGATAAGAGCGGTTAAAGTTTTTTTTGTGGCCAAATTCTTTTTCACATGTAGAATACGATAAGGGAAGGTAAGCAACTGCTCCCAAGCACTTAACGAGTTCTCCCGGACGGCAAGGCCAACGCAACCAGCTAAATTTTGGGCTACAAGCGGTCTAGCGCCTCGAGGAACTCGCTTTAGTACTGGAACAGAGTTTTTGAATTTTGAAAGGGTTTTCCAAAATGGGTCGAAAGAGGATGTTGACGGAGTTGTAGGTGTGGCTATTGAGACAGGGTCTGAGGTGGATGCATTGGGAAGTTTGTGTACTTTCCCAATATGCACGTTCAGACCCCGCTTACCTTTAAAAAACCGTGCCTGAGTACAAAGCGGGCATCTCTCCAGGGTGTTAAGCGATGTTGAAGGTTGATTTGCACTGTTGTCCACCAAATCACTGCCGCTGGTGCTCATATACGCCAGTTACAAAATATACTTAACTTTAAAATAATTTTATTAAACTAAAAACAAAAAAAAAAAAAAATATAATATAAATAAAAACCACTTAAAAGTCTATTAAAACACTGGAATCGTGCTCCGGGCCTCGGGCGCCGTGATTAATGCAGAAACAAAACGCAGCCCCGGCGACCGTTGCTGGTACACGGGGCCTGCCTTTTCGCGAGTTGTATCTTCGTACAGATGTCTACGAGCTCCCAGTAGTAGCCGCGCACAGTCGCACTGCCGTCCCGGGGCGCAGCTGCGCCGGCCAAGCTGGCATTTTGCTCAGCCCTGGCCAGCCCCGGCAACCGATGTCGGGAGACGGGCGTCCCGTTGAAATTTCACTCCAAAGAATTGTACTTATGAGGATTATTATTTATATGATCTATTTGGTGTATTGTGGTCTTAAATACTGTACGATTTCTTGTTTTGTGGCATTGAAAGGCTGTTATTTATTAAATTCACAGATAAAATATTATTGAGTTTTATAGTTTCACATTAATCCGCGTTACACATAAGTTAATGTTTTTTGCTATTTATAAACATCTTACTAGTTCAGATTGCTTACCATAACTAAATTATGTAAAAATGTAAATATAAATGAAATCTGTCATGAATAAATTGTTAATTTAATATTATATTTTCGAAAATCAGTCCTACTAACAAGTTTAAATAATAATGGCAACACAACGATGTCATTCTTACATAATTACGAGACCATTGACCGACCAATGATTGACCATTATTGTGAATTTAGCAGATTACGATTTTTTTGCAAAATGGCAATGGGATCTATCAACAATTATGAGGTCAATGATAGACCATTTTGACACTATTGTAATAGCAAAATTGGGGCCCTGAACATTATGCTCCAACAAATGTGCTGATTGGTTAGCAGCTATATTCATTGTATGTTTTGACCAAATAGAACATTACGGTGTCTTTTGAATTATCCAATTAAAAGTCCAGTTCCCAGTCATCCCAAGAAGACACATTTTTTGTAAAAATCTGATAAACTAGTCACAAGCTCGTATTATAAAATATATAAGAATTTCTCTTTCATCGAGTATCCGTGACTCAAAAACGAAAATTGAGTGAAAGCAGAAAAATTAAAACGACGCAAACAATCAAGAAAAAAAAATCTCAGTTTCCAAAATCCTGTCCTTTACAAATAACCTAGACTGTCCGTGAAAAAACTTTTCTAATAATCCTGCAACGTAAACCTACATGAAACAAGAACGTACGTGACTCCGAGTCAGTCATTGACGAATGGAACTAGAAGATGGATCGGTTGCCTGACAAACGATGGGGGACGCACGTAGAAACATTGCTCCTATTGAGTGGTTTGTTTAACTTTTGATTGCATGGAATTTGAGTGGGTAGTCAAGTTAGATTATAGATTTTTACCATTAACCTACAGGCTGTTGTGAGTCTATATCACTGGTTCCCAACCTGTGGTCCGCGGACCTCTGGTGGTCCGCAGGAGCCTCGACTACGGTCCGCGAAAGATTAAAATGTTATTCGTACTTTTTATCTTGCACAGAAGATGCAACCTCAACCCAACCCATTTGAACCTATCAGAGTCAAAATTATATTTTTTTTTTAGAATCTCATACTAAATGATTGCTAAATTTTTCGAGCTCTATTCGATCGCTTTTGTATCCATCACTATCTTAATTCTAAAGGTTCTCATCACATTATCTAATTTTCGTACAGTGTGAGTTAAATATCACTCCCCAAGTTATAATCGTGTCGGTGTCTATGTTTATCTAGGACCATATGGTCCCTGTTAACAATGAACATACCAAAGTGGTCCCTGGTCTAAGAAAGGTCCACCACCAAACCACTAACCACTGGTCCAACCACTGGACCAAACCACTGGTCTATATGATGGAGAAAGATGAGCTGGAACTCTAAGTTATTAGTCTAGAAGAAGGCCATTCCTGGGAAACTACTTCTCTAGAACAAAAAAATATAGCAATAGGTAACGGGGAGAAAAACCGCCTTTCATTAAGTGTACTTTTACACAAAGTAATGGACCCCTGGGGGTTCCCAGAAATGGCCTGGGAACCTTCTAGTTACGAAAATATTAATGGTCAAATTAAAACTTTTTCAAAATGTTTTTTTTTTTTTTATAAAAGGAACAAAAATACATCAGTTTGTCGGCGGAATTAGAACTCGTCTTAATACATTTGGTACAATAGCACAAAAAGACGTGTGGCACTCGGGGATTGCCGCGGTAAAGCTATTGCATCTGTTTTTACGGCGGGTGTTAGGTTATTTTCGTTACGGAATTTCTGGATTCGGTCTCCACGCTCAAGGCCCGCGATAGAAGCTATGCTAACCACGTCTTCTTTTATTAGGTACACATTTTTATAAGGAATTCCTTATAAAAATGTGTACCTAATAAAAGTAGACGTGGTTTCTGAACACTAACAATGGTTTTACGATACCAGGAGGGCGTAGTAGCCATGTACCATGAATGGTGCATAGTGTACCAATATCCAAACAATATTTATTTTCGTATTAGGAATCATCAAATGACTCCTCCCGCTTGACTTGTACTGAAAACTCATCATGTTCTTTCTTAGCCCTTTGTGTTCTAGGGTCGCGGTATCTCTTTGTAACAGTTCCGCAGCCCCGGCTGTGTGCTAGCCTTCGGTATCTATTTACCTAATCTCAGGCCAATAACTCGTATTACCATCCAGTTCAGAACTAAACCAAGTGTTAAACTGCTGACCCACGAATGACATGCCTGCACGCTATCTAAGGTATCTGTTACCGAATTTATAGGTTTAGTCGAAATCCTTGCGCTATTAAGACGTACTACCTTGATTCTGCTCGAATGGTTCATTTCGTGTTCAAGCTTTGTCTGTGTCTTGCTTTTGGTAACAGTGCAGTATCTAAGACCAATTTAATACCTGTCTTCAGAATTAATACTCTTGTCTAAAGCGATTTCCGAATAAGATGAATTCTTACTAGGATGATCGATATTAGAAAAATACCGATGTTTATCTACCATTGATGATTATCGATAATCTCTAATTCTGAAGAGCCAGTATTCAAGGCCTTCTGGTGCCTAAGATTGCTTATATTGTATAAAAAAAAATCGTTCAAAATTTAGGACAAAAACTAACAACTTATAAGTTTTTCTTTCATTCCTAGCATAAAGGTCCTCAAGTTGACCCTATAAACACTACAGACACTTTGTGCGTCAAGAAAAGGGTACTGTAACACCCTAAGTGCGGGCAGTCCTCGAAAACTACTAGTTTTTTTTCGGAGCACACGATTATATTGTGAAAACCCATGTAGCTGAATTGACTAAAGTTCTTGATGAAACAAGAAGGAATTTGATATTTATCGTATTGATTTAAGACTAGCTGACCCACGCAACTTGGTCTGCGTCATATAAAAGAGAAAAGCCCTCAAAAAGAATAAATGTTCTCCGTTTTTGTAACAATTTTCATTTAGACTCTGCTGCTTTTGGTTGTAGCGTAATGTATAGGCATAACCTTCCTCGATAAATGGACTATTCAACACAAAAAGATTTTATAAATTTCAATCAGTACGTCCTGAGATTAGCACGTTCAAACAAACAAACTCTTCAGCTTTACAATATTAAGTATAGATTATATCTATATTATATGTATATTATATAGATAGATATAAACATGAAGGAACGATTCAAATAAAAAAAATAACTACGACACAAACATCCTAGGCACATTCGTTACTTACACGAAATAAAACAGTAGGTATTAAAAAAACGGTATGTAAATGAAATTTTATTACAGCTAAATTTTGGGACCAACCATTTTTTTCTAGCCTGTTTTTTCTTTAGAGTATTAAATCTGTTCAACAAAGGGAGTTTATTACAACGAAACAATGAATCTTCCATGTGTGTTGAAAAGTCTGGCATCTTATTTAACAAAAGGTACTTTTGAGTTTATAATTAAGAACATAGGATAGTCATTTGAAACCTACCGCTTAGACCTGACAGGGAGTTTATTAAGAACTCAATTTATTTTTTTTTCTTTTTGAAAACAATTCGGTGAAAAGTATATACAACCTCTGTTGGGGACAATATCACAAAAAATCACCCGCGCAATTAAATGATCACTATTAACAACATTTTTTATCTGTTAAAAGAGATAATTATTTGTTTATGTACACCGTACAAAGACGGATATCAATTGAAACAACCATATGTTTTAAATTTATTATTACAAGAACATCAAAGACACGTGTTCCAGTATCAACTCTGTTCCTCATAAAAAAACATAAAATTAAAAGTTTTTAATATTTTGTTCATGGTAACCTACCCGAAAGTGATTATACGAGTATTATTTTCTAATCAATATAAAGTAGAATTGTTCTCCTATAAAATGTTTTTAAAAAACAGTCGCTTCCTGCGTCGCCATTCGTCAAAATGATTGATTATATCGGCATGTTACATAATGATCAAGTTTTTTGTTTCTTTTTGTATTAGTACGAGTGGAAAGTTTTTCTGTAAAAGATCCTTGGTAAATGAAATAAAAGTATGTCATTTTCTAAGAGCGTTCTCTTAGTATGTGTTTTTGTAGGTCAATTAATTTTAGAGGCATCAAACTTAAACTATTTTTTCTTCCAACTATGTTCTTTATTGTTCTTTAGTTTCATCATAAGCACACTAAAAACTCAGTACAAAGCGAGTCTTTAATGCTCTAGAGCAATAAAAATGTATGAAATTTCATTATTGCACAGTTTATTTTCGCACCAAAAGATGCCAATCTCAATGGAGTAGCTCTGTTCAGCCAGCCGATATCAATACTTTTTCGACACACTTGCTCATAAAGTGGCTCTAATTTCACCGCAATTAGGCACATAATGACACCTGTAATCAAACTGTGATATTTTTATTGCTATAATTCACAAGTGAGTTATAGGATTTTTTTTTAATTGGTTGAATTGCTTTGTTCTTAAAAAAGTTTCGATACAAAAAATAACGTGTTCAATAGTACAATAGTACATTATGGTACAAGTGTGTAATGTTGGTGATTACCGCTGAGGCGCCATTGAGACCCCAGCCGTTAGGCGAGGGTCTTAAGAAAACCGAGAACGGTAATCATCAACACACACATGTATCATACGACGTTTTTCAACACACTTGAGAATAAAATAATACTAAAATAGATATGTCCTTGGAGTTTTCAGGTAGTAAACTTTCCATAACGTTAAGGGCTGCACATCTTATATCGGGCGGTGTACAAAATAAATCATTTTCTTCATATCTAGTACTTGTAGACATTTGAATTAATAAATAACTATTATTTCAACAGTGAAAACGAGTTGTGATTTTTTTTTCGCAATTAATCAGTATTCCTATGCGCGCGCATCTAACAATACTTGTATAATCTTGTACCATAATGTACTATTATTTACGTACGTATTATTCGTTTCTATCTTACTTGTTCCAAATTTAAAAAATTATTGCTGCTAACTCTGATTTAAAAATGAAAGAAATTGAAAACAGTGATTTGGCGGGAACTTTGTTAATTTTGCTTGACAATTTTTTTGGAAACGATAAAGTGTGATACTATCTGATTTTTAGTGCTTCGGCTTCGAATTAAAATAGAATCATCTAGCGAGACATTAACTCCGGAAAACATTCTAAATGAAGCTGACAGTGTCATGGAAACTTCTATTTGAACTGTTTGATATGAGTTTCTTTTATCTACTATTCCTATAGGCCATAGTTGAAAGAAAAGCAGATTATGCACCTGGCCTTCAGTAATTTATATTGCCCTCGTGCTTGTTAGATTAGAGCCCTCGCTATCGCTCGGGCTCTAAATCAGGCACTCTAATTTTTCGTTATGTAATTTGCCGGTCATAGCAATATGACCGGCAAATTACATAACGATACGTAGCTACGAAGACAAACAAAAATTAAAGAAAAATTAGATTTCTGTTTGGTGAAAACCATGAAAACGACACCCATGAAGAAAAAACAAAAAAAATCCTAGGTGCCTTTTTGGATTTTCATTTCGATCTCATTTTTGTAATCAGTGACCTCGAAAACCGTATAAACGACACCCGAGATGGAAAAACAAATACTTTTCCTCGGCGCTATCTTGGATTTATCAATAGGAGTACTCTTGTGAAGTTTCGAATGAAATATTCTAACTAATCTTGTTTCCCCATACAAACTTTGGGGGCCCGTTTCATCCCCTTAGAGGGTGAATTTTGAAATGTCCTTTTTTAGTGCACCCTTAGATCACATAAGAAATATGGCCAAATTTGGCCAAATCTGTAGACTCAGCGGTTTGGGCTGTGCGTTGATTTTAGACTTTGTCACCTTATTTACCCCTCTAAGGAGTTGAATTCAGAAAAGACCTGAAACTCGTTTCTGTTGATTTATTTATAGGAGTAGTTTTCTGAAGTTTCGAATGAAATAGTCTAAATAATCTAATTTCCCCATACAAACTTTGGAGGCCCGTTTCACCCCCTATGAGGGTGAATTTTGGAAAATCCTTTCTTAGTGCACTCCTAGACCACAGGAACCTACTTGCCAAATTTGGAATCTGTAGACTCAGCGGTTTGGGCTGTGCGTTGATATATCACCCAGTGTCAGTCAGTCAGTCAGTTTACCATTTTATATATATGTCACCGTAAAATTGTCAAATACGTTATATTGTAATATCTCTAGCGATATTGTCAAGTCTCGAATTATTGTCAAATGAACATACTGCTTACAACAAAACGCATAATTTTTCGTGAAATACATGCGATGGTAGCCAACTTACGCGGTGTGGAGGGAAGGAGGGGTCCCCCTTGCCCAGTGGCATAACTCTCATGAAAAGATAATGCACCATTCCTGAGAAATACCGATTAAAATAACATAACCTTAAAACACTTTATATTCCCCCTAAAAAGCGTAGTCGACGGAGCCCCTATTTCCGAGTGCAGGGTTTAAAGGAACCTAACTAACCTAACGGGGGGGTGCCCCAAGTCCCGATTATGGGGGCAGAGATACTTCCGTATGTTCAGTTGACAATAATTCAAGACATTACAATATCGCGAGAAAAAACACGTTATATTGTAATATAACGTGTTTGACAATTTTACGGTGACATATACCTATATAGAAGAAGAACATAGATAGAAGATTATCTACACCTAATTTGGGAGAAGTGAAACTGATTTATGAAATGTTTGCTGCATCGCTGCTATATCTATTGCGCAATAAATATTATAATTATGTGGAATAGTTATTTAGATTAAGATATGATGAGGCTAATGTACCTTTGTAAGGTTTTAACCTCTAAAATAAATCAATATTTAAAAAAAGCGCTTCCGCTGCAAATACGAAGCCACATAGTACACTAACATCAAATTAATCATTTGTTAAGTTTTTGTCACAATATCAGAAGGTAATTAATAATAGATAAGATCCATTATTATTGATGCAAGTGTTATCAGTGTTACTGTAACGTGGTTAATGAAACAATGCGTCTGATTGTATATGCCGCCTCAAGATAATACGGTATCTTAAGGTATGGCCATATTTCCCAGGACTGGAAAATGGCCATATTTCCCAGGACTGGAAAATGGCCATATTTCCCAGGACTGGACAATATTTCAATACAGATACTATTGTTCAGGAGTCAAAACAAAAAAGTAACAAGTAAGAGAGAAAGAAGAACTCCTAAGAGATTTCGCTTAGGAGTTTTTGCCATCACATTTAAATGGTCTCTTTGGTCTAGTGGTCGTTAGCGCGACTGCTGAGCATAAGATCCTAGCTTCGGTTCACAGATTGGGAAAAGTGTGTTTGGGTTTTTTCATGAGGGATTCCTCAGAGGAAACCATGGAGTCAAGATTTGGGTCTGTGTGTATGTGTGTGGTTGTGTGAGAGTCCCTGTATGTTATTTTCAAATAAAAAAGCTTTTAATGAGAATTTATTTGAGATATTTTGTCCATTGTTCAATCAACTTAGCCTGTACAGGTAGATCGATATTTAACGTTATGTCTTCGAATTTTTGTCTCTAGGATACAATATTTCCTGCACAAAGTAAAACAGCACCTCCATAAAGATGATTAAACGACTGCAGTGAGCGCCCCGATACTGCAAATGTTGTACCTATACCCAATCACTTCGTTATTTCTGATACCTAACTGGAAAATGCACTCTAGCCTCATTGGGCCAGTTACAAAATTAAAAAGAAAGGTTTTGGTCAGAAGTGCATGCCAAAAGAATATCGTAAAGTTTCTGCCAATTTTATTCAACAAGAGCTAGAACCAATTATAATACCATTCTGTACGTCAAACAAAGTAACTTTACGCAAAAATTATTACTGCGAGACGACTTTTTGGGGTGAGAAATCATGTTTCGTTGTGGAAATCAATGTAACGACCTCAAAACATTGTTTTGTTGGACGTGTTGAATAGTACTGGAGTTGCGGAGGTGTTTAAAGTAAAAATCTTAATTAGAAACTTGTATTAAAAAAAAACTTGTCAAAAAGTTGGAACTTTGACCCGCAATATCTTCGTAACTAAAAGGTTCCAAGGTATGATGGTGTAGAACAAAAAAATGAGAGAACAAGTGTCTTTCGGCTTCGTTGAGAGATGTTTTACACCCTTTATGTAACATCACGCCTGCTATGCCTGGAGAGTGAGGTAGGGATTTCACCTCCATTTCGTTTTTTTTAGGTAACGTGTAATAGAAGACGAGCCGGTTTAGATCTATGGAATTTAGACGAATCAATTAAGGCGATTACATGAGCAAAACGCCAGTTTTATACCTACTAAAAGTATATGATTCAATGCTATAAACAAAACCACAAAAATATATGATATTCTTCAGGATATATGCTAGCATGATACTGTTTTCAAAACATAATACAATTAATGTGACTCGATAAATAACTTATCTCTAAAAATATATTTCAAACAAAAGAAAAACATACTATGCTATCATTCTGATATTTTGCCAAATAATTCTATAAGCAATGTATGATAGTGTTTTAGTTTTTTAATCCAATCAATAGTTCTTTTGTAAATAGATCAAAACCATTAACCCTAGATTACTACTCTACGTCGCAGAGGCGCCCACGTTTTTGATATTTTGCTCTCTCTTTTTATCCTTCGCGTGTATGGCATTCACGTTCAAGGACATCTCAGTCATAGCTAGCACGTGTCGCAGGACGGTGGTTGCGTTACGGTAAGTGTGCTAGTTTTTTAGATATTACTACCCTTGGCGCTCCAAAGACGTAAGAGTAGCTTGTATGTAAGTTTTGCGGTCTTAATCAAATTGTATGTTAAATATTTTTTTTGTTACTTTGTTAGTTTTTTTTAGTTAATTACTTCATAATTTACAATTTATAAGAGAAGTGTATACTTAAAGTTGTTTTTTTTTCATTTTTTAATGAGAATACTGTTTAATTGCCTAAGTTCCAGAAATTTCTTCCTAAGATTTATTTGATTAAAGATTTCATAATGAAAATATATAAAAATTATTTAAAATTATGTTTTTCACTTTTTAGTAATATACACAATTATAAAAACAGTCCAAACATATCAATCATACTTATAGGTTTTGACTAAAATCATTATCAATATGATGCGCCTCGCGGCGTATGAGTAGTTTCTTTGTATGTCGCAACATGAGTAGTAATGTAGGGTTAATTTCGCGCTATTTGGCCCGCAGTGACTGACGTAACAACCATTTTGTAGTGCAAGCTGATTAGAACTTTATCCTTACAGCATTTCAAACGAAGTTTTATCCACCACAAATAGAGTTGCTAATTAAGCTCCTCTAATCGCCTTAAGGCTTTTACTTAAACTTTCTAGTTTTTTATTTTAAAAACCAAATCTGTCCTCCGTTATCACCAATCAGATCTTGGAAAAGGCCTCCCCCATTTTCTTCTAGTAATTACGGTGTTGTGATTCTTCTCGCCAATTCGTGAGGAAGCCATTTAAGGCGTCCTGCCATCGTTTTGGTCTGTCACGATACCGTCTAGCTGTCTCAGGGCTCGACCATTTCGATTTCATGCTTCATCATCATCAGCTTATGGCCCAAAGGCTTCCTCAATTGCACGCCATTCGACTCAATTCTCAACAACTGTCATCCAGTTGCTATACCAGCCACCCTGCGATGGTCGCCACTCCCCCGAGCCTGACGGCGCCCCACCTTAATAATAATTAAAAATAAACAATAGTAATTAATAATAATTATTAATAATGAATTGTAATTACTAATAAAAATTAATAATAACGAATAATAATTGTTTATGGCCTTATTGATGTCCATCACCTCTGGCAAAAGCAAATAAGTAAATTAAAATAATTCTTTCACACTAAATCCAACACAAGCCACATTCATAAAGCTATAGTAATGAACGATATAAACTATACACCACTCCACCTAAACGAACAAATAGATACACAACCCACTATTAATGAAGACCCACAGAAGAAAAAAATAGAAGATTGGAAAAGAAAGTATTGCACGGGCGACACCCCCATGATTTAGAACAGTCTCACATAAATACGACAGCATCAAATAAATGGCTAAAGATAGGTAGTTTATTCCCGGAAACAGAAGGATTTATTATTGCAATACAAGATCAAATTATAAACACTAAAAATTACAGGAAATATATTATTAAGGACCCCACAATAACTAATGATAAGTGCCGCAAATGTCACAGCCAACCGGAAACCATTCAGCATATCACTGGGGCCTGCGCAACACTCACACAGACAGACTACACCCATAGACACAATCAGTTTGCAAACATCATTCACCAACGTCTAGCTCTCAAACATAAAGTGACACAAGATACTAATCCTTACTACAAATACACACCACATAAAGTTCTTGAAAATAATACACACAAACTATACTACGACCGCGGCATTATGACTGACAGGACCATTCATTATAATAGACTAGACATAATACTTCAGGATAAAGTTAATAAAGTCACTTACCTTATAGACATAGCAGTTCCTAACACACATAATTTGCTTAAAACAATAGGTGAGAAAATTAGTAAATATGCAGAATTAAAAGAAGAGGTGGCCAGAATATGGAGACAAGAAAAAGTTTACATAGTACCAATAGTAATCTCCACTACGGGTGTAATACCCAATCACCTCCACCATAGCCTCAAATTAATAGACCTCAAGGATTCAATATACATAACACTCCAAAAAGCCGCAATTTTAAACACCTGCAGGATAGTACGAAAGTTCATGCATGCAAATCGAGGAAAATGAAATTTCTCCCCATGACTCACACACACACACGCTTCGCTGACTTGGTTTAGGCCCGTTAACGTAGCAAAAACTAGCTTTAAAAAAAAAGCTAAGAAACAAATATGTTTTCCCAAAAATAATAAAAATTATTAAATAATAATAATTGACAATTGTCGTGTCGTGTATTTCATGCTTACTCCATAATATTTTTCTAAACCGCTACATTGTGGCCATACCTTGTACTAGGCGTCGAGATAAGCTTTCAATTATTCAATGCCCTGACTGCATATTAATGTCAACGGACATTCAGGTGGAGATTCGTGCCGAGATTGTCATTGTATTGATTCATGCACCTAGTTGGAGAGATATCTGTATCGTGATGCGGTAGTGATGGGAAATGTTGCGTTGTAGAAAATAATTCATGTTTATTTAGTCCGAAATTCTAACAACCAGAATGAAGCTACAAGATACTCGCTGCATTAAAAATGTTGCTGTATCCTGATAGACTGGAAAATTATCACAACATTGTTGGGAAATGGAGATATTTATATTTATTTGATTTATAAAAACAAACGCATTCACACTGTGTCACAGGATGTATTTGGATGTAATTCGAATATAAATAAACCTTAGAGCTCAAGTGCTGCGGGACTGTTCGAAAGAGATACCGTGGCCCTGGAACACATAGGGCTAAGAAGGAACATGGATGGGTTTTAATCAGTAAAAGTCTGACACTCCCTTTCGCTTCGCCCAAAGAAATTTTGATGAATTCCCATTCGAAAAAAAGGGCACTTTCAAAGCGGCTCGTATTATGTCAAAGACATTTTTAACGTTTTTCGTAGTTACGACTGCCCAAAAAAAAAGAGTGTTATGTTTTCAGGGTTCATGTATGTATGTATGTATGTATGTTTGTGAGTTTCTTTATTCCACCATAACTTCTAAACGCCTCAACCGATTTCGATGTGCGTGGTATCGTTAGAATCCTTGTGTTGGCCCGGGTAACATAGGCTATAGAAAAACTTTGAAAATAATGGTTGCCATGATTCGTGAAGAAACACCAACTTATTTTTGTAATTATTGTTGAAAATTCGTTTAGATATAGCATTCAATATCTATTCGTTCACAAATAATTTTGTTGCTCGTTGAATGGATGGTCGTCGATTATAAAAAATAATAATAACGAGACTATACGGTATCGGCTTTTTATTCGTTTCTACAGGGTCATTGGCAGAACATTGAACATACGAAAATGGTGGATAGGTGGGGTCATCTGCTACTTACTCAGCCCTAATTTATGGCCCACCGGGTATTTAAAAAGATTTTTTTTCTTTTTTGTTGTTTCACCACTTTCTTAACTTCAAAGTGTATTTTTGATTAAAAATGGGTAAAACAGGCAATATTTTGTTTTTTTTTTTTATCTTTTACACTTTAATTACACTTTATAGTTAAGAAAGTGGTGAAACAACAAAAAAAAAAAAAATCTTTTTAAATACCCGGTGGGCCATAAATTAGGGCTGAGTAAGTAGCAGATGACCCCACCTATCCACCATTTTCGTATGTTCAACGTTCTGCCAAACACCCTGTATAACAAATACCTCAACAATTAAAATCCTTCCTAGGCAACATAGTATTATTTTTATTAATAAATAAAACTTGTAAGTATTACATGCTACCCCTGTTGGTATCGTTATTTGTTTTTCCTAGAAGACGTTTTAGATTAGATTATCTTGTTGTGGACTTGCGGATTTGTTATTTTAAAAACCTAGGGTATATTTCTGAAAAAAATCGAAGTATTTAGTCCATTAGTTAGATTATCAAAATGTATTGAACACGTATGTGTTCTTGTCAAATAAACGATAAGTGACGACGATACAGCTGCAGCACGTTGAAATCTTGCGTGACGTCACAACGTGTAACAAGCTTTAATCTGAACTTTGATAAGTAATAAATAAATCGTTTATTTATTTATTTATCTTTAATTCAGCTAGAACCCATACATTCGCTGGTATTCCTTAGCCTATTTTAGTGAACATCAGTCTTAATAACAACAGCGCTCAGAAGACTGCTGTCACTGCCCCGCATCCGACGCAGTAGTGAAGCGGATATCTTGCGAATGATCGCAAACATTTTGAGCAAATTTGTTTTCAACATACTAAATCCACTAAACTGCGTAGTTTGTCGACGGGATTGGCGCTCATTATTGCAATAATGAGCGATATTATAATTAATATACCCATTTAACCAACAGACACATGGTATTAACTTAGTAGGTACAGAGAGTTGAACCAGCGCGCAGCGCGGTAAACACCACCCATGCATCAACATGCAGGTAGGTACTATAGCATAAACGATGCACCAGTATTTAAGGAGCTATCCCGGATTGAGTGAAAGAGTAATGAGAACACAAGGATAACGGAAAAATTATAAATGAAGAAAACAACAAAAAATTATTAATTAAAATTTTATTTGGCCTTAAAATTAAATTTCAATAGTTTGTATTCCCTTACCTCGCCCTAATAACTTCTCGAAGACGGTTCTTCATTGACCTAATCAGCTTCTTAATTGATTCTTGCCGATTTCAGCTCATTTACACTTGAAAGAGCAGGTTTTCTTAAACGAACCCTCCTCTTCAGTTCATCCCACACGTGCTCAATGGGATTCAAGTACGGGCTGAGCGCTAGCCAGTTCAGTGTGGCGATAGGTACCAACTTCTTCGAGGTAGTCAGTTGTGGCACGGGAAGTGTGACAACAAGCGTTATCGTGCATAAGGAGGAAGTCATCACCGATATATATCCCGCATAAGGAACATGATCTAGCAGAATATCGTAAATGTAGCAGTCAGAAGTTACACCTCCTCAAAGAAGCTCCGTTTTAGCTTTGAAGAAAATCCCGATTTACATCAAAGAAGAACCGCCCCCATAAGCTACTGTCTCGGTGAAACAGCACTGCGCAAATTGCTCCCCAGGCCGCCTGTAGACGCGACCCTTCGGTCGCTGCCGTGCCATCATATTCTGCACTCGTCGGAGAACAGGACTCGCCTCCAGTGCTCAACCTCCCAAACAAGATGGTAGCGAGAAAATTGAAGGCGTGCTCGTCGGTGATCTGCCGTCAGTTTCGGGCCTGTGGCAGGCCTATTTGGAGTCAATTAGCTTCCTTAAGTCTTCGACGAACTGTCCACTCGGTGACAGCTGCCCCACGAACATTTTGGAGCTCCTGTTGGACGTCGACACCAGTCTAATGTCGATTTTGGAGAGAGGTTGACATGATAAAACGTTCATCCCTCTCCGATGTGCACCGGCGCCGTCCAGATCTTGGTCTCGGGATAAAGCCACCAGTCTCCCGGAAGCGTTTAAATAAACTTTCGAAATACAGGACTGGCTTATGTGGAGCTGATTTGCCACAGCCCTCTGACTGAGCCCTTCTTGCAATAGAGCGACGATTTGAGCTGCTTCTATAGGTGTAGTATCCACTATCGTGCAAGTTCAAGTTCAAGGTTGAAAAGTAGCGGAGATGTGTACTGGTATCATTTTATTCTTCATAACTAATTATAAAGTACTCAAAATTGCGCGAAATCAATTCCAAGTAAGTGATTCCATACTTTTGCTCGCGAGTGAAGTATAACAACTTGGTATTATTACATTCAGTATATTTTTGTGTTTGTTTAGTAATTCTATTATTATCATTGCGTACCAGACAAATGATTATTTCAAAAAAAGCTCGTCAATTGGCGAATAAACTTAAAAATTAATCGCCGAATTCACGTAAAAAGAGACTGAAAAATGTGAGGGCGAGAATGTCCCAATATTAAAAAAAATAATTTAATTAAAAAACAACGCTTCACGACAGTACCCGAATTTCAGTACAGTTCCATGGCCTCTGAAATCTTAGCGTTAGCTAAAATATCTATGGCAGTCTAGTTTCGCATTGGTCGTTGGTCAATATATTATTTTATCACTAAAAGGTATGAAATAAAAGAATAATAATTAAAAAAAAAGAAAAACAACATTTTTATTGCAGTCGGGGGACCTGTAAAGAATTTTTCCACAGAACAGTCCCCCGACTGCAATAAAATGTTGTTTTTCTTTTTTTTCCATTTTTATTTACTTTTTTTTTAATTTTTAGTTATTTTTTAACAAGGCAGGCGTGTTTTTTTAATTTTTTTAATTGTTTGTGTTCTTTGTTGTCAAACTATCTCCGATCTTATAATTATGTCGATAAAATCTTTCCACGGAAATCCATATGTCACATCCCTATCAAGCATAGACTAATGCAAAGCTTGATACAATCGTGATCGTTTTGTGAATAGTGCAAATCTGTTACAATCATTATAATAGACTGATTATGTCCTCGCCGTAATTTTCTCATAATATTCCTACTGCTGGGGCAAAGGACTCATCCCTGTGAGGGGAAGTGGGCTTTCATCAACAACGTGGCCCCAGTGTAAGTTGGTAGATACCATGACATATGGCTATGAATCTTAGTTCCATAAAATCTGTTTATAAACGGAATCAATCGAAATAGCAGTTTTTTTTTTCGCGATTTATTTTTCGCTCCTGATATATAAGGGTTTTCTCATGATGTTTTCCGTAATAATTATATGATCATAGACTAGGTTTTTTTAATGTCACAACGTAATGTCACATAACGTAATGTCACATAAAGTAATGTCACATAACGGAATGTCACATAACGGAATGTCACATAACGGAATGTCACATAACATTATGTCACATAACGGAATGTCACATAACGTAATGTCACATAACGGAATGTCACATAACGTAATGTCACATAACGTAATGTCACATAGCAAAATGTCACATAACGTAATGTCAAATAACGGAATGTCACATAACGGAAAGTCACATAACAGAATGTCACATAACATTATGTCACATAACGGAATGTCACATAACGTAATGTCACATAACGTAATGTCACATAGCGTAATGTCACATAACGTAATGTCACATAGCAAAATGTCACATAACGGAATGTCACATAACAAAATGTCACAAAATGGAATGTCACATAACGGAATGTCACATAACGGAATGTCAGAGAACGTAATGTTACATAACTTAATGTTAGATAACGTAATGTCACATAACGTAATGTCACATAACGATCTGTCACATAACGGAATGTCACATAACGTAATGTCACATAGTGGAATGTCACATAACGTAATGTCACATAACGTAATGTCACATAGCGTAATGTCACATAACGTAATGTCACATAACTTAATGTCACATAACGTAATGTCACATAACGTAATGTCACATAACGTAATGTCACATAACGAAATGTCACATAACGGAATGTCACATTACGTAATGTCACATAACGTAATGTCACATAACAAAATGTCACAAAACGTAATGTCACATAACAAAATGTCACAAAACGTAATGTCACATAACGTAATGTCACATAAAAAATGTCACATACCGGAATGTCACATAACGTAATGTCACATAACAAAATGTCACATACCGGAATGTCACAGAACGTAATGTCACATAACGTAATGTCACATAACGGAATGTCACATAACGGAATGTCACATAGCGTAATGTCACATAACGTAATGTCACATAACAAAATGTCACATAACGTAATGTCACATAACGGAATGTCACATAACGTAATGTCACATAACGTAATGTCACATAACGTAATGTCACATAGCGTAATGTCACATAACATTATGTCACATAACGGAATGTCACATAACGTTATGCCACATAACGGAATGTCACATAACGTAATGTCACATAACGTAATGTCACATAACAAAATGTCACATAACGTAATGTCACATAACGTAATGTCACATAACGTAATGTCACATAACAAAATGTCACATAACGTAATGTTACATAACGTAATGTTACATAACGTAATGTCACATAACGTAATGTCACATAGCGTAATGTCACATAACGTAATGTCACATAACGTAATGTCACATAACAAAATGTCACATAACGTAATGTCACAGAACGTAATGTAACATAACGTAATGTCACAAAATGACATAATTTAATGTCACATAACGGATTGTCAGATAACGTAATGTCACATAACGTAATGTCACATAACGTAATGTCACATAACGTAATGTCACAGAACGTAATGTAACATAACGTAATGTCACAAAATGACATAATTTAATGTCACATAACGGATTGTCAGATAACGTAATGTCACATAACGTAATGTCACAGAACGTAATGTTACATAACGTAATGTCACATAACGGAATGTCACATAACGTAATGTCACATAACGTAATGTCACAAAACGTAATGTCACATAACGTAATGTCACATAACAAAATGTCACATAACGTAATGTCACATAACGTAATGTCACATAACAAAATGTCACATAACGTAATGTCACATAACGGAATGTCACATATCAAAATGTTACAAAATAGAATGTCACATAACGTAATGTCACATAACGTAATGTCACATAACGGAATGTCACATAACGTAATGTCACATAACGTAATGTCACATAACGTAATGTCACATAACGTAATGTCACATAACGTAATGTCACGTTACTTAATATCACGTAACTTAACGTCACATAACGTAATGTCACATAACGGAATGTCACATAACGTAATGTCACATAACGTAATGTCACATAACAAAATGTCACATAACGTAATGACACATAACGTAATGTCACATAACAAAATGTCACATAACGTAATGTCACAAAACGTAATGTCACATAACGTAATGTCACATAACGTAATGTCACAGAACGTAATGTAACATAACGTAATGTCACAAAATGACATAATTTAATGTCACATAACGGATTGTCAGATAACGTAATGTCACATAACGTAATGTCACAGAACGTAATGTTACATAACGTAATGTCACATAACGGAATGTCACATAACGTAATGTCACATAACGTAATGTCACATAACAAAATGTCACATAACGTAATGTCACAAAACGTAATGTCACATAACGTAATGTCACATAACAAAATGTCACATAACGTAATGTCACATAACGTAATGTCACATAACAAAATGTCACATAACGTAATGTCACAACGTAATGTCACATAACAAAATGTCACATAACGTAATGTCACATAACGGAATGTCACATATCAAAATGTTACAAAATAGAATGTCACATAACGTAATGTCACATAACGTAATGTCACATAACGGAATGTCACATAACGTAATGTCACATAACGTAATGTCACATAACGTAATGTCACATAGCGTAATGTCACATAACATTATGTCACATAACGGAATGTCACATAACGTTATGTCACATAACGGAATGTCACATAACGTAATGTCACATAACGTAATGTCACATAACAAAATGTCACATAACGTAATGTCACATAACGTAATGTCACATAACGTAATGTCACATAACAAAATGTCACAAAACGTAATGTGACATTTTGTTATGTGACATTACGTTATGTGACATTACGTTATGTGACATTTTGTTATGTGACATTACGTTTTGTGACATTACGTTATGTGACATTACGTTATGTGACATTCCGTTATGTGACATTACGTTATGTAACATTACGTTCTGTGACATTACGTTATGTGACATTACGTTATCTGACAATCCGTTATGTGACATTAAATTATGTCATTTTGTGACATTACGTTATGTTACATTACGTTCTGTGACATTACGTTATGTGACATTACGTTATGTGACATTACGTTATGTGACATTACGTTATCTGACAATCCGTTATGTGACATTAAATTATGTCATTTTGTGACATTACGTTATGTTACATTACGTTCTGTGACATTACGTTATGTGACATTACGTTATGTGACATTACGTTATGTGACATTACGTTATGTGACATTACGTTATGTCACATAACGTTATGTAACATTACGTTATGTGACATTTTGTTATGTGACATTACGTTATGTGACATTACGTTATGTGACATTCCGTTATGTGACATTTTGTTATGTGACATTACGTTATGTGACATTACGTTATGTGACATTACGCTATGTGACATTACGTTATGTGACATTACGTTATGTAACATTACGTTATGTAACATTACGTTATGTGACATTTTGTTATGTGACATTACGTTATGTGACATTACGTTATGTGACATTACGTTATGTGACATTTTATTATGTGACATTACGTTATGTGACATTACGTTATGTGACATAACGTAATGTCACATAACGGAATGTCACATATCAAAATGTTACAAAATAGAATGTCACATAACGTAATGTCACATAACGTAATGTCTTATAACGGAATGTCACATAACGTAATGTCACATAACGTAATGTCACATAACGTAATGTCACATAGCGTAATGTCACATAACATTATGTCACATAACGGAATGTCACATAACGTTATGCCACATAACGGAATGTCACATAACGTAATGTCACATAACGTAATGTCACATAACAAAATGTCACATAACGTAATGTCACATAACGTAATGTCACATAACGGAATGTCACATTACGTAATGTCACATAACGTAATGTCACATAACAAAATGTCACAAAACGTAATGTCACGTTACTTAATATCACGTTACTTAACGTCACATAACGTAATGTCACATAACGTAATGACACATAACGGAATGTCACATAACGGAATGTCACATAACGGAATGTCACATAACGGAATGTCACATAGCATTATGTCACATAACGGAATGTCACATAACGTAATGTCACATAACGGAATGTCACATAACGTAATGTCACATAACGTAATGTCACATAACGTAATGTCACATAACGGAATGTCACATAACGGAATGTCACATAACGTAATGTCACATAACGGAATGTCACATAACGGAATGTCACATAACGTAATGTCACATAACAAAATGTCACATAACGTAATGTCACAAAACGTAATGTCACATAACGTAATGTCACATAACGTAATGTCACAGAACGTAATGTAACATAACGTAATGTCACAAAATGACATAATTTAATGTCACATAACGGATTGTCAGATAACGTAATGTCACATAACGTAATGTCACAGAACGTAATGTTACATAACGTAATGTCACATAACGGAATGTCACATAACGTAATGTCACATAACGTAATGTCACATAACAAAATGTCACATAACGTAATGTCACAAAACGTAATGTCACATAACGTAATGTCACATAACAAAATGTCACATAACGTAATGTCACATAACGTAATGTCACATAACAAAATGTCACATAACGTAATGTCACAACGTAATGTCACATAACAAAATGTCACATAACGTAATGTCACATAACGGAATGTCACATATCAAAATGTTACAAAATAGAATGTCACATAACGTAATGTCACATAACGTAATGTCACATAACGGAATGTCACATAACGTAATGTCACATAACGTAATGTCACATAACGTAATGTCACATAGCGTAATGTCACATAACATTATGTCACATAACGGAATGTCACATAACGTTATGCCACATAACGGAATGTCACATAACGTAATGTCACATAACGTAATGTCACATAACAAAATGTCACATAACGTAATGTCACATAACGTAATGTCACATAACGGAATGTCACATTACGTAATGTCACATAACGTAATGTCACATAACAAAATGTCACAAAACGTAATGTCACATAACGTAATGTCACATAACGTAATGTCACAGAACGTAATGTAACATAACGTAATGTCACAAAATGACATAATTTAATGTCACATAACGGATTGTCAGATAACGTAATGTCACATAACGTAATGTCACAGAACGTAATGTTACATAACGTAATGTCACATAACGGAATGTCACATAACGTAATGTCACATAACGTAATGTCACATAACAAAATGTCACATAACGTAATGTCACAAAACGTAATGTCACATAACGTAATGTCACATAACAAAATGTCACATAACGTAATGTCACATAACGTAATGTCACATAACAAAATGTCACATAACGTAATGTCACAACGTAATGTCACATAACAAAATGTCACATAACGTAATGTCACATAACGGAATGTCACATATCAAAATGTTACAAAATAGAATGTCACATAACGTAATGTCACATAACGTAATGTCACATAACGGAATGTCACATAACGTAATGTCACATAACGTAATGTCACATAACGTAATGTCACATAGCGTAATGTCACATAACATTATGTCACATAACGGAATGTCACATAACGTTATGCCACATAACGGAATGTCACATAACGTAATGTCACATAACGTAATGTCACACAACAAAATGTCACATAACGTAATGTCACATAACGTAATGTCACGTAACGTAATGTCACATAACGTAATGTCACAAAACGTAATGTGACATTTCGTTATGTGACATTACGTTATGTGACATTACGTTATGTGACATTACGTTATGTGACATTACGTTTTGTGACATTACGTTATGTGACATTACGTTATGTGACATTCCGTTATGTGACATTACGTTATGTAACATTACGTTCTGTGACATTACGTTATGTGACATTACGTTATCTGACAATCCGTTATGTGACATTAAATTATGTCATTTTGTGACATTACGTTATGTTACATTACGTTCTGTGACATTACGTTATGTGACATTACGTTATGTGACATTACGTTATGTGACATTACGTTATCTGACAATCCGTTATGTGACATTAAATTATGTCATTTTGTGACATTACGTTATGTTACATTACGTTCTGTGACATTACGTTATGTGACATTACGTTATGTGACATTACGTTATGTGACATTTTGTTATGTGACATTACGTTATGTCACATAACGTTATGTAACATTACGTTATGTGACATTTTGTTATGTGACATTACGTTATGTGACATTACGTTATGTGACATTCCGTTATGTGACATTTTGTTATGTGACATTACGTTATGTGACATTACGTTATGTGACATTACGCTATGTGACATTACGTTATGTGACATTACGTTATGTAACATTACGTTATGTAACATTACGTTATGTGACATTTTGTTATGTGACATTACGTTATGTGACATTACGTTATGTGACATTACGTTATGTGACATTTTATTATGTGACATTACGTTATGTGACATTACGTTATGTGACATAACGTAATGTCACATAACGGAATGTCACATATCAAAATGTTACAAAATAGAATGTCACATAACGTAATGTCACATAACGTAATGTCTTATAACGGAATGTCACATAACGTAATGTCACATAACGTAATGTCACATAACGTAATGTCACATAGCGTAATGTCACATAACATTATGTCACATAACGGAATGTCACATAACGTTATGCCACATAACGGAATGTCACATAACGTAATGTCACATAACGTAATGTCACATAACAAAATGTCACATAACGTAATGTCACATAACGTAATGTCACATAACGGAATGTCACATTACGTAATGTCACATAACGTAATGTCACATAACAAAATGTCACAAAACGTAATGTCACGTTACTTAATATCACGTTACTTAACGTCACATAACGTAATGTCACATAACGTAATGACACATAACGGAATGTCACATAACGGAATGTCACATAACGGAATGTCACATAACGGAATGTCACATAGCATTATGTCACATAACGGAATGTCACATAACGTAATGTCACATAACGGAATGTCACATAACGTAATGTCACATAACGTAATGTCACATAACGTAATGTCACATAACGGAATGTCACATAACGGAATGTCACATAACGTAATGTCACATAACGGAATGTCACATAACGGAATGTCACATAACGTAATGTCACATAACAAAATGTCACATAACGTAATGTCACAAAACGTAATGTCACATAACGTAATGTCACATAACGTAATGTCACAGAACGTAATGTAACATAACGTAATGTCACAAAATGACATAATTTAATGTCACATAACGGATTGTCAGATAACGTAATGTCACATAACGTAATGTCACAGAACGTAATGTTACATAACGTAATGTCACATAACGGAATGTCACATAACGTAATGTCACATAACGTAATGTCACATAACAAAATGTCACATAACGTAATGTCACAAAACGTAATGTCACATAACGTAATGTCACATAACAAAATGTCACATAACGTAATGTCACATAACGTAATGTCACATAACAAAATGTCACATAACGTAATGTCACATAACGGAATGTCACATAACGTAATGTCACATAACGTAATGTCACATAACGTAATGTCACATAGCGTAATGTCACATAACATTATGTCACATAACGGAATGTCACATAACGTTATGCCACATAACGGAATGTCACATAACGTAATGTCACATAACGTAATGTCACATAACAAAATGTCACATAACGTAATGTCACATAACGTAATGTCACATAACGGAATGTCACATTACGTAATGTCACATAACGTAATGTCACATAACAAAATGTCACAAAACGTAATGTCACGTTACTTAATATCACGTTACTTAACGTCACATAACGTAATGTCACATAACGTAATGACACATAACGGAATGTCACATAACGGAATGTCACATAACGGAATGTCACATAACGGAATGTCACATAACATTATGTCACATAACGGAATGTCACATAACGTAATGTCACATAACGTAATGTCACATAACGGAATGTCACATAACGTAATGTCACATAACGTAATGTCACATAACGGAATGTCACATAACGGAATGTCACATAACGTAATGTCACATAACGGAATGTCACATAACGGAATGTCACATAACGTAATGTCACATAACGTAATGTCACATAACGAAATGTCACATAACGGAATGTCACATTACGTAATGTCACATAACGTAATGTCACATAACAAAATGTCACAAAACGTAATGTCACATAACAAAATGTCACAAAACGTAATGTCACATAACGTAATGTCACATAACAAAATGTCACATACCGGAATGTCACATAACGTAATGTCACATAACAAAATGTCACATACCGGAATGTCACAGAACGTAATGTCACATAACGTAATGTCACATAACGGAATGTCACATAACGGAATGTCACATAGCGTAATGTCACATAACGTAATGTCACATAACAAAATGTCACATAACGTAATGTCACATAACGGAATGTCACATATCAAAATGTTACAAAATAGAATGTCACATAACGTAATGTCACATAACGTAATGTCACATAATGGAATGTCACATAACGTAATGTCACATAATGGAACGTCACATAACGTAATGTCACATAACGTAATGTCACATAACAAAATGTCACATAACGGAATGTCACATCACAAAATGTCACATAATGGAATGTCACATAACGGAATGTCACATAACATTATGTCACATAACGCAATGTCACATAACGGAATGTCACATAACGGAATGTCACATAACATTTTGTCACATAACGGAATGTCACATAACGTAATGTCACATAACGGAATGTCACAGAACGTAATGTCACATAACGTTATGTCACATAACGTAATGTCACATAACAAAATGTCACATAACGGAATGTCACATAACGTAGTGTCACATAACGGAATGTCACATAACGGAATGTCACATAACGGAATGTCACATAACGTTATGTCACATAACGTAATGTCACATAACAAAATGTCACATAACGGAATGTCACATAACGTAGTGTCACATAACGCAATGTCAAAAACAAATCAGCTGTTCCATAACGTAATGTCACGTTACTTAATATCACGTAACTTAACGTCACATAACGTAATGTCACATAACGGAATGTCACATAACGGAATGTCACATAACATTATGTCACATAACGGAATGTCACATAACGGAATGTCACATAACATTTTGTCACATAACGGAATGTCACATAACGTAGTGTCACATAACGTAATGTCACATAACGTTATGTCACATAACGTTATGTCACATAACGTAATGTCACATAACGTAATGTCACATAACGGAATGTCACATAACGTAATGTCACATAACGGAATGTCACATAACGGAATGTCACATAACGTAATGTCACATAACGTAATGTCACATAACGGAATGTCACATAACGTAATGTCACATAACGTAATGTCACATAACGGAATGTCACATAACGAAATGTCACATAACGGAATGTCACATTACGTAATGTCACATAACGTAATGTCACATAACAAAATGTCACAAAACGTAATGTCACATAACAAAATGTCACAAAACGTAATGTCACATAACGTAATGTCACATTACAAAATGTCACATACCGGAATGTCACATAACGTAATGTCACATAACAAACTGTTACATAACGGAATGTCACATAACATTATGTCACATAACGGAATGTCACATAACGTAATGTCACATAATGGAATGTCACATAACGTAATGTCACATAATGGAACGTCACATAACGTAATGTCACATAACGTAATGTCACATAATGGAATGTCACATAACGTAATGTCACATAATGGAACGTCACATAACGTAATGTCACATAACGTAATGTCACATAACAAAATGTCACATAACGGAATGTCACATCACAAAATGTCACATAATGGAATGTCACATAACGGAATGTCACATAACATTATGTCACATAACGCAATGTCACATAACGGAATGTCACATAACGGAATGTCACATAACATTTTGTCACATAACGGAATGTCACATAACGTAATGTCACATAACGGAATGTCACAGAACGTAATGTCACATAACGTTATGTCACATAACGTAATGTCACATAACAAAATGTCACATAACGGAATGTCACATAACGTAGTGTCACATAACGGAATGTCACATAACGGAATGTCACATAACGGAATGTCACATAACGTTATGTCACATAACGTAATGTCACATAACAAAATGTCACATAACGGAATGTCACATAACGTAGTGTCACATAACGGAATGTCACATAACATTATGTCACATAACGCAATGTCAAAAACAAATCAGCTGTTCCCTACATTTTGACGAGTTATGCGAACATAAATGTAGGGAACAGCTGATTTTTTTTCGCGATTTCAGGGTTCGTCCCATAGAAAAAGTTGTTCAAAATGATGAGTACAATGACCCCTTTTCGGGTTTAGTATAAACAAAAAATAAGGTTGTATATGGGTCTGTTTTATTTTCTTTACATTTCCTTAGCATATTATTCTTTATTATCTTGACAGAAGATTCAGCCTGTCCGTTCGACTGTGAATGATATGGGCTAGTAACTACATGTTCTATGTCCCATTCTTCTAAAAAGTTTTTAAACTCTATTGACTGGAACGGAGGACCACCATCGGACACCAATGACAATGGTATTCCATGACGTGCAAAAATTGATTTTAAATGAATTAATACATTTTGAGATGTGCTGTTTTTATTTAATAATGCAATCTCTATGTATTTTGAGTTATAATCAGTGACTATTAGATAAATTAAATTACCAAAATGCATTAAATCTATACCGACTTGTTGCCATGGATATTTACATTTTTCAAAGTTTTGTAGTGGTTCCTTTTGGTTACATGGCTTGAATTTTGCACATATAAGACATTGTTCTACTAAATTCTTAATACTACTAGACATAATTATTTGGCCAATACAAAGATTCTTTAGCTAAAGTTAAGCATTTATTTATACCTTGGTGACCTTTGTGAATTTTTTCTAACATTTCACTATACATAGACTGTGGTACTATTAATTTTGAACCTTTCAATACTAAATCTTTAATGACATGGATTTCTCCTTGAATTTTCCAAAATGGTTTTACCAGTGGACTGACATTGTTTTTGTTTTTTGGCCAACCTTCATAATAATACTTGATTAATAATTGCAAGGATTCATCAGTTTTGGTTTCCTGTGCCAATTTCTTGCTATATTCTTCTGTGATTGCTAAATTAGCATACATAATATTGGCATGACATGACATTTCTGACTCATTTTCAGGTGTATAATGGTCTTTTAAAGCGGCTCTTGATAAAGTGTCTGATATAAACATTTCTTTACCTGGGACATGTATAACTTCCAAATCATATTTTTGTAAAGTTAACATCACACGCTGTAATCTAGCGGGGACATCATGTAAAGGTTTTTTAAATAAATAAACTAAAGGTTTATGATCAGTGTGCACTATGACTCTATTTCCATATACATATTGGTGGAATTTTTCACAACCAAATTGTATAGCTAACAGCTCTTTTTCTATTTGAGCATAATTATTTTTTTACTGGGTTTCGGTTAAAGTTTTTGAACTATATGCTATAGGCTTGTTTGCTTGTAATATGACTGCACCTAAAGCTGACTTTGATGAATCGACTGACAAGACTAATGGAATCTTGGGATTGTAATGAGCTAAAACTGGTGAGTTTGTGATCTCATCTTTTAATTTATTAAGACTTTGACTATGATTCTCATCCCAAGTCCAGACTGAATCTTTCTTCAAAAGATTTCTTAATATTTGAGTTTTTTCTGACAAGTTACTTATAAAAGGTCCTAAATAATTTATCATACCTAATATTCTCTGTAACTCTTTGACATTTTTTGGTGTGGGCATATTGACAAAGGCTTTGACTTTCTCTTTGTCTGCCCTGGCACCATGTTTACTGAAGATATAACCCAAGAAACATACTTCAGAGACTAAAAATTTACATTTTGACTTATTAAATTTTAAATTGACTTGACGTGCTCTCTGCATGACTTTATGTAATCTTTCATTATGAACAGATTCATTTGGGCCATAGACTAATATATCATCAATGAATATTAAGACTCCTTCAATATCACCAAATAAATTCATCATAACTCTTTGAAAAATTTCTGACGAAGCATTTATTCCATATGGTAATCTTAAATACTTATATCTGCCAAATGGTGTTTGAAAAGTACACAATTCTGAACTATATTCATCTAGACGTATCAACCAAAATCCAGAGAAAGCATCTAAATGAGAAAAACATACAGCACCTTCAAGCTGTGACCTAATTTCATCGATTGACTTGAGTGGATAGAATTCCCTCATGATATTTTTATTTAGATTCCTAGGATCTAGACATATTCTTAACTGACCTGTGCTTTTTACAGTAACGACAACTGAATTAACCCACTCAGTAGGTTTTGTGAACTTTTCAATAACATTCATCTTCTCCATGCGATCCATCTCTTCACGTAATTTCCCTTGTAACGCGAATGGAACTCTCCTGGGCGGATCAACGCATGGTACTGCTTCAGGCTTGAGTTTAAGATGACAGACTGGAGGTAGACACCCAAGACCCTGAAAGACATCATTATTATTGTGTAAGAATTTGTTTACAAAAATCTTGTTTTGTTACTGAAAATACACGTTTTATTATACCTAACTTTTCACAAGTTGGTAGACCAAGAACATTTGGACAATCTAAGTTTGCTACTATGAATGTTATACATTCGACGACGTTATTTTTGTTTATACACAAATTACAATTTAAGCTGACTTTTCCTAAAATCGGAATGGATTTTCCACCAAATCCTGTGACGTTTATTTGACATTTGACAAGCAATACTTTTGACAGATTGTTTTGACGTTTAATGTTATTGTATGTTTGTTTTGACATAATGTTGACATCTGCACCTGAGTCTATGATGCATTTAATTTGTTTATTACGTACTAATAAATTTATTTCCCAAGACTGTTTAGAATAACTACTTTCCAAAGTGTTGATTCTATGTTGATTATGACTATTTGTATGTGACTCTGAATACTGACAACTGTTTTTGTGGTGATAATATTGTATTTTGTTGTGAGATCCCTCAGACTTGTGACCATTTTCATCTTTGAGATGTAAACACGGACACTGACATTTTATATTTTGACTATTTGATTGAGGAGTGAATCTCTCAGACGTGTGATTGCTTTCATCACTGAGATGTTGATATTTTTCACATAACGTAATGTCACATAACGGAATGTCACATATCAAAATGTTACAAAATAGAATGTCACATAACGTAATGTCACATAACGTAATGTCACATAACGGAATGTCACATAACGTAATGTCACATAACGTAATGTCACATAACGTAATGTCACATAACGGAATGTCACATTACGTAATGTCACATAACGTAATGTCACATAACAAAATGTCACAAAACGTAATGTCACGTTACTTAATATCACGTTACTTAACGTCACATAACGTAATGTCACATAACGTAATGACACATAACGGAATGTCACATAACGGAATGTCACATAACGGAATGTCACATAACGGAATGTCACATAACATTATGTCACATAACGGAATGTCACGTTACTTAATATCACGTTACTTAACGTCACATAACGTAATGTCACATAACGTAATGACACATAACGGAATGTCACATAACGGAATGTCACATAACGGAATGTCACATAACGGAATGTCACATAACATTATGTCACATAACGGAATGTCACATAACGTAATGTCACATAACGTAATGTCACATAACGGAATGTCACATAACGTAATGTCACATAACGTAATGTCACATAACGGAATGTCACATAACGGAATGTCACATAACGTAATGTCACATAACGGAATGTCACATAACGGAATGTCACATAACGTAATGTCACATAACGTAATGTCACATAACGAAATGTCACATAACGGAATGTCACATTACGTAATGTCACATAACGTAATGACACATAACAAAATGTCACAAAACGTAATGTCACATAACAAAATGTCACAAAACGTAATGTCACATAACGTAATGTCACATAACAAAATGTCACATACCGGAATGTCACATAACGTAATGTCACACAACAAAATGTCACATACCGGAATGTCACAGAACGTAATGTCACATAACGTAATGTCACATAACGGAATGTCACATAACGGAATGTCACACAGCGTAATGTCACATAACGTAATGTCACATAACAAAATGTCACATAACGTAATGTCACATAACGGAATGTCACATATCAAAATGTTACAAAATAGAATGTCACATAACGTAATGTCACATAACGTTATGTCACATAACGGAATGTCACATAACGTAATGTCACATAACGTAATGTCACATAACGTAATGTCACATAGCGTAATGTCACATAACATTATGTCACATAACGGAATGTCACATAACGTTATGCCACATAACGGAATGTCACATAACGTAATGTCACATAACGTAATGTCACATAACAAAATGTCACATAACGTAATGTCACATAACGTAATGTCACATAACGTAATGTCACATAACAAAATGTCACATAACGTAATGTTACATAACGTAATGTTACATAACGTAATGTCACATAACGTAATGTCACATAGCGTAATGTCACATAACGTAATGTCACATAACGTAATGTCACATAACAAAATGTCACATAACGGAATGTCACATAACGTAATGTCACATAACGTAATGTCACATAACAAAATGTCACATAACGTAATGTTACATAACGTTATGTGACATAACGTAATGTCACATAACGTAATGTCACATAACGTAATGTCACATAACGTAATGTCACATAACGTAATGTCACAGAACGTAATGTAACATAACGTAATGTCACAAAATGACATAATTTAATGTCACATAACGGATTGTCAGATAACGTAATGTCACATAACGTAATGTCACATAACGTAATGTCACATAACGTAATGTCACAGAACGTAATGTAACATAACGTAATGTCACAAAATGACATAATTTAATGTCACATAACGGATTGTCAGATAACGTAATGTCACATAACGTAATGTCACAGAACGTAATGTTACATAACGTAATGTCACATAACGGAATGTCACATAACGTAATGTCACATAACGTAATGTCACAAAACGTAATGTCACATAACGTAATGTCACATAACAAAATGTCACATAACGTAATGTCACATAACGTAATGTCACATAACAAAATGTCACATAACGTAATGTCACATAACGGAATGTCACATATCAAAATGTTACAAAATAGAATGTCACATAACGTAATGTCACATAACGTAATGTCACATAACGGAATGTCACATAACGTAATGTCACATAACGTAATGTCACATAACGTAATGTCACATAACGTAATGTCACATAACGTAATGTCACGTTACTTAATATCACGTAACTTAACGTCACATAACGTAATGTCACATAACGGAATGTCACATAACGTAATGTCACATAACGTAATGTCACATAACAAAATGTCACATAACGTAATGTCACATAACGTAATGTCACATAACAAAATGTCACATAACGTAATGTCACAAAACGTAATGTCACATAACGTAATGTCACATAACGTAATGTCACAGAACGTAATGTAACATAACGTAATGTCACAAAATGACATAATTTAATGTCACATAACGGATTGTCAGATAACGTAATGTCACATAACGTAATGTCACAGAACGTAATGTTACATAACGTAATGTCACATAACGGAATGTCACATAACGTAATGTCACATAACGTAATGTCACATAACAAAATGTCACATAACGTAATGTCACAAAACGTAATGTCACATAACGTAATGTCACATAACAAAATGTCACATAACGTAATGTCACATAACGTAATGTCACATAACAAAATGTCACATAACGTAATGTCACAACGTAATGTCACATAACAAAATGTCACATAACGTAATGTCACATAACGGAATGTCACATATCAAAATGTTACAAAATAGAATGTCACATAACGTAATGTCACATAACGTAATGTCACATAACGGAATGTCACATAACGTAATGTCACATATCGTAATGTCACATAACGTAATGTCACATAGCGTAATGTCACATAACATTATGTCACATAACGGAATGTCACATAACGTTATGCCACATAACGGAATGTCACATAACGTAATGTCACATAACGTAATGTCACATAACAAAATGTCACATAACGTAATGTCACATAACGTAATGTCACATAACGGAATGTCACATTACGTAATGTCACATAACGTAATGTCACATAACAAAATGTCACAAAACGTAATGTCACGTTACTTAATATCACGTTACTTAACGTCACATAACGTAATGTCACATAACGTAATGTCACATAACGGAATGTCACATAACGGAATGTCACATAACGGAATGTCACATAACGGAATGTCACATAACATTATGTCACATAACGGAATGTCACATAACGTAATGTCACATAACGTAATGTCACATAACGGAATGTCACATAACGTAATGTCACATAACGTAATGTCACATAACGGAATGTCACATAACGGAATGTCACATAACGTAATGTCACATAACGGAATGTCACATAACGGAATGTCACATAACGTAATGTCACATAACGTAATGTCACATAACGAAATGTCACATAACGGAATGTCACATTACGTAATGTCACATAACGTAATGTCACATAACAAAATGTCACAAAACGTAATGTCACATAACAAAATGTCACAAAACGTAATGTCACATAACGTAATGTCACATAACAAAATGTCACATACCGGAATGTCACATAACGTAATGTCACATAACAAAATGTCACATACCGGAATGTCACAGAACGTAATGTCACATAACGTAATGTCACATAACGGAATGTCACATAACGGAATGTCACATAGCGTAATGTCACATAACGTAATGTCACATAACAAAATGTCACATAACGTAATGTCACATAACGGAATGTCACATATCAAAATGTTACAAAATAGAATGTCACATAACGTAATGTCACATAACGTAATGTCACATAACGGAATGTCACATAACGTAATGTCACATAACGTAATGTCACATAGCGTAATGTCACATAACATTATGTCACATAACGGAATGTCACATAACGTTATGCCACATAACGGAATGTCACATAACGTAATGTCACATAACGTAATGTCACATAACAAAATGTCACATAACGTAATGTCACATAACGTAATGTCACATAACGTAATGTCACATAACAAAATGTCACATAACGTAATGTTACATAACGTAATGTTACATAACGTAATGTCACATAACGTAATGTCACATAGCGTAATGTCACATAACGTAATGTCACATAACGTAATGTCACATAACGTAATGTCACATAACGGATTGTCAGATAACGTAATGTCACATAACGTAATGTCACAGAACGTAATGTTACATAACGTAATGTCACATAACGGAATGTCACATAACGTAATGTCACATAACGTAATGTCACATAACGGAATGTCACATAACGTAATGTCACATAACGTAATGTCACATAACGGAATGTCACATAACGTAATGTCACATAACGTAATGTCACATAACGTAATGTCACATAACGTAATGTCACATAACGTAATGTCACGTTACTTAATATCATGTAACTTAACGTCACATAACGTAATGTCACATAACGTAATGTCACATAACGGAATGTCACATAACGTAATGTCACATAACGTAATGTCACATAACAAAATGTCACATAACGTAATGTCACATAACGTAATGTCACATAACAAAATGTCACATAACGTAATGTCACAAAACGTAATGTCACATAACGTAATGTCACATAACGTAATGTCACAGAACGTAATGTAACATAACGTAATGTCACAAAATGACATAATTTAATGTCACATAACGGATTGTCAGATAACGTAATGTCACAGAACGTAATGTTACATAACGTAATGTCACATAACGGAATGTCACATAACGTAATGTCACATAACGTAATGTCACATAACGTAATGTCACATAACAAAATGTCACATAACGTAATGTCACAAAACGTAATGTCACATAACGTAATGTCACATAACAAAATGTCACATAACGTAATGTCACATAACGTAATGTCACATAACGTAATGTCACATAACAAAATGTCACATAACGTAATGTCACAACGTAATGTCACATAACAAAATGTCACATAACGTAATGTCACATAACGGAATGTCACATATCAAAATGTTACAAAATAGAATGTCACATAACGTAATGTCACATAACGTAATGTCACATAACGGAATGTCACATAACGTAATGTCACATAACGTAATGTCACATAACGTAATGTCACATAGCGTAATGTCACATAACATTATGTCACATAACGGAATGTCACATAACGTTATGCCACATAACGGAATGTCACATAACGTAATGTCACATAACGTAATGTCACATAACAAAATGTCACATAACGTAATGTCACATAACGTAATGTCACATAACGGAATGTCACATTACGTAATGTCACATAACGTAATGTCACATAACAAAATGTCACAAAACGTAATGTCACGTTACTTAATATCACGTTACTTAACGTCACATAACGTAATGTCACATAACGTAATGACACATAACGGAATGTCACATAACGGAATGTCACATAACAAAATGTCACATAACGGAATGTCACATAACATTATGTCACATAACGTAATGTCACATAACAAAATGTCACATAACGGAATGTCACATAACGTAATGTCACATAACGTAATGTCACATAACGTAATGTCACGTTACTTAATATCACGTAACTTAACGTCACATAACGTAATGTCACATAACGGAATGTCACATAACGGAATGTCACATAACATTATGTCACATAACGGAATGTCACATAACGGAATGTCACATAACATTTTGTCACATAACGGAATGTCACATAACGTAGTGTCACATAACGTAATGTCACATAACGTTATGTCACATAACGTTATGTCACATAACGTAATGTCACATAACGTAATGTCACATAACGTTATGTCACATAACGGAATGTCACATAACGTAATGTCACATAACGGAATGTCACATAACGGAATGTCACATAACGTAATGTCACATAACGTAATGTCACATAACGGAATGTCACATAACGTAATGTCACATAACGTAATGTCACATAACGGAATGTCACATAACGAAATGTCACATAACGGAATGTCACATTACGTAATGTCACATAACGTAATGTCACATAACAAAATGTCACAAAACGTAATGTCACATAACAAAATGTCACAAAACGTAATGTCACATAACGTAATGTCACATTACAAAATGTCACATACCGGAATGTCACATAACGTAATGTCACATAACAAACTGTTACATAACGGAATGTCACATAACATTATGTCACATAACGGAATGTCACATAACGTAATGTCACATAATGGAATGTCACATAACGTAATGTCACATAATGGAACGTCACATAACGTAATGTCACATAACGTAATGTCACATAATGGAATGTCACATAACGTAATGTCACATAATGGAACGTCACATAACGTAATGTCACATAACGTAATGTCACATAACAAAATGTCACATAACGGAATGTCACATCACAAAATGTCACATAATGGAATGTCACATAACGGAATGTCACATAACATTATGTCACATAACGCAATGTCACATAACGGAATGTCACATAACGGAATGTCACATAACATTTTGTCACATAACGGAATGTCACATAACGTAATGTCACATAACGGAATGTCACAGAACGTAATGTCACATAACGTTATGTCACATAACGTAATGTCACATAACAAAATGTCACATAACGGAATGTCACATAACGTAGTGTCACATAACGGAATGTCACATAACGGAATGTCACATAACGGAATGTCACATAACGTTATGTTACATAACGTAATGTCACATAACAAAATGTCACATAACGGAATGTCACATAACGTAGTGTCACATAACGGAATGTCACATAACATTATGTCACATAACGCAATGTCAAAAACAAATCAGCTGTTCCCTACATTTTGACGAGTTATGCGAACATAAATGTAGGGAACAGCTGATTTTTTTTCGCGATTTCAGGGTTCGTCCCATAGAAAAAGTTGTTCAAAATGATGAGTACAATGACCCCTTTTCGGGTTTAGTATAAACAAAAAATAAGGTTGTATATGGGTCTGTTTTATTTTCTTTACATTTCCTTAGCATATTATTCTTTATTATCTTGACAGAAGATTCAGCCTGTCCGTTCGACTGTGAATGATATGGGCTAGTAACTACATGTTCTATGTCCCATTCTTCTAAAAAGTTTTTAAACTCTATTGACTGGAACGGAGGACCACCATCGGACACCAATGACAATGGTATTCCATGACGTGCAAAAATTGATTTTAAATGAATTAATACATTTTGAGATGTGCTGTTTTTATTTAATAATGCAATCTCTATGTATTTTGAGTTATAATCAGTGACTATTAGATAAATTAAATTACCAAAATGCATTAAATCTATACCGACTTGTTGCCATGGATATTTACATTTTTCAAAGTTTTGTAGTGGTTCCTTTTGGTTACATGGCTTGAATTTTGCACATATAAGACATTGTTCTACTAAATTCTTAATACTACTAGACATAATTATTTGGCCAATACAAAGATTCTTTAGCTAAAGTTAAGCATTTATTTATACCTTGGTGACCTTTGTGAATTTTTTCTAACATTTCACTATACATAGACTGTGGTACTATTAATTTTGAACCTTTCAATACTAAATCTTTAATGACATGGATTTCTCCTTGAATTTTCCAAAATGGTTTTACCAGTGGACTGACATTGTTTTTGTTTTTTGGCCAACCTTCATAATAATACTTGATTAATAATTGCAAGGATTCATCAGTTTTGGTTTCCTGTGCCAATTTCTTGCTATATTCTTCTGTGATTGCTAAATTAGCATACATAATATTGGCATGACATGACATTTCTGACTCATTTTCAGGTGTATAATGGTCTTTTAAAGCGGCTCTTGATAAAGTGTCTGATATAAACATTTCTTTACCTGGGACATGTATAACTTCCAAATCATATTTTTGTAAAGTTAACATCACACGCTGTAATCTAGCGGGGACATCATGTAAAGGTTTTTTAAATAAATAAACTAAAGGTTTATGATCAGTGTGCACTATGACTCTATTTCCATATACATATTGGTGGAATTTTTCACAACCAAATTGTATAGCTAACAGCTCTTTTTCTATTTGAGCATAATTATTTTTTTACTGGGTTTCGGTTAAAGTTTTTGAACTATATGCTATAGGCTTGTTTGCTTGTAATATGACTGCACCTAAAGCTGACTTTGATGAATCGACTGACAAGACTAATGGAATCTTGGGATTGTAATGAGCTAAAACTGGTGAGTTTGTGATCTCATCTTTTAATTTATTAAGACTTTGACTATGATTCTCATCCCAAGTCCAGACTGAATCTTTCTTCAAAAGATTTCTTAATATTTGAGTTTTTTCTGACAAGTTACTTATAAAAGGTCCTAAATAATTTATCATACCTAATATTCTCTGTAACTCTTTGACATTTTTTGGTGTGGGCATATTGACAAAGGCTTTGACTTTCTCTTTGTCTGCCCTGGCACCATGTTTACTGAAGATATAACCCAAGAAACATACTTCAGAGACTAAAAATTTACATTTTGACTTATTAAATTTTAAATTGACTTGACGTGCTCTCTGCATGACTTTATGTAATCTTTCATTATGAACAGATTCATTTGGGCCATAGACTAATATATCATCAATGAATATTAAGACTCCTTCAATATCACCAAATAAATTCATCATAACTCTTTGAAAAATTTCTGACGAAGCATTTATTCCATATGGTAATCTTAAATACTTATATCTGCCAAATGGTGTTTGAAAAGTACACAATTCTGAACTATATTCATCTAGACGTATCAACCAAAATCCAGAGAAAGCATCTAAATGAGAAAAACATACAGCACCTTCAAGCTGTGACCTAATTTCATCGATTGACTTGAGTGGATAGAATTCCCTCATGATATTTTTATTTAGATTCCTAGGATCTAGACATATTCTTAACTGACCTGTGCTTTTTACAGTAACGACAACTGAATTAACCCACTCAGTAGGTTTTGTGAACTTTTCAATAACATTCATCTTCTCCATGCGATCCATCTCTTCACGTAATTTCCCTTGTAACGCGAATGGAACTCTCCTGGGCGGATCAACGCATGGTACTGCTTCAGGCTTGAGTTTAAGATGACAGACTGGAGGTAGACACCCAAGACCCTGAAAGACATCATTATTATTGTGTAAGAATTTGTTTACAAAAATCTTGTTTTGTTACTGAAAATACACGTTTTATTATACCTAACTTTTCACAAGTTGGTAGACCAAGAACATTTGGACAATCTAAGTTTGCTACTATGAATGTTATACATTCGACGACGTTATTTTTGTTTATACACAAATTACAATTTAAGCTGACTTTTCCTAAAATCGGAATGGATTTTCCACCAAATCCTGTGACGTTTATTTGACATTTGACAAGCAATACTTTTGACAGATTGTTTTGACGTTTAATGTTATTGTATGTTTGTTTTGACATAATGTTGACATCTGCACCTGAGTCTATGATGCATTTAATTTGTTTATTACGTACTAATAAATTTATTTCCCAAGACTGTTTAGAATAACTACTTTCCAAAGTGTTGATTCTATGTTGATTATGACTATTTGTATGTGACTCTGAATACTGACAACTGTTTTTGTGGTGATAATATTGTATTTTGTTGTGAGATCCCTCAGACTTGTGACCATTTTCATCTTTGAGATGTAAACACGGACACTGACATTTTATATTTTGACTATTTGATTGAGGAGTGAATCTCTCAGACGTGTGATTGCTTTCATCACTGAGATGTTGATATTTTTCACATAACGTAATGTCACATAACGGAATGTCACATAATGGAATGTCACATTACGTAATGTCACATAACGTAATGTCACATAACGTAATGTCACAAAACGTAATGTCACATAACGTAATGTCACATAACAAAATGTCACATAACGTAATGTCACATAACGTAATGTCACAAAATGACATAACGTAATGTCACAAAATGACATAACGTAATGTCACATAACGTAATGTCACATAACGGAATGTCACATAACGGAATGTCACATTACGGAATGTCACATAACGTAATGTCACATAACATTATGTCACATAACGGAATGTCACATAACGGAATGTCACATAACGTAATGACATATACCGTAATGTCGCATAATGTAATGTCACATAACGTAATGTCACATAACGTAATGTCACATAACGTAATGTCACATAACGTTATGTCACATAACGTAATGTCACATAACGTAATGTCACATAACGTAATGTCACATAACGTAATGTCACATAACGTAATGACACATAACGGAATGTCACGTAGTTTAATGTCACGCAACTTAATGTCACATAACGTAATTTCACATAACTTTATGTCACATAACTTAATGTCACGTAACGTTAACCCTAAGAATTAAAATGTTTGGAAAAATGTGTGTCTAAGTTTTTTTTCTTCGGAATATAATTATCCATAAGATACCATCAGGGGTGTTAATTCTGAAAAAGCCTTCCATAGGGTCACTTTCGATGGCCTGCGGGACTATTCGAAAGGTACCGCGGCCCCGGAACGTAAAGGGTGAGGAAGGAACATTGATGGTTTTTAGTCAGTAAAAGTCTGACACTCCTTTCTGCTCCGCCCAGAGTGGGAGGAGTCATTTGATGATTTCCGATACGGAAAAAAAGGGCCGCTTTCGATGTATTATGAGACTCTTGCGCAGGTATTCTTTATCATGTTTGGAGACCCGGCCATATGCATTCACGTTGTCTGATTTTTATTTAATTTGACATAAAACATTGTCGTCTATGTAATCTACGTAGTAGGTTAAAAGTCGTTTTTAACCACAATGGCTCCATACACACAGTTAAAATCAACGTAAATATGTAACCGTTCATCTAATACTAACCTAATTAGTGCAATGATGCCATGCTTAACACGGTGACCCATAACACTTGACGATATGTCACGACACAATCCCGCTCTAACACGCCATCCAAGTGTAATGACTGATAATCTACACGATAATTGAAACGTTAATTATCTACCAACCCCATCTTAGATCGGGTGCGTGTTAACAATTCATTGGTTGGATGGCGATGTGTGACGTGTCTTAGGTATAAACTAGGTGTAAACAGACTTTTCACAAAGCCGTCAATCAAGCATTCTGTACATCAAACCTAGTACCTAAGACTGCTCAAAAATTATTGCTGGGAAATTAGTTTTTTTTTGGTGTGAAAAATCAGATCGGTAGCGCTTTAATGTGACGCACTCAATACACTGTGCTGATGGATCCATTGAACAGTACAGCGCTCATAGAAGTATTTAAAGTAAAGCTTAAAACATATAAAAGTTATATTTAATCATCATCATCAATCATCATTTCAGTCAAAAGACGTCCACTGCTGGACATAGGCTAACGCCTTTTTAGTAAAGCGACTAGATGAGCTAAATTAGCAACTCTAATTGTGGTGGTTCAAACTTCGTATGAAATGAATAAAGTTCTAATCAGCTTGCACTACAAAGTGGTCGTTACGTCAGTCACTGCGGGCCAAATAGTGAGAAATTAGTGGTTTCTATCGATTTACAAAAAATCTATTGATTGGACTAAAATAAATGCTAAAATATTGCTTGTAGAATTATTTGCCAAAAAATCAGAATGATCGCATGTATATTAGTATGTTTTGGTTGAAAGAAATTTTTAGAGATAAGTTCGTGATTTTTTTTTATCGAGTCAAATTAATTGCATTATGTTTTTAAAACACTAGCATATATCCTGAAGAATATCATATATTTTTCTGGATTTGTTTATTGCATTGAATCATATACTTTTAGTCATTAGTCACGAGTTTTAACTCGCGTTTAGCTCATGTAGTCGCCTTAAATGAAAACCTGTAAAAGTTAGAAATTAGATCTTGGTAAATGGTAAGTCCTAGAACAAAAAAAGAAATGACGGGAAGAAAAAGTATCTCTTGGCTTCCATGAGGATATTTTTACTCCTTTGTTTGCTAATCCGATTACTTACGGTATCGTTGACACGTGTTAAGGATGTACACGTGTTAAAGATCCACGAGCATTAAGTGGTTGTAGGAAAGTTCGTTAGTTATTTAACCGTAATTGAAGGTAAAGAAAAGAGGCGACAAAAATAATTACATGTGGTTAAAGTCGCAAAATCATCACTTAAGTAACAGCAGCATAACATAATAATGGAAACTAGTGTTTTTTAAGAGTTAGGCAGAGAGAAGTCCCTAACAGTACACCTGCATTTCCTCAGGTAAGTTTTATAGGGTATAATGCCGGAAACACACGTGTCGAGGGCGCGCCAGAAGCATTTCAGTTTCATACATTTAGTATGGTTAAAGACAAATTTGCAAGTCGTGTCGTGTCGTGGCGCTGACTGCTTGTCATCGATTGTGCTAAAGCGGTGGTGGGGGTTATGGCGCGACACGACACAACAGGCAAATGTGTTTCTACACCACGTGATAGTGGCGCGAGCATGCCGAAAAAAACATTATGCACGTTTCAATACTGCAAATGTTCAAATGTACTATTCAGAAAGAACACCAGAGCAGGTCACGACACGACACAGTAGTGTGGACAGTCACCGTCACGACAGCAAGCGCCACGCCAAGCCCCGACACATAAGAGTGTGTTTCCTGCTTAATGCGTGATAGCAACTTCGCAGCCTTTATGAATAAACCGTTTTTTGTCTGCCTAAGTAAATTTAGTGTATAAGAATCTTAAAATGATACTCACAGATAATTACAAAATGGTACTGATACAGAAAATTAATTAAACAAAAATCAACACGAAGCTCGCCCGAAGTTCAGACTAATTGAAGATTCAGCTTACCTAAACATCAATTTTGCTTCACAATCTAAATTAAAACCAAACCATTTACAATAAAATTTCAAAACACGAACAAAGCACCCTATTTACGTATTAAAACAAAAAAAAAGCTAATCCATACGGCCAGTTACGAAAGCACCCACGATCCAAATTATTAAAACCACACCACAAAATATAATGAACTGGCTGGAAACAAAACAGACTAAAGTTTTTCAATACAAAATATCTCGAATTCAGAACTGAATAGCAAATTGGAATATCCAATTACACACACACTTCTTTCTAAAAGTGAGCCACTGGACTAAATTCAATTTTAAAATTAGACACGTTCGTTTTAATACAAAGGTTTTTCTTTATATTAACGTTTTTTTTTTGGGTTAATTGAAAGCTACTGGCAAATATAGGTAAACAGTAATACTATTCTCATGGTGAGGATTACAAAGACTTCCAGAAATATCGTCTGATGGTGATCAGTTTATAATATTCCCACTGCTGGGACACAAAACTCCTCCTTATGAAAGGCAGCTGGTTTTTAACCATCACGCAGGCCAGGTGGATGGGTTTAGAGCAATTCGGCTCAATTTAAGCAACAGTTATGTGTTATCACTTAGGTACCATGCTAAAATTAAAGTACTGTATAGCTATAATTTTAGCATGGTACCTAAGTGATGAAGTAGCAAGCAATGTAAATTATCCTGCAATAGACAAAACCTATGCTTATTTGATTTATATTATACTGTTGAATCAGTTTTGCCAATTTTGGTGAAAGATAAAGTACACTATTTTGTATCTATCAATGTATTATCTGTTTGTTTAAATGTTTCTATAACACGCCAAAAATCAACAAATTTTAACTGATAACCAACCTAGTCCGTTTTAAAATCAGAAATGGCCGTTCGAACTAAAAAAAAACACTTAATTTAATATAAGAACAGCAAAGCTTTCTCGGTTTCCTCTAACCACTTTCATCTGTTAATTGGATTCACATTCTGTGGGCGATTACAGAATAATTGTAAGAGCAGATGTCGGACATTGTTGTGTGTTACTCTGCAATTATGTCAATTTGTGGTCGAGTGGAAGGTTAGCAACAAATTGGAAGTATGAGTCCTATGATGTGATGGGAACGGGCTACGGAACCCCAAAAGATGTGATGAGTGATTGCTCATGGGGCGTTTCAAAAATGTTTTTTTGCTAAAACAAAAGTAGATGTAGTCTAGTAAGAGTGGGTCTAAAAGTGAACACGGACAAGACGAAGGTTATATTGACCAAGGTCATGTTGATCAAGACCGGAGACTCTATACTCGTAGTTGTAGACGATAATGTGTACCTGGGACAAACGGTCCAGTTAGGTAGGTCTAACTTCTCGTAAGAGGTTAATCGTCGAATCCGACTCGGCTATGCAGCGTTCGGGAAGTTGCGTAGTATCTTTTCGTCCAACTTACCGCAGTGTCTCAAGATGAAAGTCTATGACCAGTGTGTGTTTCCAGTGATTACAATATATGGAACGGGAAACGTGGTCGCTCACAATAGGTCTCATCAGAAGGCTTAAAGTCACACAAAAGGCAATGGACAGGGCTGTGCTCGGAGTTTCCTTGCGTGATCGAATCAGAAATTAACACATCCGCAAGAGAACTAAGGTTACCGACGTAGCCCGAAGAATTGCCAAACGTAAGTGGCAATGGGCAGTGCATATTCCTTGCAGAACGGATGACCGATGTGGCCAAAAAGTTCTGGAGTGGCGACCGCAAACCGGAAGACGTTGTGTTGGTAGGCCTCCCACTAGGCGGACAGATGATCTGGTGAGGGCTGCGGGAATCCGCTGGATGCGAATCGCACGGGACCGGTCAATGTGGTGCTACTTAGGGAAGGCCTACGTCCAGCAGTGGATGTCTTTCGGGTGAAATGATGATGATGATGATGAGATATAATCTTGACAGCATAATATAACATTAGGGCTTTAATCCCCAAAAGGTTGGGTAGAAGTGTACCTAATAGTACACACACATTTTTACAGTTATGTTTGAATCCCTGGTAATAGGGTCGATCCTATTGCCATCAACTAGGCACAAATCCAAACTCCGTGGCTGCTACTGAGAAATGATTGTCGAAAAAACCGATTAACGCTTTGTCCGACTAGGGCATCGAACTAAGGACCACATGCCCTGCAGTTGTGGTTAGGACCACTATAATGCACATCCTGAGCTAAATAAAACTAAATACAATTTGGCAAATTTCCCTTTGGTTGTAATTATACTTTTAGGCTTGTTCTGATATATATTTATTTATTTTATTTATTTATTTAAAATTATGTAAATAACACCTTAACAGCTATAACGCCAATGCGATGTTACTACCAAGATACCTCTAACTCACGTACAAATAACAAAAAAATAAACTTACGTTAAAAAAATACCTACAATTAAACAATCAACTATTAGACATTCTCGATGCACTTCAGTGCAACTCCTGTGAACTGCATCAGGCTGCAGTGAAATATATCTACCTAAACACGATATGTATTAAATAAGTATGTTTTTACAAAAGAAAACTCTCTAATTAGTATGCCATGTTTATATATTTTTGAAATTTGCGTTTTTGTTAAGCGAAATTACATTTTTTTCGAAACGAACACTGACAGGCCAAATGGCCGAACACGGCATAAAGACAGACTTCGGTTGCCACGAATTAAACTTAAATTATTTATGAAAAATGTATACTGCATGTCGATTATTATTTACAATCATTTACCAAATATATAATTTACAAGACCTACCACTGACATTGTTTAAAAATATTTTTCAATTTGCTACTTATTAAAAAATATTACACTGTTAAGGATTATTTAAGTCAATAGAATCTGTAATTTGCATGTTAGAGTAATTGACATCACTGACTATGAATATATAATTTGCACGCCATGTTATTTTATTTTTATTTTATTTATTAGGGATATAAAACAGTTACATGCTACAAAAAATACATAAAATTCTTAAAAACTATAGAACACAAACATGTAACCCACACCAATATCAAAAAAAACTAAAAACTTGTAAATTTTACAAAATACAGAGCTGCTTTTATAACAGGATATGCTGAAACAAATCTACTGTAACACCTTATGTACCATGTTCTAGCAAATAAATGTTTTAATTTGAATTGATTGATTTGATCAACTACCTGGTGTACACAACACAAGCCTCGTTGCTTAGTGTGGCAGTAGATGGTGCTGTGTGTAACGTCCAGCCATATTTTTTTGTACAAAACTACATAGATAATATTGCTTTGAAGTTTTGCCACGATTTATGTTAATGCTGAACCAGAGTTTATGTTAAATACCCATACGAAAGAAAATAAATGCACAATTTAACAATACTGCGGTGTCTGCGTCAATTTTAAACATTCACGAGATATTAAAACATTAACGGATGGAGTGCAGTACTCATTATGTGTAGGCTTTCCGCGGTGTAAAGTGCTAATTAACTGTAAGAGGCGATAATCACTTTATTCGCTGCTATAGGAGTTCTGTTGGTACGTTGAAATTGTTTTGAGTAAGCACTTACTTTTCCTTTTTCGTTACATAATGAAGCAAGGTATTTGTGATACCTACAATTAACTTGTTTATAGAATGTTGGTTAACCTGTCATTGGTGACTGTGAAAATCTAATTGTTATGTTACTTTATTAGTGAATATGATACATACTGCAGTAATAGGTTCAAATCAGTAGTGTTTTAAAGGTACTACAGATATGTATAAAATGGAACAATCATACCATTAGGTACATGTAAATGGGCTGATAAACACATTATCCTCCGCAGTTAGGTGAAAAAAATCCTATTTGGATACATAGGTGCTTATTTGACACATGCACATTATAAATCCTGTGTCACGCAAATTACAACAACACAACTTGCCCTATTTTTCATCTCAGGGATATATACGCAAAAAATATCCGCCGTCGCCCCAAACGCTTTTTTTTTCGGATAACAGGAAGAAATAACAGCAAAAATTACACAAAACTGATTACCAGAAAAACGGCACTAAATGTGTGTCGTATTTATTATGCGGTACGCAAAGATCTGTAGCTCGGGGTTTTTCTCGCCCGGGCCCTTGTAGGCCCGTTACGTTCTCGAGGCCCTTTCTCCGTGTCAGGGGCCCTTCACTAATGGTCTCTTGCCTCTTTCAGCACTCGCGGTGCCTTTTTCAGAAGGAAAAAGTTGGAGTAGAGTGTGTGTTAGATACTGCTAGATACGTGAAGTTATGGGGACTTGTTTGTGTGGTGGTTAGGGAAAAAAGATTGAACAGAAAATACCACTCCTAGAAGGGGTTTTTGACGTAAATGATAGAAATTAGATCAACTTTAACCATGGGATAAACCCCCATATCCCAAAAGAAAGAAAGAAAGAAAGAAAAATATTTATTTGACGTCAGTTAATAAAGCACACACACAATAATAAATAAAAAAGATACAAAACAATAAGCAGCACGGAACGTACACGCACGGCACGCAATAAACAGTTACGTAAATATTTTGTCTATCGAGTTTCACAGTGGCACAGCAGATTTTTTGCAAATAAGCAATCTTTATGTGATTAGTGCATAACCTGGTGTCAAAAATTTTATGCTGCACATGGATGGGTCTCAGACTTGGATACCTAATTATAATAAGCTCTCCTTTTTGGTTGGATCAAGGGCCTGATTCAGGAGATAGTACTACTCGATACGGTTCACATTGTAAGAAGGCTTTTGTCTCTGGAGCCACCAGCAGCTTGGACCTTGCTCGTGACACCGGCCGACTACTATTTTTTTTATATTTTATTTATTCATGTACACACAAAATACTTAAAAGGACAATATATTAACATAGAAGAGTACAAAGGTACTGCTTATTTCAAAAGAAATTTCTTCCAGCAGACCTGCGAAAGGTAAGTCTAGTAGTTTTTTTAATATGTATTATTTAAGAAGTATTTTAATTCCTTGAAATGTATGTAAAATAATAAAATCAAATATAATAAGAACCTATTTGATATTGCATTGCAAAACACATTTTTAATCTCATCTATTTTTGTACCAAATCACTGATTTCACTAACTCAAAGAAACCGATAGTTTCCGCTTTTTGCTTTAAAGCATAATTAATACGTGCGCAACGAGCAGTTTTCAGTAAATATTTTGTATATTTTATTATATTATATTGAATATTTTATTCGACAATATGAACCATAAATGCTGCTCAATTTAGTTACAAACAATGAAAGTAGTACCTTTTGTTAAAATGGTAATTAGCTTGATACTTTGAAAACTGGCAAACATGGGTTATTAACTAATTTATTTAATAAAACTTTATGCACAACTAAAAACTGTAAAAAAGCGGACTTAATGCCTGGGGTATTTCCTACCAGTCTACTTTAGGTTGATGCAGAGATAATACACAGTAGTAGGTGCAATAACCAAAAACAAACTTTATTTTGGGTTACTGGATAGTTTATATACGCAGTTTATTTCAGCTATCTGCTAACTGATTACATAACATCACGCCTGCAGTCCCCGAAGGATTAGACAGAGGCGTAGCTAATTATACAGCCCAATTGTACATCCCCATTTCGTGAGTTTTGTTGAAGTCTCATGAAATAGGGGCGAGCGTATTGCCATCAACCAGTCACAAATCTGTATTCCGAGACTGCTACTGAAAAATTCCTGATTGAAAAACCCAATGACACTTTGCACGACCCGAGAATTGAACCTGGGACCTCATGCTCAGCAGTCACGCTTGAAACCATTATTACTATTTTTTTTTTTGTGTGGGAAGTCATCAAATAACTTCTCCCACTCTGGGCGGAGCGGGAGGGAGTGTCAGACTTTTACTGACTAAAACCCAAACCCATCCATGTTCCTTCCTTGCCCTTTATGTTCCGGGGCCGCGGAAAGAGATTTCGAACAGGCCCGCAACCCCAGCAGGCTTCGGCCCTTGCGGGCCCCTCCCTTTATGCTGACATCTCTTACAGGCGCACATGGAACACAAACGCGCCGGCGACACGGACGGACGGCTAGCTAGCCCATAGCTAACCGTCCACAGGCCCGCGTCTTCGGTGGCCGGTAGCCACCACGTGGCCCCCGACGCCTGGTGCGTCTCCCGCGGTGGCTGGGAAGAGAGGTTCTCTCCCTCTCACGTTCCGCCACCTCCATCGCTAGCATGACTGCTTCGCAGATGGAGGTGACGGCTTCCCATACCGTCTCGCTCCTGACCATGGATTGGACCAGGGCCGGATGCAAGAGGTCGCTGCTGCCGATCGCCGCTACGAGGACATTGCGTTGCTCCGCCCACCTCCACAGGCAGACCGGCAGACCTCCACCGTGTCCTCCGGTCGATCCTCGCAGTGGAAACACCCGGGCGTTTCCTCCCGCCCGATTTGGTGCAGGTACCTCCCGAAACATCCGTGTCCGATGAGGACCTGCATCAGGCGGAAGGTGAGGATGCCGTGGCGCCTCTTCAGCCACTCCTCAAAGAGGGACTCACCGCCACTATCGTGGCGTGCCCTACGCTTGAGACCCTAGCCCAACAAAGATATTTAACTGATTACTAGAATAAAAATCGGTTGACTAGAAGCCAGCGGTGAAGAAAACATAGTGAGAAAACCAGCATGTCCTGGAACCAAAAAATTGAAGACATGTAACATCTGCCAATCCGAACAGGGCCCGCGTGGTGGATAGCCCATTCCCTCTCGTTGACAGGAGGCCGTGTCTTAGTGATGATGATGATGATGATGATGACTGGAAGCCAACCTCCACATAGTTGAATATAAGGCAGATACTGAGCTCTTTTTCTTTATAGGCCAAAGAACACCAACCACGCAAAGATATTAAGTTTTGTAACGGTGTATCTACAACAAAGGCAACCCTTTTATTTCAATTTACCATCTCCAAGATAAAATAACAACATTAGAACATAATTATAATTAATTGTAACTAACTCCATGCTCAAAAGACAAGCTTTCTAAAAATAAATAAAGAGGAAAATTAACTTAAAATAGCTCTTTCTTCATTGTCCGACTACAAGGCAGGTGTAAAGGAAACTGCCAACAAAAGACGTCCTAGAAAAGGGTACAATTCAAGAAGACAACACCAAATAAAGTTTTAACAAAGTGAAATAACCTAATATATAGTGTTACAAAGCCGTTGCTGCTGTGTCTACTTTTATACTGCCCCTACTAAGATCAAATTGTAAACTTAACAATTTAATAAGTATAAATTTCATGGTAAACATTCTCTACTTAAGCGAGTCGTTACCCGTGGTGCCGGTGGGATATGATATGTTGCTATTTTGAATTTGTATTTTCTATCGATTCATGCAGAAGTCTAGGTCAACACGCCGTGTCCTATTTATTGTTGTTGTCCATAAAGGTTGTAGCTGGGTTTATTTTATTTTATTCTATGTTTGGTTTAGCCTACACAAACACTGATTTATACTTTCCAACACAATAAAATACTTATTTTTATATATATATTTTTTTTCTCTATATTCGTACTCGTAAATACACGTTCAATGAATTTACTCGTTACCTATTTATTCTTATCAACCGTTTGTTTATTTGTTTATATATTGTTTGAAACCGTTTATTATGTAACGTACCCTCTCAAGGTTCATTGGAAGACCAGCGTCAGACAGCTTCTACACCTCTCTGGCATGAATACTGAAATGGACCTTTTTGGCTCAGCCGTGAGGCACACAGCACATTACTACTAAGTCCAACTTATTGTTTTGTATCTTTTTTATTTAGTATTGTGTGTGCTTCATTAACTGACGTCAAATAAATATTTTTCTTTCTTTCTTTCTTTCTAGGAAACAATCCCTAGTGCCATGGAACCACGGGTAGGATATTAAAATTACCCATGGACCCGGTAATGGGTCGACCCAACAGCACCACGGGTAACGACTCAGGCAGAGGCGTACCATTTAGTGCACCCAATATGCCTATTGCTATCAATTGAGTACAAAACCAGAATGCAACGGAGACATTCCTGATGGAAAAAACCAAACAAAATTTTCCCAACCTAGGAATCGAACCCAGGACCACATGCTCCAGCAGTCATCCTTGCGATCATTAAACCAAAGAGGCAGTATCCTAAACAACTAACTACTAAATTCTTATAGTTGGTTGTTGAGGTATACTTATTTTTTTTTTTTTTTTTAATTTTTTTATTCAAAAAACATTATTTACATTTATTATACATCACTTACATACCACACAAACCATCGTGGGTTTACCAGTGGTATGCCAGACACGGCCACTCGGTGCCACAACATGAAATTAATTACTATTATGTAGTAAATTAATAGGTAGGACGCGCGAGATTCGGGCGCAAGTGAGGCATACGGTGGGGCGCAAGCCCCCCCCCCCCCCCCCCCCCCCCGGACACCCCTCACCCAAATGACTTGGTATACGTATAACTCAGCAACCATAACGATGATGTGATGATGATGAATAAAATTATTATTGAAGACTCAATAATGACTTCATTCATCATCATCACCATCATTTCAGCCGAAAGACGTCCACTGCTGGACATAGGCCTCCCCCAAGTGTCGCCACATTGACCGGTCTCATCTGACTCGCATCCAGCGAATTCCCGTAACCTTCACCAGAGAAATACAGGGAAAAAATAAGTGGACAATTTAAGAAATTAGTTATGTAAGTATTAAAAAAACCACAATCACATACAAAACGTAATTTTGATATTTCCCTAACTATTATGTTTGATTTAGAACAAAATAAAAATAAAAAAACAAACAAGATTATTGAATTTTACACCATTATGAATATTGTATAAAATATATTATAATGTATCCTTCATATTATCATAATTCAATAAGCTATTATTTCAGAATGTTAAGCCACCCACAAGTAGATATTATAGACGAATAACCTTTGATAAAGGTTACACAAAATAAACTTAACTTAGTAATACACTCGAGAGCAATGAATCCGGGTCACTTAAAGAATCCTAAAAATCTCGGAAACTAAAAATGCTAGGTTAATGCAATAAATTGTATTTAATAGACAATGTAATACTCCTTAAATGAAGGTATTAAAACTTCTTAGTTATTGTAAAGTTATATCATAAAAAATCAAATTTGAAAAAGGGCCACTTTCGAAGATGGAACTACGAAATTACAGCATTTGGTTTTGCTTTTGTTTGTAATCTGTCATATATGTGGGTACATAAACCATGTTGATAGTGCTCTATATTCATTATTCAAGCTGAAATTATGTCGCTTACGCCTGAAGAATGCACCAGAATACTTACAATGCTGGAAACCGGCCGGAGTCAGCGCGATACAGCCAGGACTGTCGGTGTGTCGCTGTCAACAGTACAAAGAGTTCTCCGACGTTACGAAGAAACTGGTTCTAACCTACGCAGACCAGGAACGGGCAGAACCAGGTGTACCACAGCACGAGAAGACCGATACTTGGTGAACACCATGCTTCGAAATCGCTTTCTCACAGGAACTGAACTCACAAATCAGTTTCGACGCCTCGGAGGAAGTAACCCAAGTGCATGGACAGTAAGACGTCGGCTTGCTGAATCTAACTTAAAACCCCTTAGACCTGCAAACGGCCCTAAACTGGAGCGTGGGCATCGTATTTCAAGACTAAGATATGCCCAGAGCCACGTAAATTGGAGTATTGAAGATTGGTCAAAAGTTATGTTCTCCGACGAATCAAAATTTATGCTCTACAAGCACGATGGAAGACACAGAGTGTATCGAAGACCAGGGGAAAGATTCAAGCAAGCATGCATCGAAGAAAAAGTAGCCTACGGTGGTGGGTCTGTACTTGTGTGGGCCGGAATTTCTTCTGAAAGTCGCACAGAGCTGGTGATCATAGAAAACGGCTCTTTAACTAGCGTAAGATATGTGGAAGAAATCCTCAATGATCACGTTGGTCCATTTATGGTCAATTTAGGTGAGGATGCTATATTTATGCATGACAATGCCCGACCTCATACAGGTAGGATTGTGAATGACTACCTTCAAAAAATGATGATTACTCGTATGGAGTGGCCAGCGCACAGCCCGGATATCAACCCGATCGAGCATGCTTGGGACGAGCTAGGCAGATGCGTAAAACAACGAAACCCTCCCCCAATCACGCTTCGTGAGCTCAAAATTGCTCTCACAGAGGAATGGGAGAATATTCCCCAAAATCGTATAAGGAACTTGGTGTACAGCATGCCAAACCGCGTAAACGCAGTAATGGAAGCACGAGGAGGCAATACGAAGTATTAAAATTCAAGAAAATCGTAATAAAGTTCAAAAATTTCATGTTTCCTATTTTTGTTTTAAGGAGAGATCAGCAGTTTTTTTCTTTATGTAATTTTGTGTTAATAAAATGTATGGTGACTCATATTTTTATTACTTTCATTTAAGGAGTATTACATAGTCTATTAAATACAATTTATTGCATTAACCTATCATTTTTAGTTTCCGAGATTTTTAACATTCTTTAAGTGACCCGAATTCATTGCTCTCGAGTGTATTAACTGAATAGATGTTAACTGCCAATTGTGTACTCCCACTTTCTCTTGTCAACCTTCCGTACAAAACCTTTGGTTATCATAATATTCAATTATTTATTCACGTTTTGATTCGATTGAATACCAGTTGAGGAAACAACTGTAGGCTAAATTCAGGTCCTCATTCCGGGTGGGAAGGTAATCTGGGTGGAGCGAAAGGGAGTGTCAGATTTGTAATTACTCAAACCCATCCATTTTACTTCTTAGCCCTTTGTGTTACAGGGCCGCGGTATCTCTTTCGATCAGACCCGCAGCTCAGCCACAGCAGGTGGTCCTTGCAATATTTTGCAATAAACATTAATTGGTAATTATCGATTTCGTTTAGTTTTCAAAAGCTTTAACCGTCCTATCCTATTTTATAGGACAAAATATACAACAGGCAAAATAATGGTGCACATTTTAATGATATGTCAAAAGCCTTGTGAAAAAAAGATAAGGATCTTTGTGTGATTACATAAATTATTGTTGCGTGCTGGCAGTGTGCTTCCAAAGTGTTTTTGCCAAACGAGGCGCCTGTTTCATTTCCACCCGGGGAAAAACAGCTGGTCTCGAAAAAAACTCGATCAAACATCACCTCTAAATTCAACAAAGTTAACAAGCAAAGTCCAATAGTACAGCCTCCGATATGTCCGCCCTCTACGCCGGTGTAAAGTTACTTCCTTCGTCTCGGCTCACTTTGATCTTTGAGAGCAGTAATTAAATCGGCTTTTGTGCGAACTTTCTAGTTTTTCAGATAAACGTGTCTACAGGCGTTTTGGTTAAGTTCCTTGTGTTTTGGCTTTCAAGCTTCCAAGTTTTAACGGAATTAGTTTGCTGTTAATTTTGTTAGAATTAATTTTTATTTGTTTCTATGACAACGTGATGAAGACTGGTGTGGAGTTGAATGGAGGACTTTGACCCCGGTTCCTTAGTATCTATTTAACTTTTTTTGTGTCAAACCTCATGTGAACTTTTATTGTGCATTTTTGTCAATCAATCACGGTTATCTTAAGGTTTCTTAATTCATAATAGTATATTTCATAACGAGGGACTAAACGAAGCCATTATATACCCGAGGTGGTTTTACTCCCGAGCTTGCGAGGGAGGCAATGAAAGCGAGGGTATATTATATTGGCGTTTAGTCTCGAGGTGCAAACTGTACTTTTCACTTCGAGTGCGCGAAAAATAGTCATTTAAAACTGAAAAAAATTACACTCGACAAAAATTCTGAACTGAGCGGTCAGTTTTTTCTTCTATCAGGTCAGTCACAGATTAACCATTGAACACACAACACAAACTCACAACATTTTTGCAATGAAGATGATCCACACTCCACAGATAATTAGTACCTACATAGCAACAGCAACAGTGGCATTGCTTTTCAAAATCAACGATGCACACAAACAATCATAAATTTTTCTCGCGTTGAAGAGTTCATTTGTTTTTTTTCAATAAACCGCTTTCTACTTGCATGCCAATTCGAAATTTAAATAAAACCTTTGACAAGTTACTCTTTTGTGACCATGTTTCAGAGTAAAAGATCGTTCCATTTTTAAATTACTTTTTACTCCCTAGGACATAAACTGTCACTTTAATCCCGCTTCGTAGGGCTATAACGGCGTACTTTTAGAGCATGAGAAGTGAAAAGTTATATTATTAAACTTTATACACAACGTACACATGCGGACTTTATGCTTTGGGTATTTTCTACCAGTCTACCTTAGGGTGATACCAATAAGGGCTGAAGCCTGCCGGGGTTGCGGGACTGTTCGAAAGAGATACCGTGGCCCGGAACATAAATGGCGAGGAAGTAACATGGATGGGTTTTAGTCAGTAAAAGTCTGACTAAAATCCTGGAAAAAGTTACTTGCTGATTTCCAATCCAAAAAAAAATGACCATTCCTGGCTATCCTTAACGTTTTTTTTTAAATCAGTGGTTGATCTTAAAATGTATTGGTTTAAGTATGATTCTACCATACCAAAGTAAAGTGTTACAAACTCAAGCAATGCGTAGCCACAGCGCCACAGCACCTACTAGTACTTCAGAGGTGATTTGTACCGATGCAGTGACGCTATACTTACTAACGTGTTTTTAACTACCTTGTAATTGATGTCATCGTCCACGACTGCTTTTTAAGTTTGAAAGAAAAAAAGGAAGGAAGAAAGAAAGAATCTCATTTATAATTTTCCTGGCCTTTTCCTTATGTCGGGGTCTGCTTCCAGTCTAACCGGATTCAGCTGAATACCAGTATTTTACACGGAGCGGCTGCCTATCTGACCTCCATAACCAAGGTAGAACTGGAGATTGCGATACCCATCGTAAGACTGGTTGTCAGACTTTTCGGGCCACTGACTACCTGTAACGACTGTTAAAGATCTACAAATGACAGGCGGGACCAACAGCATAACGTGCTTTCTGAGGCATATAGGAATCTCGCGGAGTATAATGGGCGGTCACACATCCACAGAACAACCTAGGCAAGCACGGCTTAACGTAAAGATCGTTCCGAGTGGCTGTTATTATTTAGGATTTATTCTTCGTTCGGCCCACTGAATTACCCACGTAGCAAAATCCCAAAATCTTGGTTCGTTCCTGTTGAAGGTAGATACTCCTTGTGGCCCTCGCTGGCCACTCATAATCTGACACATGTTCTGGCAGCTTTTATTTAAGCTGATGTCAATCGTATAAAAAAAGTCGTTGAATGTAGTTCTATATTGATATACGTATAATTACTGGTACACTGTGCATCTCTTTATTTCCAATTGGTTATGGGCCCAGATAATGCCCAGTAAATACCCAGGTATTGCCCAGTTAATGCCTAGTTGATGCCAGTCAAATAATTGTGATTTTTTCGATGATGTTGACGGATGACGTAAACGGTTCGTCAGGTTCCATTTTTGGAATTAAAAAGCTTGACGGAGCTGCAGGATTCCAGGTTTGGAAGTTTCATGTTAAAAACTATTTGGAATGTAAAAACTGGTGGGAGGCTGTGGAAGCCGAGGAGATTAGTCCTGCTCTCAAGGAAGCTGATCGAAAAGCACGAACTACCATATGTCTGCTGTTAGAGCCTTCATGTTTTGCCCACGTGTACAACGTGAAGACCGCGCGTGAGGCATGGCGCAATCTGTGTGTCGCATATGAGGATAAAGGCTGGGGCAGACGAATAGCACTACAGCGTCAGTTATGGTCATGTAAGTTGGAAAACTTTTCATGTATGGAGAATTACGTGTCAAAAGTAATATCCATAGCACAACAATTAGCTGCAATAGACGCGAAAGTATCAGACGACTGGATCATTTCCATTTTACTTGCTGGATTAACATCAGACTACAACCCGATGATAATGGCAATAGATAATAGTGGAAAGGAAATTAGCTTAGAGCAGATCAAAACTAAACTGCTGCAAGAAGCTAACAGACAAGCTGAAGATAAAGCTGGAGCTGGTGAGCAAGCATTTCTTTCTGAACAGAAAAAGGCATCTAAAAACAATGCTCGGAAACCAGTCCGCAAATGTTTTAAATGCCATAAACCAGGACACAAGGCAGCTGAGTGCAAGCAGTTTCATGCCGGTGTGTGCCTGAGTACGGCAGATACAAGTGCCACAAAGAGAAGTGGCTGGTATGTGGATAGTGGCTGCTCAAACCATATGACCTGGAATGTCGAAAAGTTATGTAACTTGGAAAAAGTAAAGAGTGACTTGAAGATTAAAGTGGCCAATGGAGAAGAAATACCAGTTGAAGGTAGAGGAGATGTTAAAGTGAGCGGAAGTTCAGATTTCACACTGAAAAAGGTTCTACATGTTCCTCGACTATCCATGAACTTGATATCAGTGAGCGATCTTGTAATGAAAGATTTCGCGGTTAATTTTGATAAAAGAGGTTGCACTATCCTACTAATATTATAAATGCGAAAGTTTGTAAGTATGGATGTATGGATGTTTGTTACTCTTTCACGCAAAAACTACTGAACGGATTTGGATCAAATTTAGCACACAGATAGTTTATTACCTGGATTAACACATAGGATACTTTTTATCCCGGTAATAAGATCCCGTGGGATAATTTCAAACTTCACGCGGGCGAAGCCGCTGGCAGAAGCTAGTCAAAAATAAAACCGACCAAATAGTTGCGACTTGCAATGAGGTTGATGGAATTTTCAAATTAAATGAAAAAGAACAATACGTCAACGCGACATTGTCAGATAAACCTCTGTCAAACCTATGGCACAAAAGGTTAGCGCATTTAGGTAAAAATTACATGCTGAAATTAAAAGATATGGTGACTGGTATGGATTTCGACAGTAAACAACACATTGAGCCATGTATTCCATGCATTAAAGGTAAGACGTGCAAAAGCCCATTCAGAAACAAAGGCACACGAGCAGAACAGATTCTAGAGTTAGTACATTCGGATATCTGCGGTCCGATGGAAGAGCCATCATTTGCTGGTTCCATATACATGTTGCTATTTATCGATAATTATACGCGCAAGACGTATGTTTATTTCTTAAGAAATAAGAGTCAGACTTTTGACAAATTCCGAGAGTATAAGGCGGAAGTAGAGAAAGAGACTGGTAAATCGATAAAATGCCTTAGATCTGATAATGGTACTGAATTTTGCAACCATGTTTTCGACAGGTTCTTCAAGTCAGCTGGTATAAAGCACCAAACGACAGTTCCTTATACGCCTGAGCAAAATGGCGTAGCTGAGAGGGCGAACAGATCAATTATAGAAAAAGCAAGATCGTTGCTTTGTGAGGCGAATTTAAGCAAGAAATTTTGGGCTGAGGCAGTACGTACTGTAGTTTATTTAAAGAATCGAAGCCCCACAAAGGCTGTTTTGAATAAAGTACCTGAAGAACTTTGGTCCGGCAAGAAAGTAAACTTGAGTCATTTAAAAATCTTTGGATGTTTGGCGTTTGCATTAAAACCGAAGCAGAAAAGGAAAAAGTTAGACATGAAAACCGAAGCCTTGATTTTTATTGGCTATACCGATCTTACGAAAGGTTACCGACGCATGCACCCACAGACTGGTAAGATAACAGTTGCGAGGGATGTGAAGTTCTTGGAAAATGTGTTTCCTGGTACAAATGTAATGAAGAACGCAGTTGTTCCTTTGTCCATTGAGGAGGAACGAATTGAACCTGCGATTTTGGATGCACCTCCTGATGTCCATACAAATGTTGAGGAAGATTTTCAGGATGCAGATACAGGAAGTACCGAATCCGCTACGAATGAAGAAGTGAGTACAGAGACGAGTATAGAACCGAGATACAACTTGCGCTCGCGGAAACTGGTTGACTATACGAACACGTGCATCAACGTTCTCGCAGAAATTGACGGCGATCCGACGACTGTAAAGGAGGCCCTTGCTAGACCTGATCGTGCACTGTGGCAGAAGGCCATGGACGATGAACTACAATCGTTGAAGGAGAATCAGACGTGGACACTTGTTGACTTACCACGTGATATGAAGCCGATTCAATGTAAATGGGTCTTTAAGATTAAGCGAGATAGTGATGGTAAGATCTCAAAGTACAAAGCTAGGCTGGTAGCGAAAGGATTTACACAGGTACGTGGGGTAGACTATAACAAAACATATTCTCCCGTAGTGAGGAGCTCGACTTTGCGACTTTTATTCTCATTAGCTGTAGAATATGATTGGGACATAGATCAGTGGGACGTGACGACTGCTTTCCTTTATGGTAAATTAAAGGAAGACATTTATATGTTGCAACCTGTAGGTGCTATCACCAAAGGTCAAGAGACTAAGGTATGCAAGTTAAAAAGGTCGTTATATGGTCTCAAGCAAGCATCGAATGCTTGGTTCAATGAACTTTCTAGGTTTCTGTCTAGGTTTCACGCAATCGAAAATAGAGCCGTGTTTATACCAAAAGTTACTAGGAGATAGGGATAGGGATAGAATAGTTATAGTTATTTACGTAGACGATATTTTTATTTTTTGTAGTGATATACACAAAACCGAGTTATTAAAAAAATTCAAAGTCAAGGATCTAGGTCATGCTAGACATGTCTTAGGTATGCGACTTAGGAGAGACGAAAACAACATTTATCTCGATCAGGAACAATATGTTATTAATGTTTTAAAGGATTTTGAAATGACGGACTGTAAACCAGTCAACACCCCCATGGAAACAGGTATCAGACTAGAAAAAGCTTCAGACTCTGATAATAGGTTACCCTATCAAAATCTGATAGGATGTCTGAACTATTTAGCTCAAAATAGTAGGCCAGATATCGCGCACGCTGTTAGTGTTTTATCACAATTTAATAATTGTTATGATGAAATACATTATAAGTGTGCAAAACGGGTGTTAAGATATCTAAAAGGGACATCAGATTTTGCCCTAACCTTCCGAAAGTCAGGTAAATTAGAACTTCTTGGCTACGTGGACGCGGATTGGGGTGGGTCATATGACAGAAAATCTTTTACGGGTCTAATGTTTATATTAGGCGAAAATTTAATAACGTGGGAGAGTCGTAAACAACGGTGTGTAGCTCTGTCGTCAACTGAGGCGGAGTACATAGGTCTCAGCCAAGCTTCAAAGGAAGCGATTTATTTACGGAGTTTGTTAAATAGTATAACAAATAATACTTGTGCTAAACCTGTTGTTATTTATAACGATAATCAGTCTGCACATCACATAGCGAGAAACAAGATGAACCATAATAGAACGAAGCATATCGATATTAGGTTTCACTTTATTCGCGAAGCAATATTGAATGAGTCAGTAGAGGTGACGTATGTGTCTTCACAAGACATGCTGGCAGATATGTTAACTAAGTCTCTGCCAGGCCCCAAATTCAAAAACGCTTTAACGAGATTACCCATTAAGAGGGCGGGTAACGAAAGTGTGACTTAAGTTTGATATTATGTACTTTGTTTAATTTTTTAGATTTATTAGTAATGGTTTTAATCTCTTGTTTTTGTGTCATTTTATGATGTCTTGGTATTTGAAGACGGTGTGTGGACATGTGGCAGATTAAGGGGGCATGTTGAAGGTAGATACTCCTTGTGGCCCTCGCTGGCCACTCATAATCTGACACATGTTCTGGCAGCTTTTATTGATATACGTATAATTACTGGTACACTGTGCATCTCTTTATTTCCAATTGTTCCAAACAATATGCTAGCCAAGTGTTCCTCGGGGTCTCTCATAATATAAATATAAATATTGCTGGACATTAACACACAGCGCCATCTAGTGCCACACTAAGCAAGGGTTGTGTCGTGGACACCTGATAGCTGATATACCTACTACATATATACTTTTTGATACTTATTATACGTATAAACATCCATGACTCGGAAACAAATGTCCGTGCTCATCACACAAACATTTGCTCCTACCGGGATTCGAACCCAGGACCCATAGAACGTAAGGCAGCCGTGAGGATGCTTGGTGGTAGTGAACCATTAAACCATTCTGGTCGTCTAATAATGATTCTGAAAAATAAAACTCTTTTTGATCATGACTATATGTTAGGTACATTATTTATTAACTTGTACGATAGAACGAGTCGTACGTTACAAAATTGACGACATTAATACAAGCCAATTTATTCAGCAACTTGCCAAATACATGCGATCACAAATAAAACATCGGTGTCAAAGTTCCCGTGAGATATCAAATAAATTATTCCTTGTGATCAATTTTATTATGACTGAAATGCTGTATTTCATTCATTTCATTTCAAATTGTACGTAAAATATTACCTTTAGTAGGCTTCCATTTTTTTGTAACTTTTTATCAGTGGATGTGAGTGGAGTTAAAATGGAATTGGGGAGGCCTTACAAAGTGAAATGTGAGGATTTAATCATGATCAGAGCAGTGCTGGCAAATGTGGCTCGATGATAACATCTCGCTTGCTCCTGTTCAAACTCTAGCAGTCATAAAACTCAATCTTTTTTCCCATCATTAATAATATAATAATAATAAAGCCTTTTATTTCCCAAATACAACATATTACACTATTACAACATTTCTTTAATAACATGTCATGCAGTATTAGAATCTCATGCAACGCAAAGAAATGAACTAAATTTAACCATTTTTTTTTTTTTACATAATTATTATAGTTGCTTAATTTAGGTTTTGGTAGCCAAATCTAATATCTCTCTCGTTTCACGTGTTATTAAAATATGATTTACAAGCAATAACATGTAATCAATGAATTAATAATAGTTGATTCGATATAAGTCTTGTGTTGCGTTCAAGTATGATTTAATTTTAAAAATAATAAAAAAAAATATTAATAACTATTCAATAAAATATAAAAATAGGTATAAAATTTATGCGAAACAACACAAAATATCACAATACAATAACACACAAAATAATTCATTAAATAATAAGAATGGTAAAACGTGATTAATAAAAATGAATTCAATAAATAATAAATATAAGTATGTCAAATAGCAGTTGAATTGATTAATTTAATAAATATGTAATAATAGAATGATATATATTGGATTCGATTTTAGTTTTGGGGTACCCAATGTTGAGCAAAGGCCTCCTCCATGCATTTCCATCATTACGTCCCTGAAATTGCGAAAATCATATGTATTACTAGCGAACGTCACGTTGTTTCACCTACGTAGTTCCCATTGGAATACAGGGTTAAAAAGTATATGCCTATGTCACCCGTAGATAGTGTACCAATGGTGAAAGAATTTATCAAATCGGTCCAGCAGTTTTAGGGTTCCAAATGGCAAAAACGGAACCCTTATAGATTTGTCATGTCTGTCAGTCTGTTTGTCTGTCTGTCTGTCCGTCCGTATGTCACAGCCACTTTTTTCTAAAACTATAAGAACTATGCTGTTGAAAATGAAACAATAAATTTTGGGGGTTCCCCATACTTAGAACTGAAAGTCAAAATTTTTTTTTTCGTGAAACCCATACGTGTGGGGTATCTATGGATAGGTTTTCAAAAATGATATTGAGGTTTCTAACATCAAATTTTTCTAAACTTTGATGTTTGCGCAAGAGACACTTCCAAAGTGGTCAAATGTGTCCCCCCCCTGCACAGTGGGCTGAAACGGGCCGGTAGAGGACTTAGCGTTTAAAAAAAAAAGTTTCTTTTTCTGAAACTTTAAATAGTGCGTTGGATTTGTCTATTGATTATAAGTAATTATTTATATGAAGGTCGTTTAGATAACTTGAGTATTTTCGGAGTTATTAATAACCAAAGTAATTTTTGTATGAAGCAAAACAAAAAACCTTTAAAATCTAGAAATTCTCAAATTTTCTCAAAGAATTGACTTTACGTATGTATAGTACGTATTTTTGTCCTATTTTAGCACCTATTCTCGAGTTGCGATTTTCTGCGATTTGGTCGCAATTTCAAATTTTGTTCTCTTTTCCACACCACCATAGAGATTAAGAACCAGGCCCGTTTTTTTTTATTTAGTGGTCTCCCCGTTAGGCCTAAACCACTAAGGACTAATAAAATAAGTTAAAATCACAATCAGGTACTGGTCACTGCACTTTTTTAATTTAATCACTATCAAGAGTATCCATATTAACGAATGCAAAATTTTCGTATTCGTCATCATCAAATGTTTCCGTTTGTTCAATTATTAATAAACTTTGTGCTTCTTCTGACAAAGTTTTATGTTTTCTGCGAAGTTTGTGGCGTTTCGCTCAGATGAGTGGATCAGAGTTGGTCAACAAATTATTTAAAATGTCTTTATTTGTAGTTTTTCTACTGCATTTCCTGAAATGGTGTTGGCGGTACCTACGAAAGTCTTTATTTCTAGCTTCAGCAGCTTCTTCAGATAGCTGTCCTATTGGTATTGATATTAGACCAAAACTTTCATTAATAGCTGCACCATGCATAAGAACTTTATGAACACTTGAAGGCATATAATACCAGCCATATAATTCCAAATACAGTCGCATGGTCACTTGAGCAAATTCGTGAAATTTGACTTTGTCAATGTGGTAACCTGATGAAATTGCCTCTAAAATGGTTGCAAACCGCCTAATTAAGTCTTCACTAACACCAGTTATCTCAGCAGTCACGTTTGGGTAATAACTTTAAGCTCTTTTCATGTTGATCACTTAATTAGACTAAAAATTTAGACCTTATCTCACCACACAAACTGTCATTATTTTTAATACTGCCACTGTTTTTAAAAATAATAAAAAGGTCAAGTTTGGTCACCAAATTTTCAAACATTTTCACAAACACAAAATAACTCACACTCACTTCTCTTATTTGTATATGTAATAAATATGTGAGGGTAGTGCGTCTATTATGGTGGGTAATAGAACACTGAAGTACGTTTGAATGCAATAGTACATTTTGTGCCCTATTATCGTTGCACCAATCAGGTAACGACACGTGTCATAACTTGATGTTGCGGTCGCGCATTCCTATCTCTTGATTCCCGGAAATAAGTGTCAAAACAAATGACGTCATACCTACCTATATTACCTATGGTGGTGGAAAATGTCGAACATTTTTTTTTAATTTAAAGTACTAATCATGTATTGGAGTACTTCAGGCCGTTTAGTGTACATTATTTTCAATTTCAAATTAATTGGAATAAATTGCTTAGCTAAAATTTCATGACTCTTCATACAAATTTGATATGGCTATATCTCCGAAAGTACGAGTCCAATTAAAAAAAGTTAAAGAGTAAAAACTTTTTAAATTTATGTCTAGATACTTAAAAAATACATTTTAGTTCTTAAGACCCAACTTTGTAATCCCAGCCCACTGTGCCCTGTAACTTCTAAAATAAGAAAATGATAAAACTAAAAAAATATTGATGTAAACTTCCACCGAAAATTGGTTTGAACGAGATCTAGTAAGTAGTTTTTTTTTAATACGTCTTAAATTGTAAACAGCAATTTACTTTTCATTCAAACTGCTACGGAACCCTTCATGCCCATGAAGGGTTCCGTAGCAGTTTTAATGAAAAGTAAATTGCTGTGTGTGAATGAGTCCGACTCGCACTTGGCCCATGAATTTGAATTTGAAAATTTATGTAAGTTTTATGCGTGGCCGCTACTTTGAAAAAAATCAAAATGGCGGAAGAAAATCTGGCCAAAAAGTTCAAACCCCTTTTTCTCTTTATAATATTAAGGTCCACGTTCACCGAAAAGATAACAGTCTGGTTATCTAAAACAGCTGCGGCTGTGTGCATATTCCCGTACAAAAATGTGTTTTAAACAGCTGTTTTAGATAATCAGACTGTCATCTTTTTGGTGAACATGGACCTAAGTATATATCATCATCATTATTGACAGCCTTGTTGGTCTAGTGATGGCAAGCTCGACTCATTAGGTCCTGGGTTCGATTCCCGAGCCTGACAAAGTGTTATTGAATTTTTCCATCTGAAAGGAGACATTTTTTTGTTCGGGGATTAAGCCACCCACATAAATTGTAGCATACTTACTTTGATTTCTTCCTTATAACCTCTAGATTCCATGGTGGTTAAATTACCGTACCGTACTTTTTTAGTGAATAGAAAAAAACGCCCCTATTCACGTAAGTATTTGCCGACATTGACCACAACAGGAATGATTTGACTCGCAAAAAAAATATCATAACATAGCCTATTTATTACGATTTTAAGATTCCGTTTTCATTTCTACGTAATATTTCGTTTAATACCATACTAAAATGGTTACGTTTTTTGGTGTTATTATGAATAATAAGTGCAACTACCAGGTGGGCCCAAAAACAAATATCTCCTTACTCAGTAGCAACAACGTATTCCAAATTTGTGCACGGTTATTAAAATATGGGACTCATTTTCTCGAAACCTAGGCCGAAGTTGAGTGTAATATTTTTGTGGATGATAAACCTTAGTACAAGGAATATTTTTATGCTAGATACAGGTTCCACTTCGTGCTAGAAAAACAATAAAAAAATAAATACTGATTTCAACAAAAAAAAATCTTTTGAAGGTTTTGTCAACATTTTTGAATAAATATAAACTGGATAATGTGCACTAAAAAATGCTTTATAAAAATGAAATACAAAAAACAAAAAAATATGTATAGACTTTTTTTTACGAATTATTTTTAGTATTTTCAGTGTGAAGGTCAAGAAAACTAAAATATTAAAAAAAAAGTATGGGAAATTGACACCTGGGTGTTCTACTCTTGCATTTGGAATGATGTATTTAGTATAAATCTTCAATTAAAAGCGAATGTCACTTTTCTTGGGAAAAAAAAACACTGTACCATCGCATGCATTTCAAGAAAAATAATGCGTTTTATTGAAAGCAGTATGTGCGGTTGACAATATTTCGAGAGTTTACAATATTGCTAGAGAGATGACAATATAACGTGTTTGACAATTTTACGGTGACCCCCTTTATTTTAGCATGGGAAATCGTCAAAACAAACCATCTAACCTTAAACTACTATCATTTAAAATCAATTACATTTACATTCGAACACAACTATTGCATTAAAACGTTGTTTACAAAGGAACCTAATGTTCCATGTGAAATTGGCAACACATTTCAGACTTCCTTTCAATAATACATAATATACTTGTTAAGGTCCTGGATGGTCAGCAAATAAAACGCTAAAATACAACATTACGCCTGTAATTCCAGAAGCGTTCAACAGAGACGTGCCTAAGAGTACTGTATACCACTTTTTTTCGGATGGGATATCATAAACGACTCTTCCCGCTAAGGGCGTAGCGGAAGGGAGTGTCAGACTATTACTAACTAAAACCTATCCATGTTACTTTGTGTCTCCGAGCCTAGGTATCTCTTTCGAACAGTCCCGCAGCTCCGGCAGGCATCGGTACTATGCTGACTCTCCGTGACTTTTACTGAGAAATTCCTGATGGAAAAACCAAATAACGCTTCGCCTGACCAGGGAATCGAACCTAGAACCTGAGACCAACGGGGCAAAACTAACATATTTTTAAAGTAAATTTAAATAAAAAAGAAACAATCAATTTATACTATTCACACCGAAATGCGACGCAACGCATGGCTTAGTTTGTTAATCAATATGCCTTTTTAACCGACTTCCAAAAGGAGGAAGTTCTCAATTCGTCGGAACCTTTTGTTTCTTTTTTTTATGTATGTTCCCCGATTACTCGAAGATGGCTGGACCGATTTGGATTCTTTTCATATTGTTTGAAAGGGTATACTTCATAAGTGGTCCCATAATCATCAAGTCAGGATCTGATGATGGGATCCTGGAGAAAAAGAGAGAACTCTTCAAATTTTATAGGCACACATCAACCGATTTGGGTAGTTTTAGAGTGGTCCTACTTCAATTTGATGATAAACTTCGGAGATAGGCAACGAAACTGCTCGATAAATGATAGCAAATGAACTGGGATTGCTGAAATCTCATGTTTGTCTATTGTTTACACCAGTTCATAATTTTAAACAAATTCAATATTATGTTTGTAGATAGTGTTAATAGTTCCAACTTTTTTGTTAACCCTCCTACTGACCCAGGCTATACAGGATATCGAATCCTACGAACCACAGTCACACGGACGTATAAATTCACCCCTACACCCCATAGATAACCCTTTCGTGCTCATAAATTTGGGATAAATAATCTTAGTTAGGTATTAAGGGGCGCAGTGAGTTACTGGTTGTTGCTGTCAAAATACTGGGTAAATAGATTTTTTTGGTCTGAAGAATGGTCATGGGGAAAAAGTGGAAGATTTTCGTTCAAATACAGGATGTTGTCTCTGATAAATCATCTTCGCCTTTCGTGTTGTCAAGAACTTACTCAAACAATTTGGTTATAGATAAAACTGAGTTGTATCTTTTACTCATTATTATTTTGTGACTTACAATTTACTATCGATAGAGTGGCGGTGGCCCAGTCTAAGTCGTGGGTTCGAACCCAGATAGGCGCATTACTTTGTGTATTTAATTTCATCACTGCTGCTCTCAAAACGGTGAAGGAAAACATTGTGAGTCAATCGGCTTATCCTCATCTCAGCCGAAAGACGTCCACTGCTGGACATAGGCCTCCCCCAAGTGTCGCCACATTGACCGGTCCCTTGCTACTCGCATCCACCGGATTCCCGCAACCTTCACCAGTTCATCGGTCCACCTAGTGGGAGGTCTTCCAACGCATCGTCTTCCGGTTCGCGGTCGCCACTCCAAAACTTTTCAGCCCCAGAGTTTATCGGCCATCCGTTCTGCGAGCAATGTACCCTGCCCACTGCCACTTAAGTTTAGCAATTCTTCGGGCTACGTCGGTGACCTTGGTTCTCTTGCGGATGTCTTCATTTCTGATTCGATCACGCAAGGAAACTCCGAGCATAGCCTCTGTTCACGCATCAACCGCGTGACCATGTACGGACGGCGCAGGGGGCTGAGGCGCGGGCGCGGGACGAAGCGGCCGACGAGCGGCGAGCGACGGCGGTGGGGGCCACTCCACGATCAGACGGCGCGCGCGTCTCACTATAACCTATTTATTTTTATTATTATTTTTTTTTTTTTTTTTTCTCTCGCCGGCTTATCCTAGAACCAAAAAATCGAAGATTTGTGTGACATCTATTAATCTGCAGTCGGCCATAGTGGATCATAGCCCATTTCCTCTCATAAAGGGCCTGTGTCCCAGCTGTGGGAACATTAATAGGCTGATGATGATATTACTATTGTGTTGGCAAGTAATTTACGAATCGGATTAAAATTTGTGGGTGTGAGAGCAGCGGTTTCCCAGTTGTGGCGGACCCAACTTTCGAGCAGACACATAACTTTGTATAATTTACTAGCTGACCTGCGCAACTTCGTCTGCGACACATAAGAGAGAAAAACGAAAGGAAAAAATCCCCGTTTTCGCAATATTTTTCATTCCTGCTCCACTCTTAATGTTCGTAGCGTGATGTTATATAGCCTAAGCCTTCCTCGATAAATGGACAATCCAACACAAAAAGATTTTTTCTATTTGAACCAGTAGTTCCTGACATTAGCGCGTTCAAACAAACAAACAAACAAACAAACTCTTCTGCTTTATAATATTAAGTATAGAAGTATAGATTTCATACCACCTGCTCTTAAGACGGTGAAAGAAAACATTGTGAGGAAACTTAACTACGGTTGGCGACCCGAATAGTTTAGTGGTAGTGAGGCCGCCTTACTTTCTTAGAGTCCTGGGTTGGAATCCCGGTAGAAGTAAATATTTGTGTGATGAGCATGGAAATTTGTTTCAGAGTTATGGATGTTTATACGTATAATAAGTATGTATTTACAAACAAACAAGTATACAGGGTGTTTGGCAGAACGTTGAACATACGAAAATGGTGGATAGGTGGGGTCATCTGCTACTTACTGAGCCCTAATTTATTTGGCCCTGGCCCACCGGGTATTTAAAAAGATTTTTTTTTCTTTTTTCTTGTTTCACCACTTTCTTAACTTTAAAATGTATTTTTTATTAAAAATGGGTAAAACAGGCAATGTTTCGTTTTTTTTTTTAATTTTTTACACTTTAATTACACTTTAAAGTTAAGAAAGTGGTGAAACAAGAAAAAAGAAAAAAAAATCTTTTTAAATACCCGGTGGGCCAGGGCCAAATAAATTAGGGCTCAGTAAGTAGCAGATGACCCCACCTATCCACAATTTTCGTATGTTCAACGTTCTGCCAAACACCCTGTATATAAATGTAGTATAAAACTATTTGGTCTCCATGATACAAGCCTTGCTTAGTGTGTCACTAGATGGCGCTGTGTGTTAATGCCCAGCGATATTTATATAACTGTCAAGTCCAAGAATAAAAAGAATCGATGGCATGTGATATCTACCAACCCATACAGGGCCCGCGTAATGAATTATACCCCATTCCCTCTAGTAGAGAGGAGGCCTTTCCCAGCAGTAGGAACAATAAAGGCTAATTATTATTGTGAGTGTAATACAGGTAGAAAGCAAAATTATGTTGTTTATATTCGAAACAAGCTTGACTATTCGGTCAAAACATCAAATACTGTTAACGCCAGAAAAATATAGAAAATTAAAAATAAAAATTTCACCACTATAGTGAGGCAATTCCAGGTGATTTCTAGAACAACAAATAAGTCTGTGTACAATTCTAGATATTTATATAAATGTCAGAGTAAATAAAAACCTAATATTGTTTGACATCAAACGCGTTTTATCTCTGTCCCAAATATTACCAATATTCATATTATAAAACTTATGTCAATATTATTCGTTACAATCAAATAAATGTAACTGGGTAAACAAATATAATACGTTTCAATATGTGATCGTACAAGACATGAACATATTGTAGGCACAGAGCAAATTGCTCGCTATAATGTCGCTACGCCATTGGCCCTATCATTTTGTACCAGTGTGTGTACTTATTTGGATACTCATGAGGTTACAGACGAAACAAAACTTTGTTATTCTTGTTGATAGTTTAATTTTCCATTTTTATCTTTACACAATTTAATGGTTTAAGAATAACAGCCGTTCGAGCCGATCTTTAGGTTAAGCCGTGCTTTCCCTGGTTGCTCTGAAGATGGGTGACCACCCTAACATACCGAGTTTTCTCCGTGCCTCGGACAGCACATTATGCTGTATGTCCCGGCTGTGATTTGTCAATCTTTGACAGTCGTTACAGGTAGTCAGAGGCCCAAAAGGTCCAACAATTAGTCTTACTATGTTTTGACTGGGTTGTGGAGGTCAGAGGCAGTCGCTCCATGTGAAATACTGGTATTCAGCTGCATTCGGTTAGACTGGAAGCCGACCCCAACATTTATGTAGTTAGGAAATGGTCAGTTGATGACATGGGACAAGGGCATAAAGATAAGCAGACGATAAAATCTAATAGAAGAATTTATATAAAGTAAAGAATTAAACCCTACATTACTACTCATGTTGCGACGTACAAAGAAACTACTCATACGACCGCGAGGCGCATCATACTGATAATGATTTTAATCAAAACCTATAAGTATGATTGATATGTTTGGACTGTTTTTATAATTGTGTATATTACTAAAAAGTGAAAAACATAATTTTAAATAATTTTTATATATTTTCATTATGAAATCTTTAATCAAATAAATGTTAGGAAGAAATTTCTGGAACTTAGGCAATTAAACAGTATTCTCATTAAAAAATGAAAAAAACAACTTTAAGTATACACTTCTCTTATAAATTGTAAATTATGAAGTAATTAACTAAAAAAACTAACAAAGTAACAAAAAAAAAATATTTTACATACAATTTGATTAAGACCGCAAAACTTACATACAAGCTACTCTTACGTCTTTGGAGCGCCAAGGGTAGTAATATCTAAAAAACTAGCACACTTACCGTAACGCAACCACCGTCCTGCGACACGTGCTAGCGATGACTGAGATGTCCTTGAACGTGAATACCATACGCGCGAAGGATAAAAAGAGAGAGCAAAATATCAAAAACGTGGGCGCCTCTGCGACGTAGAGTAGTAATCTAGGGTTAATAAAATAAGAAAAAAAGTTTAAAGACCTTAAAAAAGCTTTATCACAATAAATGATAATGTCGTCGTTGACAATACTATAAATAGGACGAAACAAAAAAAAACAACGTATAAATGCATAACTGTAGCAAATGTACAGACTGCAACATTAAAGTTTTCAACAAAACCTTTTTCAAACTCAATTGTTTTTTAGTTCTATCAACTCGCAGACGGCTTAGGACGATGTCAACGTTCGTTATTTGCAGCTTTTGTCAATCTACAGCAAATAACTTTTTTTGTCTTTTTTTCGATGCGTCATTTGCGTCGAAATTTGCTTTTTGTTTCCATTTGAATCATCATCATCCGCCTATAATGTTCCCACTGTACATTTGTATAATATGACATAATAGGCATGACGAAAGTATAAAAAACTAGAAATCTATTTAGTCCGAGTATTGAAAAATTATGGACACGTATTTTTTTTTGTAAATCAATGAATATTGACAAAGATAGAACGCATCAAAACTCGGGATGGGTGCTCGTAATGTCAGAACTAGCTAAAAATTACCTAGGCGTGACGTATTGAGAATTTTAAAAGCGTCGTTACTTCGTCAGTTTTGATTTACGAAACAAAAGAAAAATTACGGGTCAAATATTTTTAATAAACTACCTGACGGACTAATTAGATTTTTTTGTCGTCTACCCTATTATATATAGTTTTACAAACCATTCTGCCTCTTTGGTCTAGTGGTCGCAAGCGCACTGTTAAGCTTGAGGTTCTGGGTTCCATTCACTGGTCGGTTAAAGAGTTCCCAATAACTCTTTCTTCTCTTCTCTCGGGTTTCTTTTCAGAAATTTCTCAGTAGCCCGTAGTTTAACTTTGTGCCCGGTTAATTGCAAAAGATGCAATGGCAAAATGTGGGTGGACACCTCTGCCAGACCTTCTGAAATCACAAGCGTGATGTTATATTACTGACTAGCTGACCCACGCAACTTCGTCTGCGTCACTTAAGAGAGAGAGAGCTCACAAAGGGCATAAAATTTTCCCCGTTTTTGCAACATTTCTTATTGCTGCTCCGCTCCTATTGGTCATAGCTTGATGTTATATAGCCTTCCTCGATAAATGGACTATCCAACACAAACATAATTGTTCAATTCGAGCCGTTAGTTCCTGAGATTAGCGCGTTCAACCAAACAAACAATCAAATAAACAAACAAATAAACTCTTCTGCTTTATAATATTAGTATAGATATAGTATATAGTATAGAAAATCTGCTTCATGTCACTGACGGAACCGTTTCTCTCAGTGACATGCCCACTTCAGACACCTCCTTTCTTGTCATATCATCTTTCACACAGGCCATTCATGGTTTATTTGGTCTTCCTATACTCTTATACCCATCTACATTCATTCTCAAAACCTCTATCTCTCTCTTCTGCCTCTTTCAAACTCAAACTCAAAGTATTTATTTCTTATTAGATCATTAAAAAAAAACAAAAAAAATGCGAAGCTACAGCTTGTGACTGAAATCACAAGGCATAATAATTTCAGAAAGTACTGAAGTTGCGCTCTAAAGCGAAAATCTCTGTGGAGAAGGCTGGGCAAGAAACTGCATGGACTCTCTTTCCAATCAAAATATTGTTACAAAATCTTGGTTACATCATTCTTGTTGAGATTAAACATATATGTGTACTCGTATATAAACCACCTCATCACAAAGCCGTTAACCAAGCATTCTGTACACCAAACTAAGTAACTTTACGCAAAAATTATTGCTGGTAATCAACTTTTTTTTTGAGGTTGTAAATCATGTTTTGTGGTAGAACTCAATGTAACGCACTTAAAACATTGTGCTGATGGGTGGATTAAATAGTACAGGGGTCGTGGATGTGTTAAAAGTCAAAATCTCACAAAAAAAAACTTGTATTAAAAAAAAAAACTTATCAATAAGTAGTAACTTTGACCCCCCATATGTCCATAACTAGAAGGTCCCAGGTATGGTGTAGAACAAAAAAAATATCGCAATGATGGGGAGAACAAGTGCCTTTCGGCTTCGTGAAGAGTTGTTTTACACTCTTTATTTATTTATTTAACAATTTATGTACACACTACATACAGAAAAGAAGAAAGGAATAGAAAATAGGTACAAAGGTGATGCTTATTTCTAAAGAAATCTCTTCCAGCATATCTGCGAAAGGAGAGTAGATAAAAAGAGATGTAGACATAGTGTGTCTGTGTTATGTCTTTATACTAACTACTAATTCTTTTAGTCTATTTATTTACTCTTTAACATTTCAGTAAACAGTAACAAAATCTGTACGCTCCCCAACACGACACCAATGCTTGCCAAGTCCCACACATACACGGACATAATTTCCGATAGAGCTTGCAAATCGACGTCGAACATTTTTTATTCCAACAGACAGTTTTGCTGTTTCGCGTCGGTTTCATTTTACTGAATGTATCCTTTATGAGTATTAAACTCACTTACTATTTGTGTGTTTTGTTTTTCCTTTTGGGAAGTTTTTTTGTTATCGTGTGTAACCTAACCTGGTCTCAGAGTTTTTATACCGCCTATGGGCCTATGACTTGGATTTCAAAGTCAAAGTCAAAGTTAAAACATTTATTATATAATTTTTTTTTTTATAATATTCTATTTTATTTTTTATTTACTTACCTCTGTATAGATGCTTTTTTACCTATTATTTGTGAATGAGTGAACATTGAAGGCCTTTTAGATTCCCGGATGCTGTTTAACTTTTGTTAAATATTTCCTTTGTTTTACATTTTTTTGTATAGCAAGCAACGACCTATTGTCGGGCCTACGCTGTCCCCCCATACTTTAGTACAAATGCTGTAATGAAACAATAATATTGTAATACCAAATGATTTGAAAAGAGTAACCATGGAGTTTCTTGCCGGTTCTTCTCCATGGAATCGACCAACGCGAACCGTGCACCTTTTTTGACGTTTTATAAGTGCCCATCCAGGCCTATGTGAAATAAAATATTTTGATTTTGATTTTTGATTTTGATTTTTGATTTTGATTGCGAACCAAGTGTACAATGTGATGTTATGGTATGGTAGTACTTATGACTTAGCGGCCTTTTACAAGCATTGCAATTTCTCCTTCGATTGACCTTCTCATTTTAAATTAGCATGCATTCAAGCATGCATTCAACATTTGTAATTACGTAATTTTTTTATTTTATTTTATATTAGTTAATAGTAGTACAATTCACGAATTTATTATATTTATGTCAAGATTAAATGTCAATAATAATGAATTTAATACAATTTTAAATAATGGTTATGTCAATTTTTTGTAAAATAATGGTGAATTTAATATAATTTAAATAATGGTTATGTCAAAATTTAATGTCATGCCTTTTCATGCCGTCGAAAAATATCTCTCAGGCACGCTGGTTTATTGCCGGCCTGTTCGAAAGAGATACCGCGGCCCCGGAACATAAAGGGCGAGGAAGGAACATGGATGGGTTTTAGTCAGTAAGAGTCTGACACTCCCTCCCGCTCCGCCTAGAGTGGGAGAAGTCATTTGATGATTTCCCATCCTGAAAAAAAAAGGGCATCCTGGTTTCGTCACGATGTTTTCCTTCAACGAACTAGGTGATAATAATACAATACTCGTAAGCATATGAATCCGAAAAATCAGAGGTGCGTGTCTTGTGTTCGAACTCGAGACCTTTGTATACTTATCAGTATGACGGCTCACCACTAGACCATAAGTCTGAATTTTGGGAAGTTTATATGTGTCACCGTAAAATTGTCAAACACGTTAGATTGTCTTTTTTAAACTTTCACGATCAGAACACATTATAAAACAAGTGAAGACGGGTATTTATCGCGAATTTACCTTTAATTGAATCCCGACGTTTCGACCGGATTGCACCAGCCGTGGTCGCGGGGAGACTGAACGACGGGATTAAATTAAAGGTAAATTCGCGATAAAGACCCGTCTTCATTTGTTTTATAATACGTTAGATTGTAATATCACTAAAGAGATTGTGAGAAATGTATGCGATGGAAGTCAGCCCGCGCAGTGTGCAGCAGGAGGAGGGAAGTCGGGGTCCCCCGTGCCCCATGGTACCACTCTCATGAAAAGATAATCCACCATTCCTGAGAAATACCGATTAATATACCCTAACCTCAAAACACTTTGTATTCCCCAAAAAAGCGTAGTAGTCGCGAATCCCCGCTATGCGGACCCCTGTTTCTCTGAGTGCAGGGTTTAAAGGAACCTAACTAACCTAACGTGGGGATACCCCAAGTCCCGATTATGGTGGCAGAGATTTTTCCGTCTCGTACATTTGACAATATTACGGTTTCACTTCGATAGATTACAATCTACCGAAAAATTAAACAGCGTTAAATTGTAAGCAGTATGTTCAGTTGACAATATTTCGAGAGTTCACAATCTTGCTAGAGAGATTACAATCTAAAGTGTTTGACAATTTTAAGGTGACGTATGCAAAGGTTTTTCATTATCCAAATACTACTGACTTGAAGGTCACAGTTTTCACCCATAATATAATTATGTTTGAAGGAATAAGGTTGAAAATTGGTCGAATTGGTCAATGATGAAGCAATTTTGAAATATCGAATTACATAAGAAAAGAGTTTATTTCAATAATAAAATATTTTACTTCACATAGGCCTATATGGGCACTTATAAAACGTCGAGGAAGGTACATGATTCGCGTTGACCGATTCCATGAAGAGGAACCGGCAAAACACTCCATGGTTATTTATGTAACGATCCGGTTTATATTCGTGTAATCTGCAAGAGAACCAAGATCACCGACGTAGCCCGAAGAATTACCAAACTTAAGTGGCAGTGGGCAGGGCACATTGCTTGCAGAACGGATGGCCGATGGGGCCGAAAAGTTCTGGAGTGGCGACGGCGAACCGGCAGACGATGTGTTGGAAGACCTCCCACTAGGTGGACCGATGACCTTGCGAAGGTTGCTGGAATCCATTTGATGCGAGTCGCTCGGGACCGGTCAAGACACTTGGGGGAGGCCTATGTCCAGCAGTGGACGTCTTTCGGCGGAAATGATGATGATGATGATGATGAATCTTCCAATTGTGCGATTTATCGTGAATGCATGATATTCGTGCATGCATAGGTCTAATTGAGCCGATCATTTTCCTTCCAGAATTAGAATCTAGCAAACGATAGTGCTATCATCCTGTGTGTGGTGTAATGATTGTTACCTGCTTGCCAGTTATTTTTCAAAAGAAACGACAACATTGAAGTCATACGTATACACCTAGCTTCTGGTTTTATAAAAGAGTAGACGCTCTACGGACTGAACGATTGTCTAAGTTTGGACAATCAACAAATTAGTCCACAGTATACAGGTTTACGTAAAATAATCCCTACTAATATTATAAATGTGAATGTAAGTTTGTTTGTTACGCTTTCACGCGAAAACTACAAAACGGATTTGAATGAAATTTTGCACACTGATAGTTTATAACCTGGATTAAAACATAGAATACTTTTTATCCCGGTAGTAAGATCCCATGGGACAATAATCTAACTTCACGCGGGCGAAGCCGCTGGCAGAAACTAGTATTATATAAACCGAGAAAAGGTAAAATGCTGGTAAAAAGCCATAAAGGTAATAGGTAATTTGTTAAAACCAAACTTAAATGACGATATAGATTCGACCAGCGTTGTGAGTATCATCATCTCAGCCGAAAGACGTCCACTGCTGGACATAGGCCTCCCCAAAGTGTCACCACATTGACCGGTCCCTTGCTACTCGCATCCACCGGATTTCCGAGACCTTCACCAGGTCATCGGTCGACCTACTGGGAGGTCTTCCAACGCATCGTCTTCCGGTTCGCGGTCGCCACTCCAGAACTGTAGACTATAACTGTAACTGACTGTGAGTATAACTGCTAGAAAATCCCAAGTTCATTTTGACTATTTGACAAAACAAATAACGCCATCTGAATAGAGACGAGATTTCTACTACAGTACGCGACTATTCTAGTTAAAGTTACGAAATAAGAAACAGTTCATAAAGACTAGAATGTTGTATTCGTAACTTACAATCTTACTACTGCTAATACAATAAACTCAAGAACAAACATGAAAACCTCGCTCCAATCATTTCCCACACAAACATAAAAATCGAATTACAAAACTATACATCGGTAAAATATCGAATAATCCGAAATCGAGTCACAAATCTTGTTAGGGACGGGTTAAAGGCAAAACCAACTATCGCGATTTTTTGCAGTTTTTCACTTTTTTATACCATTCGAATCGGTATTTGATTCTCTATCTAATGGTAAAACCAACTAAAACGTAGGCCTTACCGTTTTCAAGTTACCGAATGTAAAAACCGATTAAAGTGTACTTTTAGAGAATTAAAAACCTATAAATCGTAATAATTTATCTAAATATTTCGAAATATAGATGCAAAAAATACCAAACTTTTTTAGTGGGTTTTAGTCCTACAATAATGTCAAAGGAAGGTCATAATCTCTAATGGTAAAAAATAATATCTTGGATTAGCACCTTTTGGTTCTTGAACATTCAAAAGGAAGGTCATAATCTCTGATCGTAAAAAATAATATCTTGGATTAGCACCTTTTGGTTCTTGAACATTCAAACTAAATAAATATTATATAGATATAGTCGTTTTCACATTCGGTTTTTCGGTTTTGTTTAGCGAATTGCCTAGAAGCAAAACCGATTAAATTCTTATAGTCGGTACTTCCCCGCGCTGCTGCTGTCGCGGGAGGGGGACAGCGGCAGCGCTGTACGTGGATATTTTAGTCGAATCTAGCGCAGCGAACGACGAGGTCCATTTGCATTGCATTTTTTTGGGGATTTTCGTATTAATTATATTGTGTGTGTTTTGTGTTTGACAAACAAAATGACAACAGCTGGATCTCCAGATAGTAAGTACTTTTACATTGTTAAAAATAGTTTTAGGATAAGAGTTATTGAGCAGTGTGGTATACCTACCTACGATAAATTTCAAAGTTTAAGTACCTAAATCAATGCAATAACAATGAAACCGGCATTAAAACTACATGCTTTATACTGATACAGCATGTTTACAATTAATTATAGCAACATGCGTAGTAATCGATCAGTCATAATATAAGTAGGTAGGTAATTTGGCACATAAATAAAATTGTTGGTTATAATCACGTCGAAATGCCTGAGCGGTTCTTTAAATATCTTCTTAAGATGGTAAATTAAAGCTATTTGAATAAGGATGTTCATAAATAGTGATGTCGACGATGATTAATATAATTATTGTTTCTATTTTTTTTGTTTTAGAAGAAGTTGAAAATGGTGATGAAGACTTGTTAATATCTCAAGCATATGACCAATTCCTACAATCTCTAGGTAAGACAGCATTTTAATTTAAGTTACGTACTTATTTATGGAGGTAGGTACAGTTTAAAAAAAACAATGCAAAAAGGTGTGTTAGGGGCTCTTAAAGTCGTAAGTTGGTGCCGCCTCCTAACTTTTGATTTGTGGGGTAGTAAATTATAAAAAAAAATGAGTTAATAATTATAACTAGTAGTTTTGGGGATTTGTCGGTTAAAAGGACTGATGACTGCGAAACTTGGCCGGTTTTATGATTATTTTCGGAGTTCTATAGTACCTACCTACTACCTACCGACCTAATAGGATTAGGTGTAAGTACCTATTATTATTTAATAACATTGGTTTGTTTCCTTCGTTTTCAGAAGTAGCTGATGTACTAACGCAGGATAGAAATGGTGTTGACGGTTGTATACAACGAGAAAGGTCTGAGGAGGTGAATAAAAATCACGATGACGTAGAAGGAGAAAATGTCCCAAATGAGCATTGTTCAAGAAAAACACCAATAAATTTTTTGGAAGACCTAGTAACCTTAGAAGACCTCATCGGGCCAGTTTCTTCAATATATAATGAAGAAAATTTTGGTATTGACATGCTTGAACCTGACAATGACTTGTCTGATGCTTCTGTTATTGCTACACAAATTTTAATGAACATATTCCAAAACAGCTGGATTGTCATTGCTAATAAACCACCACAAAAAGATTCCTTTATAGCCGCTACTATTGCTATAAACGAAATCTTTGTGAGAGCTTGGAAAATTATCAAACCCAAAAGCCGCTGGCGTATGGCAGAACCTACCACCTGGAAGAGAAATATAGAAAAAAAAAGGAGAGCTGACGGTCTCCCTTACATAACTGCAAAGAAATATAGACCGGCCAAAGTACCAAAAGCTGTAGACTGCTCAAAATGTAGATTCAAATGCACCGTAAACTTCAGTGAAACTGATCGTGAGAGATGTTGTAGGAAATACTGGGCTCAAAACTATACTGCAAAGAAAAACATGATTTTAACCTTAATAGAAGTAAAACCAATTCAAACAACTGTGCTTAATAGAAAACGTACTACAATGAGATCAAATTCAAAGAAGTACTTTTTCTATAAAGAAGGCGTACAATTTCAGGTATGCCAAAACTTCTTCTGCAAAACACTGTGCATTTCTGCTTCAGTAATTAGAGAAGCAGTAGAATGTCGAGACGCTATGGGATTTTATTCTCGAGATAGTGATCCACGAGGACGACATGAGCCCCAAAATAAAACGCCCCCAGAAATGGCTGAACAAATTCGCCGTCATATCAAATCTTTCCCTACGATGGAAAGCCATTATGTGCGCAAAGATATTAAACGTCAATATCTAGACTGTAGTCTGTCAATTACAAAAATGTATGCATTGTATGTGGAGGAATGCGAGAAAGAGAGCGTAACACCCGTGTCGGAGGCTAAATATCGAAATGTATTTTGCACCGAATTTAACTTGGGGTTTTTTGTTCCCAAAAAAGACCAGTGCCTTTTGTGCACCAAATATCGTCGTTTGGATACTATTGAGAAAACTAAAATTGAAGAAGAGTATAAACAACACATTCAAAGAAAAGATGCATGCAATAGCGAGAAACAAAGGGACAAGGAGAGAGCAGAAAAAGAAACGAACTTCACTTCGGCATCCTTTGATTTGCAGGCAATTTTACAAATCCCTAGTGGAGATGTAGGTCTTTTGTATTATTGCAGGAAACTAACAATATACAACCTGACGATTTATGAGAGCGCTTTTCCAAATGAAGCATTTTGTTATGCGTGGACTGAAGTAAACGGAAAGAAAGGGAGCTCAGAGATTGGTTCGATTATATTAAAATACTTAAACGGAATCCCCGATCACATTGAAGAGGTGTCATTGTTCTCAGACACGTGTGGCGGACAAAACCGCAATCAATATGTGGCCGCCGTATTATTTTGGGCCGTCCAGAAAATAGACCACTTAAAATGCATTGAACACAAATTTTTAGAATCTGGCCACTCTCATATGGAGGTCGATTCTATGCACAGCAGCATAGAGTCGGCCCAAAAACACGCCAATATTTACTCAATTACAGAGTGGTTACATGTTTTTCGACGGGCCCGATCATCGGGCAAGGGGAAAAGGAAGGGTCAAAATAAAAAACCATACAATGTTTGTGAATTGAAATACACAGACTTTAACGATTTGAAAACACTATCCAAGAGTATGATGATAACAAAAGGAAAAACCAGCAACGGACGTGTCAAGTGGCTTAAAATAAAGAGAATGAGATACATAAAAGGAGAATCAAAAATCTATTATAATTACGACATGTCTGAAAACTTTTTTTATATAGATCTCGAAATTGTAGAGCCCTTGGAATCACCGTCACTGTCAAAAACACAAGACCAAAGCCCCTCAAAGAATCATCGTTACGGTACGCGACTCCAATCTAAACACGTCAAACCAGTCCAGGTTGTCACTGAACCACCACCACAAGCCAAAAATGGCCCATATTTGCCAGAGATACTGTCACCTTTATATAAAGAACCATTATACATTTCCAAAGCAAAAAAAAACGATCTAATAAAACTATGTGAAAAAGGAGTCATTCCTGACGAATACCATGGATGGTACCAAAGTTTAAGGGCTGATGGTCAAAAAGTGGATCGGTTACCAGACATTACGGTTTCTGAAGAATCAGAAGATCCGGAGGACTCAGATGACTGAGTGATTAATTTTTTTAGAATTATTTTTAAAGGCCAATTTTGATTGTTTGTTTCATTATTTTGATCAAAAAATAATTAATAAAATAAATGCTTTTTCTTGTGACGTCCTGTCAGTTTGTTTTTCTGAGTGTTTTCATGTACTGGCTAGTAATAGTAGTTAAAAAAACAATTTGAATGATTTATGCAATAGAAATCAATAACTTTTAATGTTAGTACAATTTTGCATTCTACGAGTACATTCAAAGATTAAGAAATAGAAAGGTAAAATCAACTATTTTTTCGTATTTTTTAAAATTGTTTCAAAAGGAATGATTCTAGAATCATAATTACTAGCAAATTATTAAAACAATACTTAAACTCACGTTAATGCGAAGTCTGATAGACACAGGGCAATTACTTTGTCAGATATGCTTGTATTTGTGCTATAGAGGCAAAACCAACTAAAAGAGGGGGGTTTATTTTATTTTTATTTATTTTTGTACAAATGAAGTTAGTTTTTGTGTTTAGTATGTAACTGTTTGAAACTAAGATAATTTTGTAACATGTTCATACATTTCCGACTGATATAATCTTATTACTAATGACTTCATTTTAACAGCAAACTTTCAAAATGCGCTCACGGAAAATTTTAAACTGACATTTTTGGTCTAGTTAGTTGGTTTTGCCTTTAACCCGGCGAAATAAAGTTTTAACAAAGTGAAATAACCTAATATATAGTGTTACAAAGCCGTTGCTGCTGTGTCTACTTTTATACTGCCCCTACTAAGGCTTCAAATTGTAAACTTTACAATTTAATAAGTATAAATTTCATGGTAAACATTCTCTACTTAAGCGAGTCGTTACCCGTGGTGCCGGTGGGATATGATATGTTGCTATTTTGAATTTGTATTTTCTATCGATTCATGCAGAAGTCTAGGTCAACACGCCCCGTGTCCTATTTATTGTGGTTGTCCATAAAGGTTGTAGCTGGGTTTATTTTATTTTATTCTATGTTTGGTTTAGCCTACACAAACACTGATTTATACTTTCCAACACAATAAAATACTTATTTTTATATGTATTTTTTTTTTCTCTATATTCGTACTCGTAAATACACGTTCAATGAATTTACTCGTTATCTATTTATTCTTATTAACCGTTTGTTTATTTGTTTATATATTGTTTGAAACCGTTTATTATGTAACGTACCCTCTCAAGGTTCATTGGAAGACCAGCGTCAGACAGATTCTACACCTCTCTGGCATGATTACTGAAATGGACCTTTTTGGCGCAGCCGTGAGGCACACAGCACATTACTACTAAGTCCAACTTATTGTTTTGTATCTATTTAGTATTGTGTGTGCTTCATTAACTGACGTCAAATAAATATTTTTCTTTCTTTCTTTCTTTCTAGGAAACAATCCCTAGTGCCATGGAACCACGGGTAGGATATTAAAATTACCCATGGATCCGGTAATGGGTCGACCCAACAGCACCACGGGTAACGACTCAGGCAGAAGCGTACCAATTAGTGCACCCAATATGCCTATTGCTATCAATTGAGTACAAACCCAGAATGCAACGGAGACATTCCTGATGGAAAAAACCAAACAAAATTTTCCCAACCTAGGAATCGAACCCAGGACCACATGCTCCAGCAGTCATCCTTGCGATCATTAAACCAAAGAGGCAGTATCCTAAACAACTAACTACTAAATTCTTATAGTTGGTTGTTGAGGTATACTTAATTTTTTATTTTTTTTTTTTATTTTATTATTCAAAAAACATTATTTACATTTATTATACATCACTTACATACCACACAAACCATCGTGGGTTTACCAGTGGTATGCCAGACACGGCCACTCGGTGCCACAACATGAAATTAATTACTATTATGTAGTAAATTAATAGGTAGGACGCGCGAGATTCGGGCGCAAGTGAGGCATACGGTGGGGCGCAAGCGCCCCCCCCCCCCCGGACACCCCTCACCCAAATGACTTGGTATACTTACATTTAAGTATAACTCAGCAACCATAACGGTGATGTGATGATGATGAATAAAATTATTATTGAAGACTCAATAATGACTTCATTCATCATCATCACCATCGTTTCAGCCGAAAGACGTCCACTGCTGGACATAGACCTCCCCCAAGTGTCGCTACATTGACCGGTCCCGTGCGACTCGCATCCAGCGGATTCCTGTAACCTCACCCTCTGGTGAGGTTACAGGAATCCGCTGGATGCGAAATACATGGAAAAAATAAGTGGGCAATTTAAGAAATTAGGTATGTAAGTGTTAAGACACCACCCACAATCACGTACAAAACATCATTTTGATATTTCTCTAATTAATTTGTTTGATTTATAGCAAAATCAAAAATAAAAAAACAAACAAGATTATTGAATTTTACACCATTATGAATATTGTATAAAATATATTATAATGTATCCTTCATATTATCATAATTCAATAAGCTATTATTTCAGAATGTTAAGCCACCCACAAGTAGATATTATAGATGAATAACCTTTGATAAAGGTTACACAAAATAAACTTAACTTAGTAATATTACCTGAATAGATGTTAACTGCCAATTGTGTACTCCCACTTTCTCTTGTCAACCTTCCGTACAAAACCTTTGGTTATCATATTCAATTATTTATTCACGTTTTGATTCGATTGAATACCAGTTGAGCAAACAACTGTAGGCTAAATTCAGGTCCTCATTCCGGGTGGGAAGGTAATCTGGGTGGAGCGAAAGGGAGTGTCAGATTTGTAATTACTCAAACCCATCCATTTTACTTCTTAGCCCTTTGTGTTACAGGGCCGCGGTATCTCTTTCGATCAGACCCGCAGCTCAGCCACAGCAGGTGGTCCTTGCAATATTTTGCAATAAACATTAATTGGTAATTATCGATTTCGTTTAGTTTTCAAAATCTTTAACCGTCCTATCCTATTATATAGGACAAAATATACAACAGGCAAAATAATGGTGCACATTTTAATGATATGTCAAAAGCCTTGTGAAAAAAAGATAAGGATCTTTGTGTGATTACATAAATTATTGTTGCGTGCTGGCAGTGTGCTTCCAAAGTGTCTACGTCTGTCAAACGAGGTGCCTGTTTCATTTCCACCCGGCTTGTCTCGTCGGCTGGTCTCGAAAAAAACTCGATCAAACATCACCTCTAAATTCAACAAAGTTAACAAGCAAAGTCCAATAGTACAGCCTCCGATATGTCCGCCCTCTACGCCGGTGTAAAGTTACTTCCTTCGTCTCGGCTCACTTTGATCTTTGAGAGCAGTAATTAAATCGGCTTTTGTGCGAACTTTCTAGTTTTTCAGATAAACGTGTCTACAGGCGTTTTGGTTAAGTTCCTTGTGTTTTGGCTTTCAAGCTTCCAAGTTTTAACGGAATTAGTTTTCTGTTAATTTTGTTAGAATTAATTTTTATTTGTTTCTATGACAACGTGATGAAGACTGGTGTGGAGTTGAATGGAGGACTTTGACCCCGGTTCCTTAGTATCTATTTAACTTTTTTTGTGTCAAACCTCATGTGAACTTTTATTGTGCATTTTTGTCAATCAATCACGGTTATCTTAAGGTTTCTTAATTCATAATAGTATATTTCATAACGAGGGACTAAACGAAGCCATTATATACCCGAGGTGGTTTTACTCCCGAGCTTGCGAGGGAGGCAATGAAAGCGAGGGTATATTATATTGGCGTTTAGTCTCGAGGTGCAAACTGTACTTTTCACTTCGAGTGCGCGAAAAATAGTCATTTAAAACTGAAAAAATTTACACTCGACAAAAATTCTGAACTGAGTGGTCAGTTTTTTCTTCTATCAGGTCAGTCACAGATTAACCATTGAACACACAACACAAACTCACAACATTTTTGCAATGAAGATGATCCACACTCCACAGATAATTAGTACCTACATAGCAACAGCAACAGTGGCATTGCTTTTCAAAATCAACGATGCACACAAACAATCATAAATTTTTCTCGCGTTGAAGAGTTCATTTGTTTTTTTTTCAATAAACCGCTTTCTATTTGCATGCCAATTCGAAATTTAAATAAAACCTTTGACAAGTTACTCTTTTGTGACCATGTTTCAGAGTAAAAGATCGTTCCATTTTTAAATTACTTTTTACTCCCTAGGACATAAACTGTCACTTTAATCCCGCTTCGTAGGGCTATAACGGCGTACTTTTAGAGCATGAGAAGTGAAAAGTTATATTATTAAACTTTATACACAACGTACACATGCGGACTTTATGCTTTGGGTATTTTCTACCAGTCTACCTTAGGGTGATACCAATAAGGGCTGAAGCCTGCCGGGGTTGCGGGACTGTTCGAAAGAGATACCGTGGCCCGGAACATAAATGGCGAGGAAGTAACATGGATGGGTTTTAGTCAGTAAAAGTCTGACTAAAATCCTGGAAAAAGTTATTTGCTGATTTCCAATCCAAAAAAAAATGACCATTCCTGGCTATCCTTAACGTTTTTTTTTTTTAAATCAGTGGTTGATCTTAAAATGTATTGGTTTAAGTATGATTCTACCATACCAAAGCAAAGTGTTACAAACTCAAGCAATGCGTAGCCACAGCGCCACAGCACCTACTAGTACTTCAGAGGTGATTTGTACCGATGCAGTGACGCTATACTTACTAACGTGTTTTTAACTACCTTGTAATTGATGTCATCGTCCACGACTGCTTTTTAAGTTTGAAAGAAAAAAAGGAAGGAAGAAAGAAAGAATCTCATTTATAATTTTCCTGGCCTTTTCCTTATGTCGGGGTCTGCTTCCAGTCTAACCGGATGCAGCTGAATACCAGTATTTTACACGGAGCGGCTGCCTATCCGACCTCCATAACCAAGGTAGAACTGGAGATTGCAATACCCTTCGTAAGACTGGTTGTCAGACTTTTTGGGCCACTGGCTACCTGTAACCACTGTTATAGATCTACAAAGGACAGGCGGGACAAACGTCTTAACGTGCTTTCTGAGGCATGGAGGAATCTCACGGAGTGTAATGGGTGGTCACCCATCCACAGAACAACCTAGGCAAGCACGGCTTAACGTAATGATCGTTCCGAGTGGCTGTTATTATTTAGGATTTATTCTTCGTTCGGCCCACTGAATTACCCAAAATCCCAAAATCTTGGTTCGTGCCAAACAATATGCTAGCCACGTGCTCCTCGGGGTCTCATAATATAAATATAAATATCGCTGGACATTAACACACAGCGCCATCTAGTGCCACACTAAGCAAGGGTTGTGTCGTGGACACCTGATAGCTGATATACCTACTACATATATACTTTTTGATACTTATTATACGTATAAACATCCATGACTCGGAAACAAATGTCCGTGCTCATCACACAAACATTTGCTCCTACCGGGATTCGAACCCAGGACCCATAGAACGTAAGGCAGCCGTGAGGATGCTTGGTGGTAGTGAACCATTAAACCATTCTGGTCGTCTAATAATGATTCTGAAAAATAAAACTCTTTTTGATCATGACTATATGTTAGGTACATTATTTATTAACTTGTACGATAGAACGAGTCGTACGTTACAAAATTGACGACATTAATACAAGCCAATTTATTCAGCAACTTGCCAAATACATGCGATCACAAATAAAACATCGGTGTCAAAGTTCCCGTGAGATATCAAATAAATAATTCCTTGTGATCAATTTTATTATGACTGAAATGCTGTATTCATTAATTTCATTTCAAATTGTACGTAAAATATTACCTTTAGTAGGCTTCCATTTTTTTGTAACTTTTTATCAGTGGATGTGAGTGGAGTTAAAATGGAATTGGGGAGGCCTTACAAAGTGAAATGTGAGGATTTAATCATGATCAGAGCAGTGCTGGCAGATGTGGCTCGATGATAACATCTCGCTTGCTCCTGTTCAAACTCTAGCAGTCATAAAACTCAATCTTTTTTCCCATCATTAATAATATAATAAATTAATAATAATAAAGCCTTTTATTTCCCAAATACAACATATTACACTATTACAACATTTCTTTAATAACATGTCATGCATGAGTATTAGAATCTCATGCAACACAAAGAAATGAACTAAATTTAACCATTTTTTTTTTTTTACATAAATTATTATAGTTGCTTAATTTAGGTTTTGGTAGCCAAATCTAATATCTCTCTCGTTTCACGTGTTATTAAAATATGATTTACAAGCAATAACATGTAATCAATGAATTAATAATAGTTGATTCGATATAAGTCTCGTGTTGCGTTCAAGTATGATTTAATTTTAAAAATAATAAAAAAAAATATTAATAACTATTCAATAAAATTTAAAAATAGGTATAAAATTTATGCGAAACAACACAAAATATCACAATACAATAACACACAAAATAATTCATTAAATAATAATAATGGTAAAACGTGATTAATAAAAATGAATTCAATAAATAATAAATATAAGTATGTCAAATAGCAGTTGAATTGATTAATTTAATAAATATGTAATAATAGAATGATATATATTGGATTCGATTTTAGTTTTGGGGTACCCAATGTTGAGCAAAGGCCTCCTCCATGCATTTCCATCATTACGTCCCTGAAATTGCGAAAATCATATGTATTACTAGCGAACGTCACGTTGTTTCACCTACGTAGTTCCCATGGGAATACAGGGTTAAAAAGTATATGCCTATGTCACCCGTAGATAGTGTACCAATGGTGAAAGAATTTATCAAATCGGTCCAGCAGTTTTAGGGTTCCAAATGGCAAAAACGGAACCCTTATAGATTTGTCATGTCTGTCTGTCTGTCTGTCTGTCCGTCCGTATGTCACAGCCACTTTTTTCTAAAACTATAAGAACTATGCTGTTGAAAATGAAACAATAAATTTTGGGGGTTCCCCATACTTAGAACTGAAAGTCAACATTTTTTTTTTCGTGAAACCCATACGTGTGGGGTATCTATGGATAGGTTTTCAAAAATGATATTGAGGTTTCTAACATCAAATTTTTCTAAACTTTGATGTTTGCGCAAGAGACACTTCCAAAGTGGTCAAATGTGTCCCCCCCCTGTAACTTCTAAAATAAGAAAATGATAAAACTAATAAAATATTGATGTAAACTTCCACCGAAAATTGGTTTGAACGAGATCTAGTAAGTAGTTTTTTTTGAATACGTCTTATGCTGGGGCTACACTATCGCGATAACGCGAAGATTTGCGTTGTCGCGACACGTCTGGCCAAAGAATTCGTCCTATCGCGATAAACTTCGCGAATACGAAAGCCCTTCGCGCCGCTGTCGGTAAATTGCCGCACATCAAAGGGTTTTGTCGCGACAAAGTTCAAGCGGTTGGCTACACTTCGCGCGCTTTAGTTGACTGCGAGACGCCGAGCAGTTTAGACGTGTTTCAAAATCAAAATCCATCAAAATGAAAATCATGGATTGGAATAATGAGTCCGATTGTTGTGTATAAATAACATCCACCATCGGCTTTTATTCCTCTTTTTATTTTTGTTCAAGTAATAAAGATGCAGTAAATAATTATTAGCCGCCATATGATACAGCGCAACCGCCTCGTCCATGTTTTCTCGCAAATGAATTGTCGCGACGTTTTAGATTATCGCGACAGTAGAAAGGTTTTTTCAAGTGTGGCCAAGCACTTCGTCATAGAGCGAACACGAACTTTTATCGCGACAACGCGAACACGAATCTTCGCCTACAAGTCTGGCCGTAGCATTAAATTGTAAACAGCAATTTACTTTTCATTCAAACTGCTACGGAACCCTTCATGGGCGAGTCCGACTCGCACTTGGCCCATGAATTTGAATTTGAAAATTTATGTAAGTTTTATGCGTGGCCGCTACTTTGAAAAAAATCAAAATGGCGGAAGAAAATCTGGCCAAAAAGTTCAAACCCCTTTTTCTCTTTATAATATTAAGGTCCACGTTCACCGAAAAGATAACAGTCTGGTTATCTAAAACAGCTGCGGCTGTGTGCATATTCCCGTACAAAAATGTGTTTTAAACAGCTGTTTTAGATAATCAGACTGTCATCTTTTTGGTGAACATGGACCTAAGTATATATCATCATCATTATTGACAGCCTTGTTGGTCTAGTGATGGCAAGCTCGACTCATTAGGTCCTGGGTTCGATTCCCGAGCCTGACAAAGTGTTATTGAATTTTTCCATCTGAAAGGAGACATTTTTTTGTTCGGGAATTAAGCCACCCACATAAATTGTAGCATACTTACTTTGATTTCTTCCTTATAACCTCTAGATTCCATGGTGGTTAAATTACCGTACCGTACTTTTTTAGTGAATAGAAAAAAACGCCCCTATTCACGTAAGTATTTGCCGACATTGACCACAACAGGAATGATTTGACTCGCAAAAAAATATCATAACATAGCCTATTTATTACGATTTTAAGATTCCGTTTTCATTTCTACGTAATATTTCGTTTAATACCATACTAAAATGGTTACTTTTTTTGGTGTTATTATGAATAATAAGTGCAACTACCAGGTGGGCCCAAAAACAAATATCTCCTTACTCAGTAGCAACAACGTATTCCAAATTTGTGCACGGTTATTAAAATATGGGACTCATTTTCTCGAAACCTAGGCCGAAGTTGAGTGTAATATTTTTGTGGATGATAAACCTTAGTACAAGGAATATTTTTATGCTAGATACAGGTTCTACTTCGTGCTAGAAAAACAATAAAAAAATAAATACTGATTTCAACAAAAAAAAATCTTTTGAAGGTTTTGTCAACATTTTTGAATAAATATAAACTGGATAATGTGCACCAAAAAATGCTTTATAAAAATGAAATACAAAAAACAAAAAAATATGTATAGACTTTTTTTTACGAATTATTTTTAGTATTTTCAGTGTGAAGGTCAAGAAAACTAAAATATTAAAACAAAAGTATGGGAAATTGACACCTGGGTGTTCTACTCTTGCATTTGGAATGTTGTATTTAGTATAAATCTTCAATTAAAAGCGAATGTCACTTTTCTTGGGCAAAAAAAAACACTGTACCATCGCATGCATTTCAAGAAAAATAATGCGTTTTATTGAAAGCAGTATGTGCGGTTGACAATATTTCGAGAGTTTACAATATTGCTAGAGAGATGACAATATAACGTGTTTGACAATTTTACGGTGACAGATACACCCCCTTTATTTTAGCATGGGAAATCGTCAAAACAAACCATCTAACCTTAAACTACTATCATTTAAAATCAATTACATTTACATTCGAACACAACGATTGCATTAAAACGTTGTTTACAAAGGAACCTAATGTTCCATGTGAAATTGGCAACACATTTCAGACTTCCTTTCAATAATACATAATACACTTGTTAAGGTCCTGGATGGTCAGCAAATAAAACGCTAAAATACAACATTACGCCTGTAATTCCAGAAGCGTTCAACAGAGACGTGCCTAAGAGTACTGTATACCACTTTTTTTCGGATGGGATATCATAAACGACTCTTCTCGCTAAAGGCGGAGCGGAAGGGAGTGTCAGACTTTTACTAACTAAAACCTATCCATGTTCCTTTGTGTCCCAGAGCCTTGGTATATCTTTCGAACAGTCCCGCAGCCCCGGCAGGCATCGGTACTATGCTGACTCTCCTTGACTATTACTGAAAAACTAACATATTTTTATTAAAGTAAATTTAAATAAAAAAGAAACAATCAATTTATCCTATTCACACCGAGATGCGACGCAACGCATGGCTAAGTTTGTAAATCAAAATACCTTTTTAACCGACTTCCAAAAAGAGGAGGTTCTCAATTCGTCGGAACCTTTTGTTTCTTTTTTTTATGTATGTTCCCCGATTACTCGAAGATGGCTGGACCGATTTGGATTATATTTATTTTGTTTCAAAGGGTACAAAAAAATAAGTAAAACTTTTAAAAAAAAAAAACATATATAAGTGAATAAATGATCCAATATTATTGATTAAAAGAAAAAATTACCTTAGGGCTTCACAAGTGCTTCCATAATCATCTAGTCAGAATCTGATGATGGTATCCTGGAGAAAAAGAGAGAACTCTTCAAATTTTATAGACACACATCAAGCGATTTGGGTAGTTTTACAGTGGTCCTACTTCAATTTGATGAAGATCTGATGATAAACTTTGGAGATAGGCAATGGAACTCCTCAATAAATGATAGCAAATGAACTGGGATTGCTGAAATCTCGTGTTTGTCTATTGTTTACACCCGTTCATAATTTTAAACAAACTCAATATTCAAACACTGATTTATGTCAATCACGGAAGATATCCCGTAAGTGACATTATAAGTTTAAACTAAATATTATGTTAGTAGATAGTGTTAATAGTTCCAACTTTTTTGTTAACCCTCCTACTGACCCAGGCTATACAGGATATCGAATCCTACGAACCACAGTCACACGGACGTATAAATTCACCCCTACACCCCATAGATAACCCTTTCGTGCTCATAAATTTGGGATAAATAATCTTAGTTAGGTATTAAGGGGCGCAGTGAGTTACTGGTTGTTGCTGTCAAAATACTGGGTAAATAGATTTTTTTGGTCTGAAGAATGGTCATGGGGAAAAAGTGGAAGATTTTCGTTCAAATACAGGATGTTGTCTCTGATAAATCAGCTTCGCCTCTCATGTTGTCAAGAACCTACTCAGACACTTTGGTTATAGATAAAATGAGTTGTACCTTTTACTCATAATTGTGTTGTAACTTACAAATTACTATTGATAGAGTGGCGGTGGCCCAGTGTAAGTCGAGGGTTCGAACCCAGATACTCATCACTTTGTGTAATTTATTTCATCACTGCTGCTTTCAAAATGGTGAAGGAAAACATTGTGAGACTGAGTCAATCGGCTTATCCTAGAACCTAAAAACGAAGATTTGTGTGACATCTATTAATTTGCAGTCAGCCCACGTAGTGGATCATGGCCCATTTCCTCTCATAAAGGGGAGGCCTGTGTCCCAGCTGTGGGAACATTAATGGGCTGATGATGATGAATTACTATTATGTTGGCAAGTAATTTACGAATCGGATTGAAATTTGTGGGTGTGAGAGCAGCGGTTTCCCAGTTGTGGCGGACCCAACTTTCGAGCAGACACATAACTTTGTATAATTTACTAGCTGACCTGCGCAACTTCGTCTGCGACACATAAGAGAGAAAAACGAAAGGAAAAAATCCCCGTTTTCGCAATATTTTTCATTCCTGCTCCACTCTTAATGTTCGTAGCGTGATGTTATATAGCCTAAGCCTTCCTCGATAAATGGACAATCCAACACAAAAAGATTTTTTCTATTTGAACCAGTAGTTCCTGACATTAGCGCGTTCAAACAAACAAACAAACTCTTCTGCTTTATAATATTAAGTATAGAAGTATAGATTTCATACCACCTGCTCTTAAGACGGTGAAAGAAAATATTGTGAGGAAACTTAACTACGGTTGGCGACCCGAATAGTTTAGTGGTAGTGAGGCCGCCTTACTTTCTTAGAGTCCTGGGTTGGAATCCCGGTAGAAGTAAATATTTGTGTGATGAGCATGGAAATTTGTTTCAGAGTTATGGATGTTTATACGTATAATAAGTATGTATTTACAAACAAACAAGTATACAGGGTGTTTGGCAGAACGTTGAACATACGAAAATGGTGGATAGGTGGGGTCATCTGCTACTTACTGAGCCCTAATTTATTTGGCCCTGGCCCACCGGGTATTTAAAAAGATTTTTTTTTCTTTTTTCTTGTTTCACCACTTTCTTAACTTTAAAATGTATTTTTTATTAAAAATGGGTAAAACAGGCAATGTTTCGTTTTTTTTTTTAATTTTTTACACTTTAATTACACTTTAAAGTTAAGAAAGTGGTGAAACAAGAAAAAAATAAAAAAAAAATCTTTTTAAATACCCGGTGGGCCAGGGCCAAATAAATTAGGGCTCAGTAAGTAGCAGATGACCCCACCTATCCACAATTTTCGTATGTTCAACGTTCTGCCAAACACCCTGTATATAAATGTAGTATAAAACTATTTGGTCTCCATGATACAAGCCTTGCTTAGTGTGTCACTAGATGGCGCTGTGTGTTAATGCCCAGCGATATTTATATAACTGTCAAGTCCAAGAATAAAAAGAATCGATGGCATGTGATATCTACCAACCCATACAGGGCCCGCGTAATGAATTATACCCCATTCCCTCTAGTAGAGAGGAGGCCTTTCCCAGCAGTAGGAACAATAAAGGCTAATTATTATTGTGAGTGTAATACAGGTAGAAAGCAAAATTATGTTGTTTATATTCGAAACAAGCTTGACTATTCGGTCAAAACATCAAATACTGTTAACGCCAGAAAAATATAGAAAATTAAAAATAAAAATTTCACCACTATAGTGAGGCAATTCCAGGTGATTTCTAGAACAACAAATAAGTCTGTGTACAATTCTTGACATTTATATAAATGTCAGAGTAAATAAAAACCTAATATTGTTTGACATCAAACGCGTTTTATCTCTGTCCCAAATATTACCAATATTCATATTATAAAACTTATGTCAATATTATTCGTTACAATCAAATAAATGTAACTGGGTAAACAAATATAATACGTTTCAATATGTGATCGTACAAGACATGAACATATTGTAGGCACAGAGCAAATTGCTCGCTATAATGTCGCTATGCCATTGGCCCTATCATTTTGTACCAGTGTGTGTACTTATTTGGATACTCATGAGGTTACAGACGAAACAAAACTTTGTTATTCTTGTTGATAGTTTAATTTTCCATTTTTATCTTTACACAATTTAATGGTTTAAGAATAACAGCCGTTCGAGCCGATCTTTAGGTTAAGCCGTGCTTTCCCTGGTTGCTCTGAAGATGGGTGACCACCCTAACATACCGAGTTTTCTCCGTGCCTCGGACAGCACATTATGCTGTATGTCCCGGCTGTGATTTGTCAATCTTTGACAGTCGTTACAGGTAGTCAGAGGCCCAAAAGGTCCAACAATTAGTCGTACTATGTTTTGACTGGGTTGTGGAGGTCAGAGGCAGTCGCTCCATGTGAAATACTGGTATTCAGCTGCATTCGGTTAGACTGGAAGCCGACCCCAACATTTATGTAGTTAGGAAATGGTCAGTTGATGACATGGGACAAGGGCATAAAGATAAGCAGACGATAAAATCTAATAGTAGAATTTATATAAAGTAAAGAATTTAATAAAATAAGATAAGAAGTTTAAAGACCTTAAAAAAGCTTTATCACAATAAATGATAATGTCGTCGTTGACAATACTATAAATAGGACGAAACAAAATAAAACGACGTATAAATGCATAACTGCAGCAAATGTACAGACTGCAACATTAAAGTTTTCAACAAAACCTTTTTCAAACTCAATTGTTTTTTAGTTCTATCAACTCGCAGACGGCTTAGGACGATGTCAACGTTCGTTATTTGCAGCTTTTGTCAATCTACAGCAAAGAACTTTTTTTGTCTTTTTTCCGATGCGTCATTTGCTTCGAAGTTTGCTTTTTGTTTCCATTTGAATCATCATCATCCGCCTATAATGTTCCCACTGTACATCACATCATCATTGTGTCACTGTACATTTGAATAATATGACATAATAGGCATGACGAAAGTATAAAAAAACTAGAAATCTATTTAGTCCAGTATTGAAAAATTATGGACACGTTTTTTTTTGTTGTAAATCAATGTATATTGACAAAGATAAAACGCATCAAAACTCGGGAGTGGGCATAGCGTGATGTTATATAGCCTATATATAGCCTTCCTCGATAAATGGACTATCCAACACAAACATAATTGTTCAATTCGAGCCGGTAGTTCCTGAGATTAGCGCGTTCAACCAAACAAACAAACAAACTCTTCTTCTTTATAATATTAGTATAGATATAGTATAGATAATCTGCTTCATGTCACTGACGGAACCGTTTCTCTCAATGACATGGAGCCTACTTCAGACCCCGCCTTTCTTGTCATATATCCTTCATACAGGCCATTCATAGTTTCTTTGGTCTTTCTATACTCTTATACCCATCTACATTCATTCTCAAAACCTCTGTCTCTCTCTTCTGCCTCTTTCAAACTCAAACTCAAAGTATTTATTTCAATTAGATCATTAAAAAAAAACTAAAAAATGCGAAGCTACAGCTAAAGCTACAATTTGTGACTGTGAAGTCAGAAGGCATAATAATTTGAGAAAGTACTGAAGTTGCGCTCTAACGCAAAAATCTCTGTGTAGAAGGCTGGGTAAGAAACTCCATGGACTCTCCTTCCAATCAAAATATTGTTACAAAATCTTGGTTACATCATTCTTGTTGAGATTAAACATATATGTGTACTCGTATATACAGGGTGTAAACCACCTCATCACAAAGCCGTTAACCAAGCATTCTGTACATCAAACTAAGTAACTTTACGCAAAAATTATTGCTGGGAAACAACTTTTTTTTTGAGGTTTAAATCATGTTTTGTGGTAGAACTCAATGTAACACACTTAAAACATTGTGCTGATGGGTGGATTAAATAGTACAGGGGTCGTGGATGTGTTAAAAGTCAAAATCTCACAAAAAAAACTAGTATTAAAAAAAAACTTGTCAAAAAAGTTGTAACTTTGACCCCCATAATCTCCATAACTAGAAGTTTCCCAGGTATGGTGTAGAACAAAAAAAATATCGCATTGATGGGGATCGCTTTATACTAACTACTAATTCTTTTGGTCTATTTATTTACTCTTTAACATTTCAGTAAACAGTAACAAAATCTGTACGCTCCCCAACACGACACCAATGCTTGCCAAGTCCCACACATACACGGACATAATTTCCGATAGAGCTTGCAAATCGACGTCGAACATTTTTTATTCCAACAGACAGTTTTGCTGTTTCGCGTCGGTTTCATTTTACTGAATGTATCCTTTATGAGTATTAAACTCACTTACTATTTGTGTGTTTTGTTTTTCCTTTTGGGAAGTTTTTTTCTTATCGTGTGTAACCTAACCTGGTCTCCTATGGGCCTATGACTTGGATTTTTTTTCAAAATATCTCTCAGGCATGCTGGTTTATTGCGGGCCAGTTCGAAAGAGATACCGCGGCCCCGGAACATAAAGGGCGAGGAAGGAACATGGATGGGTTTTAGTCAGTAAGAGTCTGACACTCCCTCCCGCTCCGCCCAGAGTGGGAGAAGTCATTTGATGATTTCCCATCCTGAAAAAAAAAGGGCATGCTGGTTTCGTCACGATGTTTTCCTTTAACGAACAAGGTGCTAATAATACAATACTCGTTAGCACAAGAAACCGAAGAATCAGAGGTGCGTGTCTTGTGTTCGAACTCGAGACCTTTGTATACTTATCAGTACGACGGTCACACCACTAGACCATAACTGAATTTTGGGAAGTTTATATGTGTCACCGTAATATTGTCAAACACGTTAGATTGTCTTTTTTAAACTTTCACGATCAGAACACATTATAAAACAAATGAAGACGGGAATTTACCTTTAATTTAATCCCGTCGTTCAGTCTCCCCGCGACCACGGCTGGTGCAATCCGGTCGAAACGTCGGGATTAAATTAAAGGTAAATTCGCGATAAATACCCGTCTCCATTTGTTTTATAATACGTTAGATTGTAATATAACTAAAGAGATTGTGAGAAATGTATGCGATGGAAGTCAGCTCGCGCAGTGTGCAGCAGGAGGAGGGAAGTCGGGGTCCCACATGCCCCATGGTACCACTCTCATAAAAAGACAATCCACCATTCCTGAGAAATACCGATTAATATACCCTAACCTCAAAAAACTTAATATTCCCCATAAAAGCGTAGTAGTCGCGAAGCTCCGCTACGCGGGCCCCTATTTATGAGTGCAGGGTTTAAAGGAACCTAACGTGGGGATACCCCAAGTCCCGATTATGGTGGCAGAGATTTTTCCGTCTCATGCATTTGACAATATTACGGTTTCACTTCGATAGATTACAATCTACCGAAAAATAAAGCGTTATATTGTAAGCAGTATGTTCAGTTGACAATATTTCGAGAGTTCACAATCTCACTAGAGAGATTTCAATCTAACGTGTTTGACAATTTTAAGGTGACGTATGCAAAGGTCATTATCCAAATATTACTGATTTGAAGGTCACAGTTTTCACCCATAATATTATGTTTGAAGGAATAAGGTTGAAAATTGGTCGAATTGGTCAATGATGAAGCAGGAACCGGCAAAACACTCCAGGGTTATTTATGTAACGATCCTGTTTATATTCGTGTATGAAGACATCCGCAAGAAAACCAAGATCACCGACGTAGCCCGAAGAATTGCCAAACTTAAGTGGCAGTGGGCAGGGCACATTGCTTGCAGAACGGATGCCCGATGGGGCCGAAAAGTTCTGGAGTGGCGACCGCGAACCGGCAGACGATGCGTTGGAATACCTCCCACTAGGTGGACCGATGACCTGGTGAAGATTGCTGGAATCCGTTGGATGCGAGTCGCTCGGGACCGGTCAAGACATTTGGGGGAGGCCAATGTCCATCAGTGGACGTCTTTCGGCTGAAATGATGATGATGATGATGAATCTTCCAATTGTGCGATTTATCGTGAATGCATGATTATGGTGCATGCATAGGTCTAATTGAGCCGATCATTTTTCTTTCAGAATTAGAATCTAGCAAACGATAGTGCTATCATTCTGTGTGTGATGTAATGATTGTTACCTGCTTGCCAGTTATTTGTCAAAAGAAACGACAACATTGAAGTCATACATACACCTAGCTTCTGGTATTATAAAAGAGTAGACGCTCTACGGACTGAACGATTGTCTAAGTTTGGACAATCAACAAATTAGTCCACAGTATACTGGTTTACGTAAAATAGTCCCTACTAATATTATAAATGTGAATGTAAGTTTGTTTGTTACGCTTTCACGCGAAAACTACTAAACGGATTTGAATGAAATTTTGCACACTGATAGTTTATAACCTGGATTAAAACATAGAATACTTTTTATCCCGGTAGTAAGATCCCATGGGACAATAATCTAACTTCACGCGGGCGAAGCCGCTGGCAGAAACTAGTATTATATAAACCGAGAAAAGGTAAAATACTGGTAAAAAGCCATAAAGGTAATAGGTAATTTGTTAAAACCAAACTTAAATGACCATATAGATTCGACCAGCGTTGTGAGTATCATCATCTCAGCCGAAAGACGTCCACTGCTGGACATAGGCCTCCCCAAAGTGTCACCACATTGACCGGTCCCTTGCTACTCGCATCCACCGGATTTCCGAGACCTTCACCAGGTCATCGGTCCACCTACTGGGAGGTCTTCCAACGCATCGTCTTCCGGTTCGCGGTCGCCACTCCAGAACTGTAGACTATAACTGTAACTGACTGTGAGTATAACTGCTAGAAAATCCCAAGTTCATTTTGACTATTTGACAAAACAAATAACGCCATCTGAATAGAGACGAGATTTCTACTACAGTACGCGACTATTCTAGTTAAAGTTACGAAATAAGAAACAGTTCATAAAGACTAGAATGTTGTATTCGTAACTTACAATATTACTACTGCCAATACAATAAACTCAAGAACAAACATGAAAACCTCGCTCCAATCATTTCCCACACAAACATAAAAATCGAATTACAAAACTATACATCGGTAAAATATCGAATAATCCGAAATCGAGTCACAAATCTTGTTAGGGACCACCGCAATCTAATACCATGGACAAAATTTATGTTAACCGGATACCAATCACAGACATACCTTTGTAAAATATTAGATACCCGTGTCAAACTCAATGCGATCTTTTTATTAGCTAGTTTCGGAAATTGGCTTAGCATGGTCGTGGAAAATGTAAGGAATAAGTAATTCCATGTAATTTTTTTGTTAGAATCTGGACGGGACGGAATAGATCTCAGATATAATTGTGGTTAGTTTTTGGCATTCTCAAAAAAATGGTTTTAGGCATTTTGTGTTGCACACTTGGAAATTAGAAGCGTAACGTTATGTGTCGTCGTCATCATTAATATACCTTCTTTTTTTTTCGGACGGGTAATCATCAAATGACTCGGAGCGGAAAAGAGTGTCAGACTTTGACTGACTAAAACCCGTCCATGTTCCTTCCTCGCCTTTTATGTTCCGGGGCCGCGATATCTCCTTCGAACAGTCCCACAACCCCAATCATAAATAAAGGGTGTAAAATACCTCGTCACGAAGCCGAAAGGCACTTGTTCTCCCCACTATTGCGAACATTTTTTTGCTGTACACCATACCTGGGAACCTTCTAGTTACGGAGATGTGGGGGGGTCAAAGTTACAACTTTTTGACAAGTTTTTAACACCTCCACGATCCCCGCACTATTCAATCCATCTATCAGCACAATGTTTTAAGTGCGTTACATTGAGTTCCACCACAAAACATGATTTATAACCTCAAAAAAAAAAGTTGTTTCCCAGCAATATTTTTTGCGTAAAGTTACTTAGTTTGATGTACAGAATGCTTGGTTAACGGCTTTGTGATGATGTGGTTTACATCATGTATATCTAACAACTGGATTAAGGTTTTCTGCGATCGCTACATCGGCTAGCCCTCTGTTTCTCGCATCTTGGTTGGCGTAGTGGCTGAGCAATTGATTGTTATACTGCGTGTCGCGTTCGGTTTGATCCCCGCATGGAACAGATAATATTATGGCCCTCAGGTAGTTGTACCGGGCCTGAATGTTAGTGTATGTGAGATTAAATGTTTGAAAACGCACCGACTGCCCACGATACAGAGGAATTCCATAGTGTGGGTAAGGTTTCAAAAAAGCCTTTCCCTTCACCAGTCATTCCTCAGCCATGTTATAATGTGATGCTAATTCTGTGTGGCTCACGTTTGCAATACCCAAACTAATGGAGTGATCTATTCATACACGGTTAATTAAGGCCTTTAAACGTGAATGAAGCAATCGAAATTGAACCGTATAAACATCAAGCAAATCATTCAATGTCAATCATCCATACCTTTTATTTCTGCCATTCTCAAAGTGAATCAATTTGGTATAACTGTGAAACAGCCAGTGCTCTCTCAATTCTTTTTTTTATTTCCATTCGTCACATCAATTGACTCTCAATATGTTCTTCAAAAGAGACAAAAGCACATCAACATTCAATATATTGTGCTTGTATGTTTTTCTTCAATTCTCGTTATTGGTAACATTGTAACCCAACAAATTAGCATTCATATTGGAAGTGGTCCATTCGATAATTTATGCAATTACCCAATGAATATAACATGAATGAGCGTACGTGATGGACGCTGTTGCAGAATGGACCATTAGGTAAAACTATTAGTATTGTGCTTCTCAATTTAGTTGGAGGCAATTAGAAATGACGTTTTGTGCGTAATTGGTAACGATTTACGATTGTTTTTGTTGTATCTAATTGACTTATGCCAAACATATGCCCAGAATTCGATATTATTGTTTGTATTTTGAACTTCGATGACGGCCGCAATCGATCCTTATTAGTTTTTGACACGATCTGTGTCAAGAGACGCGTCGCAGTGAATCCTGAAATGGCAAGCTCTAAGCACCTTATTTCATCCATATTCTCCGCAACCGCTGTTGCAAGAGTTAATAGCTTGTGTTCTGGCCAAGTTGTTTGTGATGTGCCTCTGATCACATGCAAAGGATTAAGATCTCAGAAATATAAGAAATTGTTTCATTTAGCTTCGCGGCAAAATAATAACGGGCCCTGGGGTCAATCCTTAGATTTAACCGCACCTTCCCAGGTTGATCCGTGATCACTCATTACATGATACCAAGTTTCCTCCGTGCTTCGCAAAGCAAGGTAAGCCCTTTTTTTTTTTTTAGGATGGGAAATCATCAAATGACTTCTCCCACTCTGGGCGGAGCGGGAGGGAGTGTCAGACTCTTACTGACTAAAACCTATCCATGTTCCTTCCTCGCCCTTTATGTTCCGGGGCCGCGGTATCTCTTTCGAACAGGCCCGCAACCCAACAGGCCCGCAACCCAGCAAGGTAAGCCCTTGGTCCCGGCTGTCATTTGTCAATCTTCGGCAGTAGGTAGTCAGAGGCCCAAAAAGTCTGAAAATCAGTCTTCCCAAATGGTATCAAATGGGTCAGATTGCCAGTCGCTCCATGTAAAATACTAGTATTCAGCTGCACCCGGTTAGACGGGAAGCTAACCCAACATAGTTGGGAAAAGGCTAGGCAGATTATGATGAGTACTATTTGGCTTGTGGAAGTCAGATAGGCAGTCGCTCCATGTAAAATACTGGTACTGAGCTGCATCTGGTTAAACTGGAAGCCTACCCCAAAATGCTAGTTAGATGATGAGTTCAGCTTCGCTTATTTGCTTTTGTAGCTTCAGGCCTCCTTCATAAAATGAAAGTAAAAACGGCGTCAGGCTGCCGGGACAATGTGATTAGGCTCGCCCTTAATAAGCACTACAAGCTGCGAAAAAATTATGTCAGTTGAGTGCTTGCGCACTGATCTGCACTTGAGCGCCTTCATAATTAGATTACGAGACGGTCCAACTTTTATAAAATCTTTTAGAACCTGCTACTAGACACTCTTGTAGGGCAATTCGATGTATCAGGGAAAATTGTATTTTCACTACCCAAATCTGTTTAATTGTTAATTTCAAACATATTCACAAATAAAATTGTATACACATTCCAACTATGTTTTATCTAGTTGAAATAAAGGTTAAAGTGTGCCTCAAAAATACGTGGAACTTTTCAACATATTCAACTATAATATTTTCATTCAACTCCAAGATCAACATGGGAATATAAAACAAAAACTCGCCCAATACAAGAATAACAGTTCAGAAATATTCAGCGCAGCTGTGGCGACGAACAAGTTCAAGATTCACATTTAAAACTTAAAATAAATAATGTTAACTCAAAGAGAACTCGTGAATGTCGGACTTAGTGAAATTTCACTAGGAACTGAAATATAGTGAGTTCCCACACTGTCCCAGTTCCTAGTATAAGCATCTTGACTGCCTCCGCAGTTGGGAATATACGGGCTAGCGATTGGGACAGGTCTTTCGATTTTCTCTATTAATTGTTCTTCTTCATCTTACAGTTCATAGTTTTATACTTTCGTTAGGATCGGTTCACCTAATTTTCTGGCATCAGGACAGAAATTCCTTAATATTTGATCCCTTATAAAGAGACTAGCTACTCTTGCAACAATTAGTGCTATAGGCGTACAAAATGTGGTGAGGTATAAAATGAACCAATATGGCTAGTTGGCTGAGCCCCACCGTTAAGCAGTTCATGATTTTTTTTTCCTTTCCAAGCGTTACTTTGACACTGCTATTAAGCATAGGAATCCCCTAATCGCATCGGCCGCCCGGTACGACCCATCGCGTATTAGCTCCGTCCAACGACCGCGTCACACCCTAGTCGCCCCCGACGATCCGATCACTATCTTGCAAGAGAGTAGGAAAGATACTAGTACAGTTCGTAGAGTGTACAAATACAAACCGAAGACATACCGACCTCGCCGCAGAGGTCCGGCGCGTAATCCCCAGTCAATCCCTCCCCGACCCTTGCTCGAGCCAGCCCGCGATGCTGAGCCTGTAGTAATAAAACAGTCCCTAAATAAAGACAACCAGATCCAGCCTGTCCCTTTGCTGCCCCCAGCGACGCCCTAAGCCGAGGTTGGTACCCCACAGGGGGTGCCCTTAGAGAGATGTCGCTTAGTTTATAGTCATTTTTGCCCTGGCTGGAGGCCTTAAATTTAAGGCACATCCACAGGACTTGCCCGTTTAAGCAGAAGCCAGTCTTCTCAGACTGAACTGCGAGATACCCTACATAAAAAAAAAAAAAAAAAAATAGAGTTAGCTGAGAGAGTAACGTTATTTTTCTTTGATCGTTGTTAAAAAACAAATGACAGATTACTTACAAGATGTTAATGTGTGTTTAGGGAATCATCTGCTCTATTCTCATATAGCCAAGACTCAATTTAATTTTAAGTTACATTTATCGTCCCAACTCAAGCTCATATGTTCGTAAGAGTTGAGTGTAAATGATATCGACTCGCAAACTATAGCTGCTGGTGTTTTTGTAGCACATGATAGAGCAGCACACCAAACCCTTCGACAACCACCCTAGACAGCCATCAAATTTTAATGCTGTTTGTTGCTGGGGCGAAATCGACATAGCAACATCAGCATTATCAGAGAGAATTTTACAATCCGTATAATGGTAAAAAAAAACAAATTTGTAGACTTCACTAGGTAAAACATTTACGGACCTAACCTACTTTACTAAGATCTTGCATGCTCGATTTGTGTGTAAACGCATGTTTTTACAAATAAAGTATCTTTAGAATAAATATAGGGTATAGGGTTGATTTTGACCTATTATCCATATATATGGTGTAAAACACCTCTTCACGAATCCAAAAGGTCATCATTCCATTCCATTTCATTTCTCCCCATCATTGAGATCAATGTTTTGTTCTACACCATACCTGAGAACCTTCTAGTTACGGAGATATGTTGGGTCAAAATTACAACATTTTGACAAGTTTTTTTGTAAGATTTTGACTTTTAAAACCTCTACGACCCCCGTACTATTCAATCCATCCATCAGTACATTGTGTTAAGTGCGTTACATTGAGTTCTACCACAAAACTCGATTTATAACCTAAAAAAAAGTTTGTTTCCCAGCAATGATTTTTCGTAAAGTTTGATGTACATAATGCATTGCTAACAGCTTTGTGATGAGGTGGTTTACACCCTATATAAAAGCGTTCGGTGAAGATGATGCGAATTCCATGATTTCTGTTCACCCAAAAAGTGCTCAACGTGCATAAAGAAGTTTTAACTTCAAAGATCTCCCCTTTCGGAGATTTTTACGGGATGTGGGCAGTTGTGCGACGGTTCTTTAATCCATTATAAAACTTAAGAAGACGGGTATTTATCGCAAATTTACCTTTAATTTAATCCCGACGTTTCGACCGGATTGCACCAGCCGTGGTCGCGGGGAGACTGAAGTATTGGAGGTTCTTTAACCGTCGCACAACTGCCCACGTCCCGTATACCTTCGCCACATAATATTCAAGGCTCGTGAGCCTGTTTGCTCGCATACTATAAGATATTTGCTCCACTACTTTTGTTACCCTGTATGAAGACGCGTGTATTGAACGTAATATCTTGTTTGCTATTTTTATTTGAAATACAAAATGCTTAACATTTATAGAATTTTTGTTGCTGCTCGGGACTTGGGGATGACGTATAATTGGTTACAGATGGGAATAGCTACAGGAAAGTCTCAGTCGATGCGGTGAATTACTACTAGGTAACCATTCCATATATGGTTACTTTTAAAGGTAGGTAAAGGCAGTATTCAAAGTCAGTTGCGGAAGATTAATTGGCTTTCGCAAGTTATCATAATTATGACCTATGACCTTTCGCAAGAAAGCAATTAAAAAACATTTGGCTTTCGCAAGGTCATATTTTTCAAGACAATAACTTTCGTAAGCACTCATTTATTTTTTATGTGTGCGATAGGTATTTTTTGGCAAAGGTAAGATAAACTACAGAACCCTAAAGAAAGGAAGCGACTCAAGAGGCACTAAACGATGCATCAAACGATGGCCCGACTAATCGATGTAAAACTGAAACACCAAACTAGATCAATCAGATTGGGCTATTTTTAAAGTGCCTTACTTTGTAGTTTTTAGTATTGCATTTATTTTAGTTGGGCGGCAAAAAAAAACATAGGTACCTTAATCGACGACTCGAATGGCGTAGTGGTAGTGAAGCTGCCTTGCGTTCATAGATAGGGTCCTGGGTTCGAATCCCGGTAGGAACAAATGTTTGTGTGATGAGCATGGATATATGTTTCCGAGTCATGGATGTTTGTATGTATAATAAGTATGTATTTACAAAAAACTAAGTATATATGTAGTATATCAACTATCTGGTGTCCACGACACAAGCCTTGCTTAGTGTGGCACTAGATGGCGCTGTGTGTTAATGTCCAGCGATATTTATTTATTTATTTATTATTATTATTTAATCTGGGTGATCCCAGACATTTTGTGGTTGAATAACTTCTCGATGAATTGACTTACGACTTACGTGTCTTAATAAAAAATGTTGATTATATTATGTTCTATCCAAGTAAGAAGTTTACTTTGAAAATAGCCCAAAAATGTATGTAGCCTGTGTGATCAGGCTGAGTACAAAGTATTACCACAGCCCAAACTTTAGTGGTAGGTATTTAAAATCAGAAGGAAGACGCTCATCAGTGATTAAAATAACAGGCGGAAAAAAAAAAACATTCGTTTTATGAACTTTTTAAAAGTGACAGTATTCCTGTCATTTTTAAAAAGTTCATAAGTAGAGAGAAGTTAGGTAGATGCGACTATATCCCAACGGTTAAAACATCAGTCTGAAGACCGGGAGTTCAGTGTCGTCTTTTATAGTGTAGGTAATTGTACCGAAATTCGAAGTAGACTTCTAGTCTAGAACATAGTTTAAGTCATTGATATATAAAAAACCCGTATACGTACACAAATCCTAACCTTCTAATGTAAGTTAAGGACTTGGGCGTGCGCTTTACAACTGACTTGAATTTTCGTAAGCATGCCACGGATGTCTGTAAAAAAGCATTCCGCAATTTAGGGTTGGTCTTACGGATAGGAAACCAGTTCACGAACATCAGTGCTCTGAGATCGTTGTACGAAGCGCTTGTAAAAAGTCATTTGGAATGCAATGCTGTCGTATGGTCACCACATGAAGCCAAGTACAAACTAATGCTGGAACGTATTCAGAACAAGTTTGTCAGATTCCTGTACTTGAAGCTGTATGGTGTATATCCAGGGTATCCACTGTTATATCCCACCCTATTTGTGCTAGGCATGGTGGGCTATTATAAATTAGAAGTAAGAAGGGAAGTAGCTCTCGCCACTTACTTGTTTAAGATTTTACGTGGAAAAATACATAACCTAGGCGTTCTAAGAACGGTTGGGTTGTGTGTACCTGATAGGTACGTGGGGCGACGGAGGCGGCCGCCGCTCCTGTGGGTGCCGCCCGCTCGCACCAACTTGCTGCAGTACGCGCCGCTGACGCGCGAATTAAGTAAGCGACAACGGAAGTGTAAAAAAATAACTTTATTCCGACAGAGTTACAGCGAAACAGTAATTGAATTTATCTAACAAGATATTGATCTTATATACTAACTTAATTGCTAACGTAGTACATCCACAGCGTGATCAGATTGACGCATGTTCTAGATAATTATAAATGCTGATCGCGCAGTGGGGAAATTGAGAAATAATAATCTAGTAAATACTTATTGTCTGACAAAGCTAATATTGGTAGGTTGGGGTTCCTTAACTCGCGCGCTGCGTGCACTCAATATGGTGTCACAACAGATTGATTGCTTCAATTGTACACTGAGTGAATTCACACGGGCCGAATTTTGCACAATTACTTTAGTTTGTCAAATTAATTAATTTATTCAAAACATAAATAATTTTACTTTAAATATAACTGCTCTATTGTATTAGGTACCTAAACCTGTAATAATAGTTGTATGTGTTGTTAAAATAAATAAATAAATAAATAAATAAAAAAGAACCGAAGCCGCCACTTTTTTATTCTTAATAAAATTAACAAAAACTTAAGTATTCTTAGAGTGCAACAGACTGACATTGATACCCAGAAGGTATTCTTATATTGAACTAAGAGAGTGTGAGACTTGCTCACTACCTGTACCTAATGTCTATGAATCTCCAGATCTCCAGTATCCAAGAAATCTATTGTGTTACCTATTTTCAGATAAATTGTTTTCAGGGTTTCCCACGTGATACCTAAACCTGTGTAGGTATTTCAAAACTTTTCATTTTCATCACGATGATGCAAAGCATTTCCAACCACAACTTAAAACAGCGCCATCTATGTTGTCTGCGATTAACTAACAACACCGATAAGTATGGACAAAGTTCCAACAAAACACTAAAGCTTGGGGTCGAGCAGTTTGAACAACTTTTTATCCATTTTATAAACGTTTCATTTTTAATTCCCATATTTGTCAACGTGTTATAAATTTGCGACCTGTGAAACTACAGATTTACATTTCCCTAGTAGCATTTTTTGTTGGCATATAGTTGGGCCACATACCTCTGTTTAGTTGGCAATTGCATACAATTGGCGGGCAGTTTGCGGGTTGGGCCCAAAACTGATGGCCAACGAAGATTTGCCTACGAAAGCCCAACTTGCGATGGAGATGGAGCTAACGTGTAATCATAGACTAAGACTAGAGATGGGTCTAAAATTAATAAGCTGCTAAATTAACACTGCTAAATTTCTTTAGTGTCAACACCTGTTAAATAAGTTCTGAGATAGCTGTTAAATTTAGCAGTCACAACAAAATAATATCTGGTATTAGCCTTGAGCCTTCGTCTGTGATTGGCTGTTTGTTTTGATAATATGGCGTCCGCAACGAGGGCACGCCGAGGATTTGCTCCCCGTGGATATATTTGTCTCGCTTTATACACGATTTATTCAACTACTACTAATTTTAGTGACCAATCACAGTTAGAATGTTAACGTCGAGCGAGTTCATTTAATTAACTGCTAAGTGCTAACTGCTAAATTTGGAAATAGTCTATTATAATATTTAACTTGTGTTAAATAAAGATTGATTTTCGTTACGAAGGTTTACGCGAGTTTGTTATCTAAGTAGTAGGTAGTTGTTACTAAGTGATAAGTAGATATAAGAAAAAAATAAAGAAAACAAAAGACTATTATATAAAAATTACGAATACTAAAAAAAACATATGAAAAAAAAAAGAAATTGGAAATGAGAATTAATTATGTGATAAAAATCTGTCTGTGACTAAATTTAACAGTTGCTAAAAATAACCCTGTGAAAAGTATGAAGGAAATGAGAATTAATTATGTGTTAAAAATCTGTCTGTGACCAAAATTTAACAGTTGCTGAAAATAACTGCTAATTTTAACTGTTAATTATTTTTAGCATTAGCATTTAGCAGTGTTATTTTTATTTAACGTTTAAGCCCATCTCTAACTAAGACTACATGGATATATTATAAACTGCGTGGAATTGCCTACGAAGTCCCAACTTGTGAGAATTCTGGGGGGACGGCGCGAACGCTTAAAAAATTACGCATCAGAGTTATCCACATTAGGGATAATCGCAAGGGTCAACCTGACTGCGGTTCAATGGCAAGGCCTCGCCCTAGGGGAACCGCCTATTTGATCACGGTTTACCTTATTCCAGGTACGTATGAATTCTCTACAATACTGCGCGAGAGTCATTCGACGCGGGAGAATCTTAACACCGCGATTCAGAAACGTGACGTAATTGTACAACGCCATCTAGTTTAAAGATACAAACTAAAACGTGCTGTACTTACGCGTCTTCTTTCCCAGAATAATGGTACCTTTACTTAGATTGCACTCACAGTACCTACAATGTTAACAAGTTAATATATCAAGTTTCATTGACAAGATTGCACTTAGTGAGATATCTAAGTAAGATAAATTGAGAACAATCAGTTACGAGATACTGACGAATCATAGCAACAAGGGAATTAAGTCATCTTCTTTAGTGTTGTGATATAAATTTACTAGACTATAATAAACAGGGTGGAATTTTACAATGCCACCTGGAGGGAAAGTACTCTAAATACTGGAGAACGCAAATTTTACTCAAAGGTGACATACCTTTATTTTTAAAAAGAAACAAATCTGCATTCGAAGATATTCAAAAAATGTTTCGAACCAGAATCGAACCCGGGATGGATCGGCTGAAGTTCGAAAAAATAATATACCTTTTTGACATCAATCGATAGGTTCAATCATTTATGGATCAAATCTCTCTAATAAATATGATACGATTTAAGTTCGACAATACAATAATTGTAAGACGTATCATACCTAACAGGCCTATTGAAAGGTTTAAGTTGAACCGATGTAAGTTGTTATCATAACTTAAATCCCTACAAAAAACTCCCAACAGTAGGAATAGAAGCTGCAGGCCTGTCGATAGTTGGCTCAATGTTGTTTTAGTAATTTAAATGCATACAAAATCTCCCAACAGTGGGAATAGTAACAGAAGGCCCTTTGTTGGCTATTCGTTGGGCAAATAGTGCATGTTTATGACGATGGGGCTATTTTAAGTTTAGGTTGGCGAAACAACTAACCGTCTGCCAATACATTCCCAACTGTTGGCATAAGGAAGCCAACGGCAATTGCTACTAGGGTTCAAATCATAAATAGTAACTTTAAAGAAGATTGTAAAAACTACGTAATAATAATACCATGTAATGGTACAATACCATTTTAAAATAACACACATTCCTTGTTTCTGAGCTTGGCATCAAAAATCAGAATTTCAAAACTGAATAAAATGACCTAAGTATCCACATTTTATGGTGTTAGAACCTCAATGATGATTTTTGATTTTGCTATCGTGTTACTCCGCGTTTAATAATTTAATATTTTCTAACCTAAACTAATATTAAAAAAAGATTAGATTTTTTGTTTGTTGGTGTGTTACGATCTACGTCTAAAAAACTACCTATTATTATAAAGTGGAAAGATTCGAGTATTTGTTTATTTGTGTGTTACTGATTTTAAATATTATTTTATCACTAGCTTCTGCCAGCGGCTTCGCCCGCGTGAAGTTTGATTATTGTCCCATGGGATCTTACTACCGGAATAAAATGTATCCTATGTTTTATGTGGGTCAAAGCGTGATGATATAAACGTAAGAGTAAACAAATATAATAATAATAACAAATCTCCGAACTGCTAAGCTATCGGGAGTTACACGTGTTATTGTGAGTCAACTATAAAAGATAGACATATGCTGTCTTGGGATATTTTTTATATAATTTTATGTGGAATATTTCCGTTATACATGATTTCTATGTAGCTTTAACCATTAAGGCTGCACACGCGACGGAAGCTAAAAAAACCAAGTAACTTCTCCCGTTTTCCCAACATTTCCTTTCACTGCTCTGCTCCTATGAATGGTAGCGTGATGAAAAGTATACTATTACCTGCTCAGGGGTATGTAGAATAATTGTACTAAGTTTCGTTAAAATCCGTCGAGTAGTTTTTTTTTCTATAAATAACATACAGACAGACAGACAGACAGACAGACAAAAATTTTACTGATTGCATTTTTGGCATCAGTATCGATCACTAATCACCCCCCGATAGTTATTTTGTAAATATATTTCATGTACAGAATTGACCTCTCTACAGATTTATTATAAGTATATATAGATTACAAAGAGTCTTTACTGAGTAACAAAGGCTATATTTTATCTCCGTACTCTAGCAGGAACGGGACTAGGTACGCGGGTGAAACCGCGTGATGTCCGTTAGTATAAAATATAAAAAGTTTTGTTTATTTCAACGCGCGTAGGTGTCTATTTGCCATTTTTTTGCATTAGACTGCTCTAATGCCCTAATTCTTGAGGAAAGTTATGCTATTGTACATTCGGAGTGCAGCAAAAACGGCGGGTGAAATCGTGGGGCATTGTTAGTAATTAATAAGTAATATATTTATTAAGCTACAGTGCAAAAAACGTCGATATAATTATAGCCATTGTGTCATTAACATTATAAACTGAGTACCTACCTACCGCACCAGTAAGCACACAAGAGGCAAACCTCACTTACTTCCGTAGATCCAACATCTTTTAATTTAGACTAAAAATGTAGAACTAAACTAAAAAGTAGTAAGCCACGAAACGTTTCAAAAGAGTGAGCAAACAAGGCTTATATCGTACTGAGTCTAATTAGTACACGAGTTAGAATAGCGTGCAGCGAGTCAGCGCTCTGAACCAAGGTCAGTAGCCTCGCGGCCGTCGACGCGAACGGGTGTGTCCCTTACCGCGTGTCCACGTAATCACGACAAAAAAATGTCGACTCTAAAAGAAAAAAAAGTGATCCTAGAAATCTTGGAGAGATACAAAAAAATGCCACTACTGTGGGATAAGAATCATAAAGATTACAAAAATAAATACCGAAGGACAAATGCCAATCTAATACTGCTTGAAATTTATAAAGAACTTGACGAGAACGCAAATATGCAAACGTTTACTAAGAAAGTTCTTAATTTACGGACTAATTATTACAGAGAGTTACGTAAGGTTAGTATAATCAACTATTTTCTTATTTTTCTTACTTAACCTCAAATTAATCGTACTAATTTTTTGTTCCTTTGTTTACTGCCGAGAACTATGTAACTAATCTTAATGCAGATAGGGAGTATCTAAATCTATTTTGACACCAACGCCATCTATCGATCCTAATCTAGGGTTCTTTCTTTTCATAACAGGTTAAAGAGTCACAAGCAAATGACGTAGGTGATGACAATGAAATACATGAACCCACGTTATGGTACTTCGACGCCTTATCTTTTCTTGGTGACATTGGAAGTGAATTTAGCCAGTCGAAGCAGAAGGATCCTTTGAAAACTGAGGTAAGTTTGTTTGAAACTAAATCATAATGTTTTGACAAAACAATTTTGAATGTATGTCTTTCATCACATTTACAGCCCACATTGCCGCCGTTATCCAGGCGGGTGAAACTTTCATACATTGGTGTCAAACAAAATGTTCATAGATAGTGCTGCCATCTGTGTGTTTTTCTTTGAACACAAACTTTTCAATATTATTGTTTGACTGTTTTACAACTGTCATAAAGAGAATATTTTGGACAACTCGTCAGTGAAGTAGATAGCCTAGCGGTGAAAGCAGCTGCCTTGTGATTAGTAGGTATTTGTCCCAGGTTCGAATCCGCAGTCGAGAATTACTTTTTGTATTTATTTTGTTGAACAGAAACTAACAGTGCCATCTAACAGTTGAGGTACACAGTTTTAAAAACGAAAACCGGAGTTGCGCATCTATCTTGTATTATATAGTGTATTATCTATGCCCTTATATTTGTTCTCTCCCCATCTCGCTCGCACCTATGTAAACCTCGGTCTTACGTTTTCTCATACTGACTCGCTTGCATGCTAGATTTAGCCAGCTAAATTCAGCCAAGTGGCGGAATCTTTTGAAGTGATTGTACTGTTTTGGTGATCATATAGCATTGTTATTTGATATAGCAGAAAAACGATGGACGTATAACGTCACGCCTAGCGCCAGACCATTTCAACAATGATTTTTCTCTCATTTAATAAGTATAGGTATATAAGTATAGGTACTTACCGTATCTTGTATGCGTTTAGGCGTAGTTTTATTGTGATTGCTTTGTTAGGGCTCTTGTACACACACGGGTTTTCGCCGTGAAAATCTACGGTTAATTCTCCGTGTGTAGGCACGGTCGTCAGTGTTGTATGGATTACTGTGGAAGCTTATAGACGTGCACGGCGGTGCCATGACTTGGCCGATGTCTCGGACAAGAAGCCTAAGTCTAGTTGTTGCAAGAGCTACTTCTGCTGATTATGAAGTTCTGGGTTTAATTCCCAGCATTATCGGAATTTTTAACCTGTTTTTCTCAGTTTTGTCATTAGCATCCTAGAGTCCGAATTTGTACTCATCGATGGCAATAAGCTCACCCTTATAACATGGTACTGGCGAAATATATGTTGAGAAAGAGACTTACTTACCTACACTTATAATTGATTTCAGGTTATTTCACCCTCGTCATCGGACGGAGAAGGAAGTTACCAAAACTCAGAGCCAACCAGCTCACCGCCAATCAAAAAGAGGAAATTTACAAATCCAATCGTGTACAAAAGTACTAATGACATCCGCCTTGAAGCAGAAAGATCTCCCGAAAAACCTGTAGATATGAAAAATGAAGATTGGGAGATATTTGGAAAAGCCATAGGTCTGCAACTGCGAGGTTTGGATAAGAAACAACTGACGATAGCACAGAAACTTATATCGGATTCGATTTATTACGCAAAGTTTGGTTTATTGTCTCAACAAGCATATATTAATCTTGGAGTTGCACCATAAAACAATATTGTTATAAATATTAATGTTTTTATTTTATTTGAGTCGGTAGCCGCTGTTCTTCCTACCCTGTCAAAAAATGGTCACTATTCTCTTCAATGGCATGTGCATTTGAATAGTATTGATCGTTCATGAAGGATGTGAGTGCTGATACTTCTCAGAACCATGTACAATGAGGACAGGACATATCTAACATTCCGTTCCTAATAGCTGATAGAATAATATTTAAGAAATAGGTGGTATTTAGTAGTATTTTTTTTGCCTTTGACAATGACAACCGACTTTGGATAGTCTTCATCAATTTGTTTGTATTTCAGTAAATCTTTGGACACAACATATTGTGATGTTACAACTTGGAAGTGAGTTGCTCGCAATGCCCTTGTCTCAACAGCTTTGACAGTGGCAGTGCATTACGTTTGTCGTAATAGTTTTTCATATCTTTGATTGTGTGTATTGTGTGATCGAGCGTTTGCAAATGCAAATTTTCTGGAGCTTCGTTGAACTTGTATAATTTTGCAATGCATTTGAATTTTAATCCCCTTGTTGTGAACTTGCTGAAGATTGACTTGAAATGATCTCATCAGTTGTATTACAATTTGTCAATCATGTCGATTCAGTATGTAACAGCCGTCTTGTACATAATAATTATGATTGATTCCACTCATATTGCCCCACTGGTCTGCCGTATTCCGCTTCCACTCTATCTCAGCGATTTGTATAGGGTGATCGGTACGCCATGCTGGGGGCTTTCCAGACTTTCGCTAGCCGAACCACATAACGATGGAACAAAAGCAACGACTTACTCACTAAAATATCTTAGGCAGGTAATTAAAACATCAATATTGGGAAGTATAAGTTATATTATAATAAAAGTTTATATAATTAAATTACAGCGTAAATTTTTCAGTAGGTACATAATAATATCTAGCACAGTGTACGAAATACATTTTTCACAATGTGAGCATATTTTATCATGTTTAAGTACAATAGCTTACAGTAAATATCTTTCCATAGTGAATGATCCAGTATCGGCGATACGTCAATTCTTCCCCTTAATTGAAGTATTACCCATACATGTTAATGAAGGTGATGTTATTTTTTAATTTATATATTTGTTCCTATACATTTTTGTTATGCTTTTCGCTGTTGTACATAGTTTATCGCAGAACCACTAAATGTACTCACATTTTGTGCGCATTGCATAAAATTTGGTCTAAGCATCAGAGGTGCAATGAAGTAACCTATGAAATAGTTATTACTTTTTTTACTCTGTGTAAATTTCCCCGATTTACACAGTGACAAGACTAACGATACTAAAGAACTCAGTAAGTAATGAAATCTTAACTTCGATTCACAACTCTCTCTCATAGAAATGGTTTAAAGAAAAGCAATTATCGCTCTTACACTAAAATTTAAAAGTCTTATTATAGTTATAGAAAGCAGCATCCAAGCTTCTCACCGTTTATTTAAAATATCCACCGTTCAAAATTCTGATCGCTCCCTTATGGAGGATGGTCCCCGTAAATAAATATTTTTAGTTTTACGATGCTTATTTAGTAAGCTAAACTTTATTTCTAAGGCAGGGAGTAGAATCTAGCATATGTACTTACATGGGATACAGAAAAGAAGAAACCATTACGACTTATCTATTAATAATCGACAATTTAAAACTATCAAACTACAAAAATGTTTGCCAAAAAGCTTTACTTTTTCATTGCTAAAAAAGCTTACGTAAATAACCTAGTCGTTTTAATCTATGAATCGTTGAACTGTGCTCTACCTCTATTAAACGTGACTTATATTGGGTTGTGAATGTGTTCATAACTATTACTTCAACATTACTTACTAATTTTGTGTCATTATTTTATCTTATTACCAAAATTATAATCACGTGAGACAAAACTTTATGTAATTTCTGAGGCACTTTCCAAGTGGCTGAATTAACAACAGATATAGTGCGTTTTATTGCTATAAAATGGATGAATATAAGCCTAAATATTTGTTGAACCATCGGTATAATATATCACAAATAATTCAAACGATGGACTGGTTTTTACAGTACTTTTATAATATTCCTGACCTTTCACATTCATGTTAGTATCATCACTTACATCATTCTTTAAGATATCTTTTATCTTATAAACGTCTCGATCATTATCTTTTGTATCATCATTCTATTCTTTAATATCAATTTAATGATTGTCATGTTCATTTTACACATCTGGTGCGCGAATTTCGACGGTGACTGATGTCGGTCCAGGGGTTGTTGGGGATCTAAGAGTAGCTGATCGCAGAGAAGTGGCAGAGTGTCCACTGCTTGCTCGAGACCCACGCCGGGACCCTGTAAGCAAAGAATCATCTGTAAAGCCCGTTTCTGTAACACAAAATGTTGAAGGCAAAGCATGCTTAGAGCATGATTTCGAAAAGGATCACATGCGAAACGTATCCTTATTTAATGGAGTATCATAATTTTATGAGTGAGAAGCTTTACTGGAATCAGTTTTAACTATTCTAATAGAAGGTCTTTGCTAGAATTTTGAACTCATTCTTGTACAATAATATTGTTCCTTTTAAATTTTAAGAGTTATAATAGCAAAAAATCATGCAAGTATAACTTACATGTTTTTACATTTGCGTAGTTCATAACAGTGAGATTCTAATGGAAATTGATTCTACTGAATATTTTAATCAAATGAAAATAATGACATAAGTATTTAAATATTTTAATGTTATGTTTACAAAGGCAACAGTAGCTTGGCCAAAGCAGTATTTAATTTTGTTAGTACTTCTATATAGCAGCAATACAATAAAACTGGACTAAGATAACTTTCTAAAGTTAAATCAAATGCAAAAATACCTTCTTGACTGGTAACAACTACAAGTATCGATTTAGAGAGATAGAAGGGAGGAAAATTAAATCTTAAAATGGGACTTTTAGATAATGTACCAGTACGTAAAGACATATCAGTGTATACGCTACAAATACTTTTTGGAACCACATTTTAACGTCTCTGAGTCATCATTTTTCCAATGTTAAATAGAAGATGAATAAACCCTTTCGTCTTTTGCAACGGAGAAATGGGAATTTTAACGCTTTATAATACAGTTCCAGATTGCTTAAATGCTACGACACACAGAAACACAATAATAACTGTGAGGTCACTATTTAGTTGGCGTGAGAATATGTCGTAAATAATTAAATAAAATAAAATAATTTGTATAGTAGAAGTGTGTGCCTAATTAGAAAAAAAAATCTTCATGGAACATAGAACGTTCAATAATGGTAATTGTTTTTAAATTTTCAGTCAAATAACTATAACTAAACTAAACTAATGTGATATAGAGACACGAACCAGATGTTTTAAAAATACTGAAAACGGTTAATAGTACAGAAATGAAACTTACGAAATATATTTCAAGGTTTAAGGTGGATATGTCAAGTCTATTGTTGCTTTTGGAATTCAAATAAAAGGTATTGTACATAAATAGTAAAGTGCTACTGCTGATCATAAAGAAAAAGATACGAGTACATAAAAAGAAATTGGTGTCTTGCAAACAAATATCTCTTCAGATTTACTTTTAAAATACTTTTTAACATTTTGTAGAATATATTATAGATACGTGCGGTATACCTACGTTATCTGAAACTATAGATAATACAGAGCTTAACAAGCAAAATGATAGTCGTATGTAACCTGAGGGTTTTCGGTGTAGCTGATGACTTTGATGAGGGCGTGCTGTTGATACATGAAATAATCATGATTAGCATTGTCAGTGAGCAGGGAAACGGGCAATAATAGCTTGAAGAAGAGCATTTAGTATTGGGAATAATCAAATAATCGTGTTCTGCACGAGGGGTTTTAAAATTCCAAAATGTGTTGTTAAATGCGTGTGCGTAAGTTGATTTAAACTTGTTTTGCAATTAAGTTTAGTAATAGTCAACAATTCAGATAAAAGTGAGTTCGAGTGTTCAGATGTTCGAGAGCCTATAAAGTCTCACAGTTTTTTAACCTCTAACGGCACCAATCTTAAAACAATGAAAATATTATTCTGTCACGGACAGCAACTAAACATCGACTTTATTTTTATCGAGGATAAACACATTAGCGATTTTGACAATAATGGCAAGTTAGAGGTCAAGCAACTGTTGATAAATTGCAGTGTCTACTTTTATAGTCACAACAAAACACAATACAAAGGATTTGCCCGCTCCCCTAAAATAGTGTTACAAAAGGACTTAAGGAAAAAACACCACATTTAGATAGTCAAAAACATTTAGAATTGAAAATCTCTCACATCATTGGTGCAGTACACAAAATACAGTCTGCTGCAAAAATAAAAGCCGAGGCTGCAATTGCAGAAAGTGAAGTAAATAAGAATATAATAATATTAAAGTCTCAAAACAATTGTATCACTTCTGCAACTTACTGTACTAATAACATTTCAAAAGAAAATAACAGTCAGAATCATAAGGAAGAAAAAAAACACATCATGAAGTTAGGAACTACTCTTTATTACATGATTCGTAAAAATAATAGCTAATAGGACAATTGTTTAGCCCGGTGCGTTTTGTAGTTTTTGCCTTGACATTAGCAGGAACTAGAGAAAGGGGTGAATATAAAATATGTAGCAAAAATACATCTATCATCACCCTTATATTTTATTGTTTCAGGTTCTAAAAGTGTTCTAGGAAATTTTTCTCCACTACCAATACTCTGCATCAATACAATGAATTGTAGTAAGTATGGAAGAAACCCTCCCCATTTCTAAATCCAAAAACAATTTATTTGATTACTGCAATAAATGTAGAATGAGTATAACATTAATGCAACAATCAATATGTAAGTAATTACTCTATTAATCTCTAGTTATTATGTGCATGCTGTGGTCTCTTATTTAAGGAACACAGAGAAAATAACGTTTTGAACATTTTTACTTAAATTGTGTGTTTTTGAAAGATTAAGATTTATGTAATATGAAATAGTGTTTAATTTTCCTACTTTCACGCAACCATAGAGCAACAGGAGCATCGACAAGGATATAGTTTACGACCTGTACAGTGACCTATGATCCTTATATCACCCCCACAATGCACGGCGGAGAAGCTCCGACAAAAAGCTATAATCTAAGAAATAAAAAGTAGTTCCATAATAGACCACAGAAATAAAAACAATACACCTACTGTCTAAGGGTTCAATCGTATGATGTGGTAGGTGTGTCTACCTGGACTAGGCGAGTGAGGTCTAAGCTCCTGCTGGCTCGCCTGCCTAGATGGGGGACGAACGCTGACGCGGGAGCCGCGGCGATCCTAGAAATGTGAAGTTTGTATATGAAACCCAATAACACACGAAACAATAGTAAAACCGTTGATTAATTTAAAGAATATATTTTAACTACGACGATATTTTATAAAATAAAAGGCATGGCTTTAGCGTGTATCTGTACACTTTGCAAACATAGGACGAAAGTCGTTCCCAAACTACTTCACAACACCCTGTCCTCAGCTTTCCTCAATCTGCTTACCCTAGCCACCAGTACCTAAGGTTGTTGGTGAGTCCAGCAGGGGGCATCATCATAATTTGTATCGTAGCCTCGTATCGGTTGGAGGTATCAAACATTACCTACCTTTTTGGCGCAGCCGTGAGGCACACAGTACATACTATGTATTTCCTTTTTGTTACTTTTTTTATTATTATTGTGTGTGTGCTTAATACTGACGTCAAATAAACATTTTTTTCTTTCTTTCTTTCATTATTTGATGATGTTACAACTGTATCAACTCCGTAATTATATATTATGGTAGTATCGTAAAAACTATGTTACTAAAACGCCATTATTACTAGTCGTTAGTATTCCTAATCCTTGTTAGAAAATATTTACCTGTGAATGCAATAGCTTGGAGTCTCTCAGCAAGGACACGTTCATCAGTCGAGGATTGGGCGTATTGAAGATCGTGCGGTTTTCCCTCCATCTGGCCCTGAAATTGAGTGGTTTAAATACGATTAAAGAACAGTATAGTACAAACAAGGATATTCTGGGAAGCGAAAATTCTCATGCAGCCTGGAGATAGCAAAGACCAAGCAACCAATTACTGTATATTGATCCAATTAAATAAACTTTAAAGGATGAAAGTTATACTCGTAATAATAATAATTATGTGAAAGAGTGTTTAATTTTCGTTCTTTAACGAATCGACAGAGCAGCATCGACGAGGATATAGTTTACAATCTGTAGTGTAACATAGGATAGTTCATATCCCTCACAATGCACACAATGAAGGTCATTAGTAGGTACATTAATTTCAAGACTGTTTGAATCTAGAAACAATTTCTGCCTGAACAAAGCGAAAATCAAGCGATAAATCTCTATATGATGAGCCGCAACCTGGCCGCTTCTTTTAATCTGTAAACTCTATTCTACGCTAGGTCAGTTTAAGGTTGTAAATGTTACCTATAACGTGCGGCCTATAAATAAAAAAATGTAACAGGTATGCAGTAACAGCTTAAAACATATGAATTACCTGCTAAAGAGCCGTAAGACCACGCAGATGATGACAAACATGAGCGCCATGCCGACCAAGACTCCAATCATCGCAGGATCCAGAGTCCTCGTCGACTCCTCCACCGGCTTGACCGCTGAAAATGTTCGTTAAGATGTGTTAATAATCATACATAACATTTCGTTAGTTAGTACCTAGTACACTCAGATTTTGAAAGTTTTTATAAGACCCATATAAAATAAAACAAGCACAAACTGACACAAATCTCTATCCTGATAGCCCCAGTAATAGTGCTTAGGAATTAAACCCAAGATTTCTAGACCAAGAAGGAAGTCAACCTTTTTTATCATGCATTTGTGGACCTAGTTGTGGTCCCTTAGGAACTCTTTTTTGAAATGCCACTTTATTGATTAGTAGTCTTTACATTTTTATTAAATGGTTTTTTTTAACGAATTCAGGATCATTGAGCTGTCAAAAGGAACATTCTAACTGGTTATAACAGCTTATTCCTTCAACTGCAGCTTATTAAATGAACAACAAACGGTAATTTAATAAGTATTCAGGATTAGTTAATCGAACGCTTATTGAAATTCATAAACATCCCGAAGCATTCAGAAACTTGAAGAATTTTCATTTTATGTACCTAATTGATTACCCAATTACATAAAATAAAAATGCTTCAAGTTTGAAAAAAGCAATGGGTTTTGTAAACAATTCGCATCTATCTACAAAAGAAAATTTTCTAAAGCTGCTTGTGTTTTGAAAATGTTCATTTTCAAAATACAGGCAGCTTCAGAATAAAAGATGCTCTCAACCGCAAAACTCATTTAACATTCAACAAACAAGCATAACATAACGTGTCAAAACTCACAAGTGCAGATGACGGCGCCATCTACCGTCACCTCGGGTACCATCTCGAACTTGCAAGCACATCTTTCATTCCTGCATTCTGTCTTGAAATACACGTCCTCGCATTGTTCGTTAAACATGCATGTTTCGTTGATGCTGGCAGCTGAAACGAGAAAATGTGGTCTAATGTTAGTTTTAAAATAAATTATTTAGGTAGATGTAGAATGGGGGAACTCTATGAATTAAACATGATCATCTGAATAGCCTTTTCTCTATTATGTTGGGGTCGACTTTCAGTCTAACCGGATGTTGAATGAATACCAGTATTTTACATGGAACCACTGCCTATCAAGCCTCCACAACCACAGTACCGAGTAATACAATACTCCTAAAATATGAATTAGTATTGTGTGTAAAATTGACTAAATAAAAAGATCAGACCAAGATATCGGTCAAGATGAATAGGTTTCTGTCAATATATGAAAGGGGTGAGAGATACCTATTGAGCTACGAATTCTAAGTGTTATTTAAACATCCAAACTTTTTTTCTCTTGCCATGATAAAGAAAGTTATTTCCCCTTTTTTTGGGTTAGAAATCATCAAATAACCTCTCGCTCTGAGCGGCACTGGAGGGAGTGTCAAACTTGGACTGACTAAAACCCACCAATGTTCCTTCTTAGGCTTTTGTGTTCCAGGGCCGCGGTATCTCCTTCGAATAGTCCCACAGCTCTTCAAGACTCAAATGTCCCTATTCCTCCTGAATTGGTGCTCTAGCGGATTTTTAAGATATAATATGTTGCAGCAGAAGAGAAAAATTTCACCGACTTCAAGTAAAGTAGAACAAAGGCAAGAGAATGATTATGATGTTGCAGCAAGTTGTCTAAATCAGTATATTGCATTAACCCCAGTTACTGTGTTTGAATTAACGATCAATTTATACTCGCACGTACAACTGACGTTTAATAATAAACAGTAAATTAACTACACGTTCACAGAACCACAAGTTCAAACAAAGTCAAACAGAAGTCGAACCGTGAAACTGCAAGAGCACCTAAGTACTTCCAAAGTTAGAGCTCAAACACCTCACTTTAAGTTAACCACTAACTAGCTTACCAAGTGCCTCGTTGCTTAGTTAGCATAAATATTACTATCAGAATTCTAAAGTTTAAGGTTCTAAACGTGTGCAGTTTTGAACAGCTGTTAAATAAGCACCCAAACGATTACTGTGAGTGTACGGAGGTTGTAGCAGGCGGCGGTCTATAGTCTCTGCCTACAGGCATGGAAAAGAGACCTCTGTTCTCTTGGTAGGTAGCACTAATTGCTTAGCTTGGGTTCCGGTTCAAGGTAACAAAATACAGGTATTTTTCTTAAATCAAGCACAATACATAAATAAATATGCATCGTGGTTGATTAAAAACTACACTCTTTGGGCTCGGCCGTGCTAGCCTAGGTTGGTTTGTGGATGGGTGACCACCTATTTCATACCGAGTTTCTTCTAAGTCTCGGAAAGTTGGTCTCGGCTGTCATTTGTAGATCTATGACATTCGTTACAGGTGTTGCCCAAAAAGTTGGGTAAAGGCTAGGCGATGATGGTTGGTTGAAAAAATACTGGTCTCTATGTTACGGCAAGTAATTTTGCCAGCGGTAGCTTTGCGATGAAAATTCGTACGAGATATATTAAAACCTTAATCGAAACCGCGATGTCATCTCTCCCATAACGACCCTCAATTCAAAGCTGCTTATGAAATCAAGTGGTTGTGTTCACTCAAGTTTCCGTGAAAGCCTAATGAATATACTTAATTTTGCCGCATCTTCCTTCAACCGCAGTCATTAACGACCTTCGTATTTATTTGAATTTCAATTTTGTAATCCATCTTGAGTTTATTTTCCGTCAAAACATCATTTACTTTATAAAGTTGTGCGACAATTTGATTGACATCCAAACTCGCAAGAACCATCGTTGACTTGATACAAAAAGTACATTTATGATAGCAAAACTGTTGTTTCTAGCGTGTGCGCTATTTAAGAACAATTAGACAAGCATTTTCTGGTGTGGAAACGACGTTAAAGGGTTGGTAAACATTTTTGAAACGTAAGATGGCGGAGTTTAGAAGTACTATTAGATCTCGTAATGACGTAACGTTTCACTTTTTGCGACCACTATCGATATCGTGTTAAACTAAAATCATTTTCGTGTAAAAGAAAATGATACGAAAAGTCTTAAGTATACCAATAAAAAAGAGTTTCTTGACCAAAATGAGTTTCGACGTTGATCGATTCGTGAACCCTAACATAATGGTGACATATTGTCTAGGGAGAAGACGCTGCGAAAATGTGACAATATTTTCATCTTTTTCGAAGCTGAAATGTAATTTTCTGTTAACGTAACGAAGTCCTCTCTTTGATCTGGAACGTTTTCGTTTTCAATCTGATGAAGACTTCTCATTTTAAGTTCCATATTCACCAAAAAGATGACGGTCTGATTATCTAAAAACGGCTGCTTAAGACACATTTTTGTATGGGAACATGTCACAGTGAAAGCTGTTTCTGGATAATTCGACTGCTATCTTTACGGTGAACAAGGACCTAAGAATTTCGAAATAAACCTAGGTTAACACGGATCGCTTTTGTTTTGCCGTTCATTATTTCAACGACATGGAACACAACTAATAGGGATCACACACGAGGTTGAATAATTACCTGTACAACCTAGAAGTAAATACCTGTACTATTGCATGCTATAAATTGGTCAAATGTGTGTTACTAAATATTTTATATAAGAACTTCATGTAAGTACCAACCATATTTGTTGCAACAAATAAATGAATTGAAAAAAAAAGAATTGAAATTATCAAAATATACTGAGTGTCAATGTAAGCAACGGGATAACTTCCGCGATTTTAAATTATTCTGAGCTCCCGATATTTTAACGCTGTTGCAAAGCGCCATAATAGCAGGATGAGGCATTGCTTGGTAAAAGATAAAACAGGCATAATTATTAAAGTTTGTTAAAAGAAATAGCTTTAAAATTCTGATACAAAATTAATGATACGAAGTTATTACATACTGGCATTATAACAGCCATTTAATATACTTTATAACAGATAATATTATAATACCTACCATGTGATACCTAAACATCATCCGATAAGCCGTTGCTAACGTTACTCTTATCAGCGACTCTAAAACATTTTAGGTCTCAATAAACTAGAAGACGACGTGTTCGGATGAAATAGATAATATTAGCTCCATTGTATTTCATGAGCCATTTGTGCCATACGATAAATTCAGCTGAATAGTTTTCGTCTGTGATAGTTACTGATCCGATTAAATCGCGGTTCCCTTTGAGAGCTACCCGTAACACGATATGATTTAGTCAAACTTTTGTATCAAAATGAATGTTCACTCAAAATGTTTCGGCTTTGATAAATGGGTTGAGAACTAATTAAACTAGCAACCCGCCCTTGGTTTGCATGAATTATTATGATTTGACAAAATATCATGAACACGTTATAATAAATGGGTCAGTATACAACCAAGGCATTCTCTAATGCGATTCGATACTTTACAAGTACTTATTCCAAAAGGGTTATGTCTCTACAACTGTTTAAAAAAACATCGCAGTCCCAGACTTTCTTTATCATCATTTGCACAGCATATACCCAACTATTATAGGTTCGTTTTTCAGTTCAATCGGATTCAGCAGAATACCAACAGAGTTTAATTACTGGATGACATTATACCCCTTAGCAAGAACTAGTCATACTATCAGGCCACTGACCAACTGTAACAAAAATCTACAAATGGGACCCATCAACGGAATCAACGGAACCGTTTACAGCTGAATTAATACCAATATTTTACTTGAAGCGACTGCCTGTATGGCCACTTTAATTTGCTTATTGTACACTAGCTAACCTGCGCAACTTCGTCTGCGTCACCTAAGAGAGAAAAACGAAAGGAAAAAATTCCCCCTTTTTGCAACATTTTTCATTCCTGCTCCGCTCCTAATGGTCGTAGCGTGATGTTATATAGCCTAAAGCCTTCCTCGATAAATGTACTATCCAACACAAAACGACAATTTGAACCAGTAGTTCCTGAGATTAGCGCGTTCAACCAAACAGACAAACAAACTCTTCTGCTTTATACATAATATTACTCTTTTCAGAAGCCCGAAAATCCAACAATGTGTGATTGTTGGATTTTCGGGCTTCTGACTACTAAATGACAAAAATACATAAAATACTAAAATAAGTTCTAATTTTTCAAGTCTCCAAAGTCATCATTTTATGTGCAGTGTAATTTGTTCTATAAATATTGTCTTAAATGTTATCGGACAGAAAATCGTAGCTTTATTCTATAGCGTATCCAAGGGATAAAACCTAAAACGAATAGCTGGAGTTCCTTTCTTTACTGAATAAAAGATTCTCCCCATCAGCTAATAGAAACGTTATTCATACAGTGTCTGATGTTCTGGCTCAAGACTGTAAACATCGAAGGTAAATAAATGATTATTGCGGATTCTCAATTTTTCTTCGTTTCTTATGGGAGTAACGTTTTTTTCTTCTTTTAGTTAGCAGTTTTTATGTGGCTTTCACCATCTATACTAGTATTATAAAGAGGAAAATTTGTATTTTTGTATGTATAGAAGAAACTTAAAAATACTGGCACGACTTGAAAACTTTTTTCAGCAATGGATAGCTACATTATCAGCTAGTAACATAAGTTATATTTTATCCCCGTACGGGAACGGGATTATGCAGCTGAAACCGCGTGACGTCTGCTAGTCATTTATAAAATCTACATCGGAAAGCTTATGAGAACGTACAAATAGTTAAATTCTATTATCAAAGTAAATATCGAATAGTCTGTTATCTATCATAATTTGAATCATAATTGCAGATTTGGAAACTACAAAAACCATTGCATCCAATACCACCATTTCATTTGCCAGAACTACATATTGATTTGGATTTTCATCAGCAGAATCTACCGTGTGGATCTAAATGGAAATAGAACTTGCTATGTGGCATGAATATTAAATGCGGTTCTTTGTGTTGTTTCCATTCTTGATGAGCAGAGTTTTGACGCAGTGTTGTCTTCACAATCGCTGCCAGTAATTAAAACAAAATTCCAGCTGTTTCCAACCTACCATTGATTTTGCATAGCATTTTCTCAACAATGCTGGGGTCGGCTTCCAAAATAACCGGGTTCAGCCACAATCTAGTTGCTGGATAACATTTTACAAGTCTTACTAGACTTCCACTTCTTCTTCTTTTTTTTATTTCTTCTTCTTTCATTATTTCTTTCTTCTTCTTCTTTTGTCAGACTTTCGAGTCACTGACCCGACAACATTCTATACAAAGCCATTTCATTCCATATTCCATTATTTCCTGTAACGCCTGTCAAAGATCTACAAATGGCAGCAGGGATCAACGGCTTGACGTGTTTTCTTAGACATAGAGGAATTTTGGTATGTACCTCTACGGCATGACTTTGGCAACCATTTTTAACTTTGAAGATCGACCCATGCGGCTGTTTCTATTTAGCCACGAGCATCCCACAAAGCATGGTATAACCTATTGATAATGTTCACACTACTGAGGCATATAAATCCTGTCTACGAGAAGTTGTAGGCTGTAATCCCCCACGCGGGCCCAGTGCGTGTTGGTAGATGCCATCATCATCATCATCATCAGCCTATCATGTTCCCACTGCTGAGACACGGCCTCTTCTCAATGAGAGGGAATGGGCTCAAATCTACCACGCGGGCCCACTGCGGATTGGTAAATGTCACATGCCTTCGAATTTTTACGCAATAAATAAATTACACAAAGTAATGCGCTTGTCTGGGTTCGAACCCACGACTTACTGTTCGTAAGTCGCTACCACTGGGTCACCGCTGCTGCTCCCACCGTTGGTTACACTTACATTTCTTCGAATTTTCGGTTATAGGATATGCATGACCACTAAATTACAATGTTACATCTTCATTGTAATAAGGTCTTAGCAGTAAGCTTAGTGGCTACCGTCGGTCTCGTTCTCTCTATTCCAATTTCTGTAACATACACCTGTTTTCTTCAATGGAAAATTTTCATTTAAATCCGGAATTTGAGGAATTTAATGAAGATGTTATTATTTTTCTGCTTTCTCCCACCATGACTTAAGGCTTCTGGAACTGTGAAATTACTTAAGGTTTCAACCAAGCATTCTGTACATCAAACTAAGTAACTTTACGCAAAAAATATTAGGTACTGGGTAATTACTTTTGTTTAGGTATTTTTTTTGTGGTAGTATTCAATGCATCACTATCAAAAAATTGTGCTGATGGGAAGATTGAATAGAACGGGGGTCGTGGAGGTGAAAGACCTCCACGGCCCCGTAACAATCTTAAATTAATAACTTGTTTTTTACAAATCAAATCAAATCAAATCGTTTATTTGTGATACATGGGTTAAATGCAGGTGTTCATTACATAATTATAAACTAATAATGTTCATACCATGATCAGCCACTTGGGCATACAAATTATTAAATAACAATCAAAATATGAGTCGAAATTCTAATTACAATTAAGATTAAAAAAAAAAAAAAAAGATTAAATTAGATTGAAAATTTTGGTTCCAAGACTTCCAAGATATGGTGTAGAACAAAAAAAATGATCGCAATGATGAGTTGAACATGTGCAGTTTTTTTACACTTTTTATTTTTTATTCTTGAGCCTACTAAGTTTGTGATTGAATGTCGTCAACGTCATCAAAATCCACAATTTGTCTCTTACTATTTCTTCAAAGTTCAAAAGAAAAAATGATAATTACGTACAAAGTTCATCGTTGAAGTTTAAATTGACTATATAGATACAGCCATTTAAGTTTGTTAGTCACAAACAGGACTTGACTCACTCCGTTATCTGTACTAACTAGCAACAAACAACTAATGATGCAGAAGTTTTACACTAACGAAGTAAACGCGTGAAGTTTACGTGAATAAACTGTGCTGTTTTAGTTTGTTATTTTCATCGCAGTGCAGTGACATGACATATCGATGCCTTAGTTCACAATTGCACTAACTACAAAATTTTCAATTTTTACTTTTTTAATGCCAAATACACTAAATTTCATGCTCTTTCGTTTCCACGCATCGAAATACCGTTATTCCGTCTCTTTCTACCAAATACGTGGGTCACAGTTGTATTAAATGAGTTCGTTTAATGTTCCATGAATGTGGTATTATACTAATGATCTTTATTTTTGTAAAACCAATCAAGATATATTTTAACTGATTTTAAGTTTCTCAACTGCAGGAAATTTCAAAACACAAACGTATTATATACATTTGCAATATCTGCTCATACTTTTAAGCAGTGCTAGAAGAGTGTAATATGTGTTGGTAGTACAAAAGGATCAAGAAAGTTTGATGCACAAGTGTGCTAAGTACTTTTACTGGAAGGGGCTTGGCAATTTTTTAAGTGAACAAATACATTAAACCGTTTTGAGATATAGTCCGAATTGTACAAATGTATTAAGTGATGTGTAGTAAATGATGCACTGACTATGAAAAAAGAAGATAAGCAAAGATGCTTGAATTCAGATGAAGCTTTCCGGGCTATAACATTTGACCTTCAAGCTATCCTATCGGTACCTTTTACTGGAGACTGCAAAATCTATTATTTACGTAAATTATCGACGTACAATTTTACTATCCTAGATTGTCATGCTAACACTGGCTACTGCTATTTATGGGACGAGTGTAATGGCAAAAAAGGTTCTACTGAAATCGGATCGATATTGTTAAAATATCTTAGTAGTTTACCCGAAACTGTTACACATGTCGCATCATTTTCTGACACTCGTGGTGGTCAGAACCGCAATAAATATGTTACTCTAGTGGCTTTATACGCTGTCAATAACATACCTCACTTAGATACGATCGATTTGAAATTCATGGAATCGGGGCATTCGTATTTAGAAGTGGATTCAATTCACGCGTGTATTGAAAGAGCGCGAAAGCATAAAAGCATACCTATTCACTTTGCGTGAATATGCATTGGTGATAGGGTCTACTAGAATCAAGCCGAAACCCTACGATGTTATTATTATGAAACACGGAGAATTCTATGATTTGAAGGGATTCGAAAAAACTTTGAATTCCAATACAACAAACAATACAAAAAATGAGCCAGTACAGTGGCTGAAAATTAAGTGGCAGCGGCTGCAGAAAGATGGGGTTATACCACCAGAATATGAGCACTATTACAAAGATATTCCATCCACTTCTGCGGCTATTGTTAACAATAATTGTGATGACACTGAATCATCTGATGATGATCCAGATGAAGAGTCCATTGTTGAAGAAATTTAAGTTTTGATTCAATTTTTAATTACCAATTAGTAAAAATGAATAATTGTTACCTGAAACTGAAGTCTGACTTTATTAATTTTCTTATAAAAAATCTTATTTTAATGATTCAGAAACTAATTGTTTTTTGAAATAGCTAAAGATTGGCCTATAATTGGGCTTCAGTCCTTTTAATTTTTTTGTTGTGATTTTGAAATTTATTTTATTTGATTGTGGATAGAAACTGTTTGTGTTTTATAATAAAATTGTTGTGTTGTTGTTGTGTTTTATATTTAAAATACATTATGAATATGGATCACTGGTTTATTATTTTGCCTATTTAATGCAATATCCATAACTACTATTATCCTTCTTCTTGGACCTTGAACCAGCCTGGTAAAGCTGTTAAATATTTTTGAGTTTTTCACTTAATGCCGGTCAGCATAATCAATCTTAGTGCACAAATGTATTAAATGGGGGGTTTTATGTCTATTTGGCCATTTTGAAAAGGTTACGTTTAAACTAATATTACAATATTGAGATAAGATGGAGTAAAAGGACTAGTCTTATGAATAGATGCATATTTTTTTTGTTATTTTACTTGGATTTTCTACTGTTCTCATCTAAACTTTAAAAAACTTTAAAGCTCTCTCCTCAAAAATGTAAATTTCGTAGTTAGTGCAATTGTGAACTAAGGCATCGATATGTATAACCGGGAAAAATTGTTGTTATGCAAACTGAATAGGTCAATTTTTGGATACTTAGATTCAAGACATTCTTTGACCGGGCCGGCGCAGCGGAGCGTGCGTCGTTCATACAAACGTAATACCAAAATAATTTGTAAATCAAACAAATTCTTAAGGTAGTGTGTATTTCTTTTGATTGGATTACAGAATAATTCCTCATATCTCGTCTTTATGTCATTATTCTTTCAAAATATTTATTTGGGAACATTGTTATTCTGTAATCCATTCAAAATAAATATACACTACCTGAAGAATATGTTTCATTTACAAATTATTTTAGTATTACGTTTGTATGAAATTCACATGCTCCGCAGGCCTCTTAAGGTAAAATTGTTAGGGTAGCCCGCGAAATTCAAATTTTCTTACGTTTTTTGCGATTTGCAGGCCAGTGCTAGTTTGTTGATTAAAATATGATTCGTAGCTGTAAGACGTATGTAGTTACAGAATTATAACCGTTAAAATCATCAATACAACCCTCTAAGTTCATAAAGGTCGATTGAATTACTTTTTTTTTATAAAATAGGCATTCAATCGACTGGCCTGCAAATTGCAACGTCAGTAAATTTGAACCTGCGAGGTTCAAATTTTCTGACGTTGCAATTTGCAGGCCAGTGGCGCAGTCTACTCTGACGCAAAATACAAGATCAGGTAGTTGTAGCACAGGGCACGCCACGATAGTGGCGGTAAGTCCCCTCTTTGAGGAGTGGCTGGAGAGGCGCCACGGCGTCCTCACCTTCCGCCTGACGCAGGTCCTCACCGGACACGGATGTTTCGGGAGGTACCTGCACCGAATCGGGCGGGAGGAATCGCCCGGGTGTCTCCACTGCGAGGATCGACCGGAGGACACGGTGGAGCACACGGTGGAAGTCTGCCCTGCGTGGGCGGAGCTCCGCCGTGTCCTCGTGGCGGCGATCGGCGGCGGCGACCTCTCGCGTCCGGCCCTGGTTCAATCCATGGTCCGGAGCGAGACGGAATGGGAAGCCGTCGCCTCCTTCTGCGAAGCAGTCATGCTAGCGAAGGAGGTGGCGGAACGAGAGAGGGAGAGATCCTCTCTTCCCGGCCGCCGCGGGAGACGCAACGGGCGTCGGGGGCCACGTTGTGGCTACCGGCCACCGTAGATGCGGGCCTGTGGACGGCTGGCTATGGGCAATAGCTGGCCGTCCGGCCGTCTAACGACGACGACAGGCCGTGTCGACGGCGCGTTCGTGTTCCACGCGCGCCTCAAAGAGTGTCAGCAAAAAGAGAGGGGCCCGCAAGGGCCGAAGCCTGCCGGGGTTGCGGGCCTGTTCGAAAGAGATACCGCGGCCCCGGAACGTAAAGGGCGAGGAAGGAACATGGATGGGTTTTAGTCAGTAAGAGTCTGACACTCCCTCCCGCTCCGCCCAGAGTGGGAGAAGTCATTTGATGATTTCCCATCCTAAAAAAAAAAAAAAAAAAAAAAGGTAGTTGTAGCACCTGGGTAACCTGTTAAACCACCTGTTAAAGGTGGAAAACAAACTAAAACACTGTATTTCAGCCCAAGATTAAATTTTGACTTCAAAATGAGTAAAATAATTTATTTTAGTATAATAAAGAACATGAATTTAAAATATTTTACCCACGAAAAATCTCATTTTAAAAGACATCAACAAGCAAAAATAACCGTTTTATTTTTACTTTGTCAGCAATAAAACACGAACGGGAGCGTGGCAATAGAAAAACCGCAAACTTATGCATAATTTATTCGAAAGAAAATACTGAGCTTACAATTTATTCTGCACAATGTTACCCATTACAAGGGACGGAAGAAACAATTGAATGAGCCTCCAGAGGCTGTATACTGAGTCAAAAATGTACATTTTTATACTAGCAACCCTCGTCGGCGCGAGCGCTTTTTTGACACGCCGTTTTTGTACCGCGCACTGTATTTTTAACGTTACAACTTTAAGCTGAGTGTTGAAAATGCGTGGCAAAAATGTTCCGATAAAAAGAGATCGTGCATACATAGGCTTATTTTGTTGCAAATACAACAGCTACAGCAACAAGCTCACAAAGACTTGTTTTATGCTTGAATAAAGGAGATAGTTTTTTTTGGGCCCACCTGGTCGTTGCATTTATTATTCATAATAACACCAAAAAAAAGTAACCATTTTACTATGGTTTTAAAGGAAATATTACGTAGAAATGAAAACGGAATCTTAAAATCATAATAAATAAGCTATGTTATGATATTTTTTTGCGAGTCAAATCATTCCTGTTGTGGTCAATGTCATTTGACAGCAAATACTTACGTGAATAGGGGCGTTTTTCTGTTTACTAAAAAAAGTACGGTACCTATCCGTTGGAAATCATATGTGCTATATAATTATTATAGAATCAGAAAGAATATAAAAATAAATATTATTAAACTATGAGCATTTTTAATGCCATGTTTATAGGTTTACACTAAAATCGCATAGGTGGTTTAAACAATCAACGTGGCATGAAACGTTATAAACCCACTTTTTTTGTGATTGACAGACAACTTCATTATTTTGACATTTACTTTTTCTGTTTATTTTGGTTTTCGTAAGTGTTTTTGCAGATTTTTCGCATTTATTCCGGTTAGACAATGCTAAGCTAATTAAACCACTGGAATCTAGAGGTTATAAGGAAGAAATCAATGTAAGTTTCATTATTATATGCTAGAATTTATGTGGGAAACTAATCCTCGAACAAAAAAAATTGTCTCCTTTGTCATTTTTATTTTTGGTATGAGTTGTAGTTTTGTTACCTATACAAGACTACTGGATTTTTTGAGGAGCTCGTGGATAAATAGTAATAGTAGCACGGGCCTATCTTCAAGGTTCAGCAGCGCTGGTCCAGGTCGGTCCGTGGATGCGTAAGGATCCATAACATACCGAGTTTCCTCCGTGACTCGGAAGGCACGTTAAGCAGTTAGTCCCGGCTGTCAGTTGTTAAACTTTGACAGTCGTTACAGGTGTCCGAAAGCCTAAAAACCAGTCTTATCAAGGGGAATTGTAATACACAGTACTAACTAGGTTGTGGAGGCCAGAGAGGCAGTCGCTTCGTGCTTATTACCGGTATTGAGCTTTTCATTTATATTACAACATAATAAAAGGCTAAAAAGTACCTGGTGTTTAATTGTATCATTTTAAAAGTGAATTGAAATAATTGTAACTGTTTGCCTCACATTATACGAACGCCGCAGTTATGTATTCGCACGACCAATCACCTTAGTAAAGATGCTGGGTAAAAAAATGACTCAGAAAAGCCTTTCGGATTCGGGGTTCTAAAAATGTAACTTTCCCCTTTTAGATGCCAACGCATTTATCACTAGCGACAGTCATTTATCTACTAAAGTACCACCGATCAACGCACAGCTTAACCAAACAACTTCGCCTGCCGTATGCGGTCTTAATAGTAAAGATTTTTGCCCAAATGGCAACAATATTAAAAATCTTAGACCACGTTGATAGCCGCGTCATAGGCGTCTAGCAATTATTAGGTCCTCAACTGCAGTTGCATGGATAAACAGGTTCTGCCCGCGACTTCGTTCGCGTGAAATTTTGATATCGCAACGCATTGCCTGGTCAACGGAAGCTTTTTTCCCGCTTAACAAACAAACAAACTGTTCTGCTTTATAATATTAGTATAGTTAGGAAATTTTAGACAGTGGATCATGTTTTGTATAGCACGGCAATCACGGCGCGATTCTCCATTTTGCCAAATTGTATTTGCAGAGACATAACTAAGTGCGCAACCGATTGCCAGGATTGGCCAGTTATGCGTCCTTCAAAACCACTGCAATTTACGTCAAGGTGGTAGATGTTCCTGGAGTTTCACGAAACATAAACAACCTATAATATTCTCAATGCTGGTACGCAAGTCTACTCTTTTTGAGAGGGAATGAATCATGTATAATCTGTTTAATTTTATCATTTTAGAAGTGAATTGAAATAATTGTAACTGTCATGTGTAATCTTTCACGCGGGCCCAGATCGGGTTGGTAAAGGTCACATGTCTTCGAATTTTCAGTTCTAGGACGTGACCGTTTCCTCTCGATGTTTTACTTCACCGTTTTGAGAGGTTAATTAAATAAAGTACACAAACTAATGCACCTGTCTGGGTTCGTAACCACGATACCACTCCTCCGTTTCACGAAGTGTTAGGCTTAATTAAAATAATAACCTAAATTCTATCACACCTGTATTCCACGACGGTTTAGGCAAAACTTTACCTAACAGTACATCCAGATTTCACTAGCTATGTTCAAGTCCCATTTAATAGGGGGCGAGCCTATTGTCATCAACTGGGCACGCATCCCAACGCCGTGGTTGCTACAATTATTTGGGAATGGACATTCCCAATACCACTTGTCCCAACCTCATGCAAGGCAGTCCTTAATAAGGATGACAACTGGGTAAAAATAATATGATTTCTGTTTAATCGTTAGATTATCGAAAAATATTGGATGCGTGTTTATTGTTTTATATATTTTTTTTTAAAGTGACGTCATTTAATGGTAAAAAATGTACTGAAATGTGACGTCACACGAGCTTTTGACGCACTTTATCGTCTTCAATTAATGTTTACGTAAAAAAAGAAATTGAGAAAATCTGACGGATTTTTTTATTTTTTTTTAGGATGGGAAATCATAAAATGACTTCTCCCACTCTGAGCGGAGCGGGAGGGAGTGTTAGACTTTTACTGACTAAAACCCATCCATGTTCCTTCCTCGCCCTTTATGTTCCGGGGCCGCGGTATCTCTTTCGAGCAGGCCCGCAACCCCGGCAGAAATCTGACGGACTTAGGAGATTGTCGTCTACCCTAATAAATAAATTTAAATATACTCACGTTTCCCACATTTGTCCTTGTAGTTGCTGATTGGCACGTCGGAATGGCACTGGCACGTCTTCTGCACGTCGTCACACACGGCCTCCGGGAAGTGGCAGTCCTCGACCGTGGAGCACAGGTCGCCGTACAAGCCCCGTCTTAGTGGGTCTGGAAGGATAGAAACCTCGATATAACTACCATTACTATTACAATGAAATAGAAAACTACAGCACTGAATTGTTAAAGTAAAAAAAAAAATGGGGCAGTCATTGGGGACAGTTGATAGAAGTGAAAACTCGAGTTCAATTATTTTTGTTTTCTCAAAAAGTGTTCAACGCGCCTAAAGAAGTTTCCACTTATAAAAAAAGTGTAACGCGAAAAATTAACATCCTGTATCTTTCCGTGGTTGTTGTGAAAGATGACAGGGAAAAACATGACAGAAAATGAACTTGTTAAATAAATATTTTTATGCTGGATATTTATTTTATTTTATTTTATTATTATTTATTTGGGAAAACAAACGGTTACACATTACAGTATTACATAAAACTATATCTAGGGTGTGAGTAAATGTATAACCAACGACATTTTTCATATATTGTAATAACAAATAATTTTAAATCTAAACACAATGCGAATTGCGCTAACAATTATTAAATGCGAACAAATTAAATATTACATAATGAGAATTATATGAGATGGATATTGGATGATTTCTATAATATATATATAAGAAGAAAGAATATATTGTCATGATCGTCACCTTTGGTGGCCGAAGATTACATGCATAGCATCCAATTAAAATGTTGATTTACTTAAATTTTATTATACCTATACCATAATGCCGAGTCATCATCATCGTCGAATCATCCAGATCCTGAAGACTGCTAAAGTATTCTTCTTTTTAACGGGTCTATGGCAATCAATAATGAAGAAGTCTAACACTGTAGCGTCCTTAAATTTGTAGTGGCCAGGCATGTAGGAATAAACTTCATAAAAACACTCTAATTCTGTCTATTTCGTTCAATCATAACAATATTATATGCACTTAAAAACCATAATAACTTAGTAACTTAAAAAAAAAAATAAAAAAAAAAACGTCACAGAGCTTTTCCTCGACGCTGTCAACTGGTAATATCCCCATGAGTTTAGCAGCGTTGCCACATTGTATGGCGCTAAACCTCTGACCAAGGTTAAAGCCAGAATAAAAAGAATTAAGTAAATAAATTATTTTATTTTTTAATAATAATTATAATATGTCCGCAGCTACTCGTACGACTAAATCCTCGGACGGCCTACTAGGAAATAAGGCGTCACTACACCCACCGGCCTATTATTGAGGGCAATTGCAGTGCGTTCAGTGACTGCAGTGCGGTTCATTGCACCGCCGGCCGCCATATTGATTATGTGTTGCCATGCCATGGGAACTAAATTGACGCAATTGTCATTAGCCTAGGCAAAAACTGTTTCGTGTTAATTTTTGTAAAAGAATTTTTATTTAGCATGATAAATTATTGTTTGAATAAATTATGATGTTGGAGTTTTATTTTTATTCAGTTTGTCATAGTTAATGTAATTTGAGTGATTTTAGTTTAATTTAATCATTAATTTACTTTTAGATAATTTCAGTTACAAAAGTTTAATTTATTCAAACAAAGTAACAAGTAAAATTATATTAGAAATTTAAAAAACCCCCGACAAAAGTTAAATAGAAAATAATTCGTTAATTCACCATCTAGGATTTTTTATTTATCATAGTGTTATAGTATTTTACTAGTCAAGCCCTTTCATTTGATACCCACATTGCGGGAGTTATTGAATAAATATGTAACCCGCCATTTTGTGGCGGCGGCCATCTTGGACTGATTTTTATCAAACATAGCTGAGAACACTCCCGACTAATTCTCCTTTCAAACACAAAAAACAAAATCAAAATCGGTTCATCCATTCGGGCGCTAGGAATCTAAGATGCCACAGACACACACACACATACACGTCAAACTGGTCACCCAGTCGTTTTTGCGTCGGGGGTAAAAATTCATAGAATTAATTTTTAAAAAACCTGTTGTGGAAAGGTTTTTTAATTTTCCAATTAGGGAGACTACATTATCTAAAAACTAATTAAAATTCACCTGGCTATGTTGTAAAATTAAGTCACGATGTATGTAGTTAATTATAAACTTTGTCTGTAGAAGTGAAACGACGATCTCGTTATTTTAATATGTCATTTATATTCATGAATAAATACATGTTTATGTACAACGATAACAAACTAAAAATTCATCAGGATACAGTTCAAAACCAACAAACCTTGTTATCCTTATTAAAAAAAAAAAAACATACAAAAACTTAACATAATTTGGTAAAAAGTTATGATTAATTCAGTACGAGACTCCACAGTTGTTTAGGCTAAAACTAAAATTCAACAAAATATGAACAATATCAACTTTTATGTCACGTAAAATATTATAAACACGATTTTTTTTGTTCGCAGAGGAAAATTCAATGTCTATCTGTCGACAAGGACGCTGTTATTCCAGTTTTTCCTTTATGAATATTTTATTCAGTCGAAGAAACAACGTAGTCCTACTAATATTATAAATGCGAAAGTTTGTTTGTATGGATGTATAAAACTCCAACATCATAATTTATTCAAACAATAATTTATCATGCTAAATAAAAATTCTTTTACAAAAATTAACACGAAACAGTTTTTGCCTAGGCTAATGACAATTGCGTCAATTTAGTTCCCATGGCATGGCAACACATAATCAATATGGCGGCCGGCGGTGCAATGAACCGCACTGCAGTCACTGAACGCACTGCAATTGCCCTCAATAATAGGCCGGTGGGTGTAGTGACGCCTTATTTCCTAGTAGGCCGTCCGAGGATTTAGTCGTACGAGTAGCTGCGGACATATTATAATTATTATTAAAAAATAAAATAATTTATTTACTTAATTCTTTTTATTCTGGCTTTAACCTTGGTCAGAGGTTTAGCGCCATACAATGTGGCAACGCTGCTAAACTCATGGGGATATTACCAGTTGACAGCGTCGAGGAAAAGCTCTGTGACGTAAGCACCTAGAGTGACAAGTGACAAGTCGTTTAGCACTAACCGGTTTAAATAAAAGTCAACAAAACATTTTTTTTAGTTTCTCTGGAAAGCTCGATAAGAATAGTCATTTGTCCTGCAGTGAAAAATAATTGAATGGAATCTATTTAGTGTCCTGAAAATTTTGATGTTAGAACGTGTGTTTACTTCGCAACGCATTGTCTAAGAATGCGTGCAGCGGTGACCCAGCGGAGGCGGCGGGTCGTGGATTCAAACCCAGGCAGGAGCATGACTTTGTGTAATTTATTTCATCACCACTGCTCTCAAAACGGAAAACATCGTGAGGAAACTGCCGGAATGTCCTAGAACCAATAAATTTGAAGACAATGACTTGTGACATCTACCAATGCGCGCTGAGCCGCGTGGTAGATTATAGCCCATTCCCTTTCATAGAGAAAAGTCCTGTGTCCCAGCAGTGGGAACATTAATAGGCTGACGATGGTATTTAAGAAAGATGCTTTTACTATGACACTATAATTCGTAAGGGGTAGGAGATGAAGCTATGCTCGACGTATAACCCCATTTCTTACCCCAGGTATCCATAAAAAGAACTCATTCAATCACTAAACTACCGTCTGCGATAACTTTGAAACGAGGAAGTCGTGCGTAGTAGTGACGTGACAGGTCATTCTGGTTGATCGAAGTACTTCGGTTTATGGTAGAGTTAGCAACGGACGGCACTATATCGTGATTAGATTCGATCAAATGAGCAATGAAATGTGGAGCGTAAGTGTATTGTATAAGACATGTTTTCACACAAAATTGAGCACAAAATTCATGGATATGGGTAGAAAATTAATAGTGGAATAGAACGTAATATCTAACTTCATTAAGCCGACCCAGTGATTTAGGCCTCGCTTCTCAAATCTCTCGGTTCAATTCATAAATTGACCCCAATTTACTGGGAATATCGCTAGTCATTTTCAGAATGTTTGGTTATTTACTCGTATAAATAATATACCTACTTTGAATCAGGGACCAATAACATTTTCATCACTTTGCTCCTCTTTTCCTAATTCATTTGGGCTTGGTGCTGCATCTCTTCTTATTCTATACTTCTCTATCATTCGTCATCTCAGTACACACCTCCTTTCTCCATTAGCTATATCATCCATTAGTCAGACCAACCATCGTCGTTTCTTTGCACTTCCTCTCTACTCTTAAAACAATCTACATTTATAATCAACGTCACCAGGGACCAATAACTTCAAATGCATAAAACTAGAAACCTGGTGTTTCATCTTACATAAGGTTATGTGCGCACTACGAAAATAAATCGTTGCGACTTTTAAAGTGCGAAATAAAGTCACAAACGACAATAATATTCCTATGCGCACTACGATTTATTATCTGTCTGACATCGTCAAAGATCACAAGTTGACTTACCGCTGCGCTTGCGTTAATTTCCGCAATGCGCGAAGCCAGTACCGCTTCATAGGGTACAAAATATACGTACATGCGAAAACAAATCGCAAACGATTATTGTCGCAGTGCGCGCACCGTAGTACATTTCTATTGTTCACAGATTGACGAATTTTATTCGCAACAATTTATTTTCGCAGTGCGTGCATACCCTAATAAAACAATCTGAAATTATAACCCACCTTCGCTCTGAATTCTTTCCTTTAATCAACATTTTACGTTCATAATTTTTCTTTGACTCGCATGGAATCTTTCATTACTCTTCTGAGACTTAATATAGGAAAACGTATCGGTATCAAAGCCCTATCGGCACAAAAGAAGGGGAGCTTAGAACTGATTCACACACGTTATAGGTACACGTAATACAATATAATCCTCTTTCACTGTCTGTTTCTGTTACGCAGTTTGGTGGGTACATAAAATGTACAAAATGTTTGGTCCCTAATAAATGATTTATTATTATTATTATTTATTATTATTCAAAATGCGAGGCTTTGTATACGATCACCTGTCAGTCTGGCAAAAGCACTAGACATATTGAAGAGCATTTAATCATATGCAAAGTCACTTTGTAATACGATAGCATGTGTGGAAAGGATCTTTTACTATCGCGCAAGCGGAAGGGTTAAACCCATATATAATCGCGCTACAGTCACGCGTTTTAATTTGTAAACATGATTTAAGGTTCTCCCTAATCGTTTGATAATGTTCACCGATTACAAAATCATCTTCATTCTCTTGCTCTTATCCCAATTCATTTGGGGTCGGCTTTTTTTTACTCCTTATCTCATCAGACACTTCCTTTCTTGCCACATCAGTCCATCCATTGTAATGCAAATTTTATAATTACAAATTACAAAATAGGTCTATTTATTTTGTCACTACACTAAACATTGTAGCAGTACTTGGAGAGCGTATTACCGTTGATTGGTGGTTTACTTACCGGTGGATGTAAGCTCAGCCGATCCGAGCTGAGGCAAGCAAAGCGCTAGGAGCGTCGCGAGCGCGGCGAGCGAGGCCGCCGCCCGCTTCGAGCGCTCGCCTCGCATGCCGCTCACAGCACCCGCGTCACATGCCAATGAAGTGCCTGCAACCAAAAGAAAAGCTTACATTAAAGATACAGTAACATGGAACATAAAAACGTCTAAAGCCATTTCAATAGGGTTTAGAGTTTGTTTGGAGTCTACATTAGATCCAAGCTTGTATTTCTAAATTAGACTCTAAACTTAATAATAAACCCTTCTACAAGTGTTTCTACATTATGTTTGTTCTGAAACGGTTTTGCTACAGATACAAGATACTGTTGGCTTAAAGTTCATACACAAAGACTTAGTAATGAGTATGAAGTCTAGACTTGTGCAAGGTTCAATAACCTGCATTGGTATGTGGGTATTGTGAAATGTATTGCGCATTTGTTATTGTTTTCATTTTGTATCAGTTGCTCAGACCAATATCAGTCATGATATTATATGTATGTCATGATATTATGTATTTCAAAGAATTTTTATATCTACGTAACTTATCCGCGAAGAAGACATAACAATACCCGCTTCGAAATGGAATAAAAAAAGACGTATGGCACTAGGGGACTGCCGCGGTAAAGCTATTGCATTAAATTTGTTTTTTACGGGGGGTGTTAGGTTATTTTCGATTCGGTCTTCACGCTCAAGGCCCGCGATAAAAGCTATTCAATAGCTTAAAAAAACATTTATTTGTATTCCTACAATAATTTCTTGACGACATTTAAGATTCTCAACATGAAAAATCTTTATCCGTTGAAATCTCTGCTCGATAGCACCCTACATACAAAGCTGTCACGCTTCGGATGGGATCACCAATCTCTGCCAAACAAGATATCCAAAAACATCACTTTGGAACCAGCTTATCTCGGTCTTAACCCGCACCCAAACAAGATAAGCAAAACGGAACCTTCAGCCATCCGAAAAAAAACCAAAAATGAAATACACCTTATTTTCACAGCCCCAAGACACAAATATTTTGTTCGAAACAATCCTGAACATGTTTTCTTTCAGTAAACAATGTTGCTAAACACAATGAAATTTGGAAAGGGTTCCAAAAGGGTCTTACTGTCCTAAATAATCGTATTGTCTCACTAAAGTAAGGATAATACAACATCCCTTCGTTTCTTATGAAATAAGACGGTTGGAATTTTGAGAGAATAGGAAAGTAATATTTTGTCTTGTAGGCGTCGGGGTTCGTTGGAATTTTTGTTCCGTTTTCTCCTTCCACCTTTGTTTATTATTAAAATGTGAGGTATGATACGGAACCTTTATGATGTGGGACTTGTGACATGCCTGGCGAAATGTGGGTCTTAAATGTGTCTGTATTTACCTTCGGGAAATAAGATGTCTTGTATATTTGTACCCAATTGAATGGGAGTATATCAGATATTCAGATTTATTAAGTGAGATAAAGATATCAATTGTAACCCGTTAACTTTGTAGTTAATGTCTGGGACTCAAACCGTACTAATGTGTTTTTTTTGTTTTTTTTACTATTTTTAAAACAGTTTCAACAGAAAATCACTTTTAGATGTAACAGATACAATAATGTTACCGAATCAAACTGTAACCTTATAAATGTGTTAATAAGTGTTAATACGTGTAACTGAAATAATCAGTATTAGGACAGACTGCGACTAGATTTCGGCTATCTAATACTTTTTAACCATAAATAAGTACATTGTAAATTTGACAACGCTCAGTTTACCTGTTACACACTTATTAGACACTGTATCTGTTACAGATATGTTACGGTTACACTTTTGTAAGTGTTTTGGGTAAAAGTGTTGCATATTTGATTCTGTTACAATTCAACATGTAACACTATAATTCTGTAACCTTTATGAAGGTGTTTTTAAGTCCCTTTTTAAGTTAATGTTACGTAAAATAAACGGAGAGATGCACCAGGATAGCCCGCAAAATTAAAATCATTTTTTTCTAATATTTAGAATATGAAAACGGAATGAGTTCTGGGAACAACGGCAATATTCGTGTTACTCAAGTTTATTACAATTCACATAACACGCGTGACTAAAATCTGAATAATCTCTCTGCATCTTAATTTTTCATTATTATTCACAAAACCCTTGTCATCGACGAAAATTCAAGCTCCAAAAGACCCAAAATCGTATTTGACGTACTCTCTAAAACCAAAATTTGTGTTTCTCAAATTTATTACAATTCACATAACACGCGTGACAAAAATCTGAATTATTATTCACAAAACCATTGTCATCGACGAACATTCAAGCTCCAAAAGATCCGAGATCGTATTTGACGTACCCTCAAAAAATAAAATGCAAACTTCCCATTGACGGAGAGGAAGTAAAATATAAAGTAAATTACCGGTACCTCGTCTTCGCCTGCCACATCGCGGAACCAAGCCTTCTGAAGGAAATAGATTGCCGAGAGCTGTCGCAAATGATTACTTCGATCTATCATCATAGAGCTACGAGGCTTCTACGTCGTTCCTCTTTCCTCGAACGAGAAAATGGCATATGAGGATATTATCTGTGCTGCGATGAGTTGATAGGAGTAGGTATCATCGCGAAGAAATGTTGTGCTCTTTCGAGTTTCAAATCTAATGTAAAGGGTGTAAAAACCTCTTAGCGAAGCCGAAAAGCACTAGTTCTTCCCATCCTTGCGATATTTTTCTGTACCACACCATACCTGGGAACGTTTTATTTACGGAAATATTGGGGGTCAAATGTCCAACTTTTTGACAAGTATTTTTTTTAAACATCTGTTTTTACTGTGGGATTTTTACTTCAAACACCTCCACTACCCCCTTCTTTTCAATTCATCCATCCAGCACAACGTTTTGAGAGCGTTACATTGAGTTCTACCACAAAACATAATTACAATTAAACATAATTTTACCCCAAATAAAAGTCGGTTCCCAGCAATTATTTTTGCGAATACAGTCTGCGCGGCAAGAAGCTATGATTTTTGTAAACAAAAAATTTCTACCGAGATACGTAACGACAATTCAATCAACAAATAATACTCTCAATAGTTGTGTGGTACTGGAACGCATTTCACATGTTGGAATGTCCCATGGGGGTAAGCAGAAACTACGGAGCCACCTGTTACAATCTTTACATACTCCTGGTCATACAAAAACGTTACCAATCTAATAAATTGGGCCCAAGTTATTTTTGACGACATCATTGGCTGTGGCTCATTTATTAAATATTAACATTAAGAGAACAAAGCTATGGGTTTTTTTTTATAACAATAAACACTTACAATGAAAATACCAATTTATATTCCCGTTCAACAGCATTTGGGCATTTTCTATTGAGGTAATTTTTTTTTTTAATACGTATGAAGAAATAGATTGGGTTCGAAGTTCAAAATCACTGGGATTGTTACAAAATGACAGTGTGTTGTTACAAATCGAAACTGTGGTGTTGGATTCACATTTTTATTATATTAGTACCAATCGAGTATGTCGTCATCAAAGGCGAGTAAAAAATTATATTGTAGTTACTAATAACAGTTTTACGCTGCCAGTGTATGTTATTTTGTCTCGTATTTGATTTTGTCACGATAGTCATTGTCACGCAACAAAAATACGTTGCCCCGGCCTTTCAAGACATTAGCGTTTAGTTTTATAGGATAGCAACATCCGAAAGGCTAAGTAAGCTAGGCTGTTTACATCACGCTTGCTATCCCAGAAGTGTTCGGCAGAAGTGTGCTTAGTACGAGAAATACCACCACATTTCGCCAGTTATGTTTAGTAATAATAGGGGACGAGCGTATTGCCATCAAATGGGCACAAATTCAGGCACAAAAATATGGCTCAACACTAATGTCGCCGACCTTTTAAGAAAAAGTGTTTACTTTTATAGGATGGCAACATTCGTAAGGCTTATTGCTGTTTGTCACGAAATAGTGACATCCGTTTTTTTTCCGGACCTAATGTACTCGAATCGTATTGAAGCCGCCATTTTGCAAGTAAATGGGCTGGATTCATCCGGGACGTTATCTAATCGCGCAGTTTGAAAATCCATGTGAAAAAGTCGACCACGTGTGAGTTGAAAAACGTGTAGGCATTTTGTTAGATGTTTCCTTTACACGTGCTGGAAGACATCGCTACTTGACAAATATCATGAAACCTTTTTTCTTCACGTTTTGATCCCCTTGTGAAATCGCAAAATATGGAACATAAACGGTCCTGTCTTTTGATCGCGTTAACTTGCAAGTTGTAATTTTTCACAGCTGAAAGAAAGTTAAAAGGGTCGATACTACGACAAAAGCATCGATGACCAGTTGCTACCTCCTGTATGTTTTATTTCACTTCGTCTTTAAGGAGACCCCCACCGATGGGTCTCCGAATACTGATGTGTCTCCCAAGACCTACTGACTGGTAGGACCTATGTGACTATTTAGTTTCATATCCCCTTAGACCCACCAGGAACCACTGACCCACCTAGTGGGAAGACGAAGCGTTTTATTTTGGTCAAAATGCTGTTCATTGGGCTGTCTTTGTACTTTTTTAAGTTAGTGAATAGCGTATAAACTGCAACTTTGATTAAAATCAAACACCTGCAATCCACATTGCTGCATCTTCTAATAAGGAAGCAACATCTCTACTTGCCTTCCACATCGAGCTCACACGACACGTGCACAGCTTAAAGAAGTGATTAAGCACGGCTGCGAGCTCCACAAGGTTGAAGGAAAACGATTTATATTCACCGGGACGTGATAAATGGTGAATGTTATTTCATTTCCTTTGGAGACACGTTCACAAGTTCATGTATTAAAGTGTAGTTAGGTGACAACATTTTCTCCAAGTAGTGTGAAAGAGCGATTTTTAATGATTGATGTTGATTAAAATATTTTGTATCCGAATGGTTTCGCTCGTGTGGCTAAATCATAATTATCAGCCGCTCGGGTCGATCTTTATGTTAAGCCATGCTTGCCTAAGTTGGTCTGTGGATGGATGACCACCCTTACATACCGAGTTTCCTCCGTGCCTCGGAAAAGCTGTTGGTACCGGCTGTCATTTGTCCATCTTTGACAGTCGTTACAGGCAGTCAGAGACCCAAAAAGTCTGACACCAGTCTTACCAAGTGGTATCGTATTTCCCAGTATTAACTGGGTTGTGGAGGTCAGATAGGCAGTCGCTCTATGTAAAATACTGGTATTCAGCTGCATCCGGTTAGACTGGAAGCCGATTCCAACATAGTTGGGAAAAGGGTAGGCAGATGATGAGTGGTTTAGGAACAATAATCTGATTTAAAAGAATGTCCTGATGGAGTTTTTTTACTCATTCTTCTCCATAGAGATCTACGCTCTGAAATGGGCAACTACAGTTGAGTGCTTTCACAGTTTGTATGCCTTGTGACTGGAACTGTATTGCTATATTTCATTGTTGTCTTTGTTTCGACAGTTCAAAATTGCCTGTAACTAGCCTACTTGTAGGTTTCGATTTTGAATGAAAACTTCCCCTTTGTCTATTAGAGTAGCCCTTAGAACTCCTTCATCGTATTACCCAGTATTATTAATTGGGTTTTGGAGGGTCAGATAGGCAGCCGCTCCAGGTAAAATACTGTTATTCAGCGGAATCCGGTAAGATTATACGCTGACCCCAACATAGTTAGAAAAAGGCAAGTCAGATGATAACACAGCCATTCTATGGGTCATTTCTGTCCAGTGGACAGCCCCATAAAGGCTAAATGATCTTTTTTTTTGGGAAAACTCCGCTACAGTTTTCCCAAACCACTATAGCTCCTGAAAGCCGGAATCAACAGTCTCGACCACTAGACAAACGCCGAGACAATGAATCTCGATGAAATCCCAGAGAAATAATTTAACTGTCTTGGATCCCGCAATGAAATTAATCAGAAAATTATACCGGAGCAGTAGGAAAAATGGCTTAATGGATTACAACATTTAACAAACATGCAAGTCTTCATTCCTGACGAAACACTTAACTTCATGGTCACAACCGCGTGCAGAGTATACAATCCATTATGTTCCACTTATGTTCCAACGGGGAACCTTACTATACTAAATTGCATGTGCATGGGTAAATGTGCATGCAATTTAGTATAGTACATAATTCTGGGTAGCAATTCGACATTCAAACCACTAATTAAAAACACTGGCAAACAGCTTAAACATCCTTTTGTGTAATTACTGTATTTATGAATTGATAATGGATGTTTGAGTTTTGTCTAATGAACATTTCAGTACCGATTTTGTGTGGGTGTTTGGTTAGAGGAACCAATAGCTTTCACAGACTTATTAATTTGGTGAAATGTGGTTTGGGTGATATGATTTTACAACTAGCAATAGTAATATCTACACATATTTTAAATTAAGGTCGATTTTCGAATGTTTTTGTGACCGTTATATGTTCTTTAAATTTTGATACAGTTTTTATCGTCATTTATGAAATGTATTTATAAACAAACTAACACAAATTAAAAACGCGTCAAAACTCAACAAACTCAATATTAAACAAAGACTGTTATCGCTTGAACAATAACGAATGCGCAGATTGCGTCAAGTGATTCACGTTAGAGTCGAGGGCACGAGACAAAGTTGTCAATAACCAACCCGATTTACAAACTCCATCAAATCTGTCACCAAGATCCCGATATCAGATGTCAAAAGAAAAATACATACTAAAGAGCTTACCATGTTACATCAAGTCGTATAAACCGCGCGAAGCAAGACCGAGTCCGGAATAAAACTTTAAGACTTATATGAAAAATAGACTGAAATCATCAATCAAATCAAATCATTTATTCTTCGCTAACATACATTTTATCTATACTTGTAAGAGGTTGTTTGTTTGTTTGTTTGGTTGAACGCGCTAATCTCAGGAACTACCGGCTCGATTAGAAAAAAAAAATTGCGTTGGATATTTCATTTATCGAGGAAAGCTATAGGCTTTATAACATCACGCTATGACCAATAGGAGCGGAACAGCATTAAGAAATGTTGCAAGTGGGAAAAGCCGACGATGCGTTGCGATATCAAAACTTTACGCGAACGAAGTCGCGGGCAGAAGCTAGTTTTATAATAAAGTCAATCTTTTCGCTTTTCTGTGGTTAGGTGAAGAAGAATTCTAAAGTACGTATACCTATAACTATAGAGCTACTTATGATTTCAAACGTTTCTAGTCTCGTTACACTAACATTTAATGACCACTAAAATGATATAAACTGGCTCCCTCGGTTCAAGAGGCTTTCATTACCACAAGCTGCTTAACTAGCGGCAAAAGCGTGTTTGTCCGAAATAAAACTTTTCCTTAATCCTGCTTAAGGCCAAGTGCTCGATTAAGCCTGTCAAACCGACTTGTGGTCTCCGTTTTCAACAGAGCGGGTTCAGTAGGGGCACCGATTAAGATCGGTCAAGTTTTTACTTGTTAGTGGTGACTAGTTGCCACTCAATAATTATTTTTTTAAAGAAGATTAAGAAATTATTAATTTTTTAAAGTTAGTTTTCAATGATTGTGAATGGATGGACTGTGTAAAGCAAGGACGAAAGAGATATCTGATGAGATGACGAGTAAAAGCCATATTTAATAAAAGAATACATGCTGCGCGGATCACAAATGAATCGGGATAAGATTACAGAAAATTATAAACGGAGATAAATGACAAGCAACCAGTCTTCTTCTTCAGTCTTCTTCATGTACTATCTTTGATCATTCAATCTTTCAATTTTAATATATTTTTCAACAATAAAAAAAACGAATAAAAAAAATCTAAATCTTACTTAAAACTAATTTTTTATTGTAATTTTATTTTGTTGTTCATTTGGAAATATCTAGCATTAGTCCGTTCGCATGTATTATAATATCCTAGTTAAACAGGGAAACCTATAATTGGCCATGGTCACTGTCACATGCATATTTTGTGAAACATTTTTTTTTGTATCGCTGTTGATGATGAATTTTGAGAATGATGATTTTTCAATCACTGTGGTATGTAACAGTATTTAACTTCACGTTAAGTCCTGATCTTAAGGTTCAAAGCAAAATGGCGTTGTATCAACAATACAATGGTGGCATTGTCAAGTTGTAGAGGATTGACTTAAACTACTAAAATCTTTAATCATGTTGTATAATGTCAATCAACTGTTCTCGATGTAAACAAAATGTATAAAGGGTGTAAAACACCTCTTCACGAAGCCCACGACACCATACCTGGGAACCTTATACTTACGGAGATATGGGGGGTCAAAGTTGCCACTTTTTGACAAGTTTTTTTTTAAATACAAGTTTGTTTCGTAAGATTTTAACTTTTAACACCTCCACGACCCCCATACTATTCAATCAATCCATGAGCACAATGTTTAAAGTGCGTTACATTGAGTTCTACTACGAAACATGATTTACAACCTCAAAAAAAAAGTTTTCCCAGCATTATTTTTTGCGTAAAGTTACTTAGTTTGATGTACAGAATGCTTGGTTAACGGCTTTGTGATGAGGTGGTTTACACCATGTATATCGTGGATTGAAGGCGCCTTAGTGTAACAAGCAGCGCCATCTAACAATTAGTTTTGTGAGCTAATAATATCGTCGCCGGAAACGCACGTGCGCTCTGCCGCTTGGACACGATCGTCGGGAGAGGGGATGCAGCAAGGGCTGGAGAAGGGACCGAGTGTTGCGACAGTCGAGCTCCGACAGCCTTGGCAGACGCTCAGCACCAACGCACGTGTTTTCTTCTTATATTGTAAAACCATTGGTTTGAAGATAGATAGTAATTTTAACTTAAATTATCTTTTGTTAGAGTGCCCACGACAATGCCCACATCTATTTGAAACTATGTTGAATCGTAAAAATGCCGTGATACTTTGCATCTCAGCCACCCATGACGCGACATATATGTTTAATTTAACGCATTATCTGTCCTTTTCTCTTACTAGTAAATCTACTCACAAGGATCTGTTCAGTAACATCAGGAAAAAAAACTGTAAATAGTGGATCTTCTGCTAGACTTTTCTGTATGACAACAGTTTAAGGGTCGTTTGCCTACCCAACGAGGGCTTATCGCTACGTTAACCCCTCCAACGACCGTCATACGCCTACTCTTTACTCTTTTTGTGACAAAATACTCCCGACTAATAAGACAGTCCTGGATTTTACGTAAGACCTTATTCCAGATATTTTGCTAGGATTTACGTGAGGTTTACATAACGGATTTTGGTAGATTCTGTATCATAAGAAAAGGTTTAGGAGAGCTACACACTTTTTTGCAACAAAAGAAAGTTAGACAAATACTCACATCATGTTTTGCACAGCTTGGATAATTAATAGTGTTTCGAAACCGAACGAAACCGATCTTACTCCATTTGGTTATACCTACTATTATTATGACAAAAGCATCAAGTATATTTTTAAGAAGACCATAGTGCAAAAATTCACAATAGTAAACTCGGCATGCAAAAATACAAAAATAATTCGTAATTTTATATTTTTTTTTATAAAAAACTGACTACGAAAGTCAAAATACGTACAGAAAAAACACGTGTTGTATAATAATGTTATTTGATTCTGCCATCCACCTGTGCCTAATCTAGTCGCAACAAACATGTGTATAAATTTATTTACAGCATTTCCTAACACAAGATTCTTTCTAGACTAGACTACATGATATTATTTTTTGGGACTCAAGCATTATATTTCTGGGTTCAAGCATTATATTGCTTGTTCTTTGTTTCAAAATTAGAACAGCATGTGTGCTCCATATTTCTTTTGTTTTCTTTTCTTTTTAGTTTGGCACGAAGGTTTTTAGGTACGTGAGGGAAGGTTTTCTGTTTTGCGCTTACAATTCAAGAAAAGACATATTGTACGCACTGCTGACTTTCACATCGAGATGGAATAATTAATCAGTTTTCCTATGCGCGCGCATCTAGAATCGCTCTGTTATTAAATATCAGTTAAAAATACTATTTGTGCTTTTATGTGAGTAAAAATAAGTGAACTAATAAAACATCACCTAATACTTAAGTGACAGTGTTATCCATGGATTTCTTACATAAACTGTGAAGTTAATACAAATTATACTGTGAACAATAAACTGTGCCTTAAAATAACAAATACGACCATAAAATCAACAATACCAATGAAAACAAACTAAAGATTGCAAAATGTATAATATTCTGTGACTTAATTCAATGAAAAAAAGTGTGGAGAAAAAAGAACAACAAAGACCAAGTGAAAAAGTGACTCACACAGTGATTTGAATTTAAACTGTCACGCTGACTTGCCTATTCAAAATAAAAAACATCTGCTGCAATAGGCTCACAAATTTGGCAAGCCATAGTAACGTTCAGTTGGCGTAATAGCTTACACTACTACTTTTGCAGTTAAACTAGCCTCACACGAGTGGCCGCGGGTTCGAACCTCAGTGACTACATCACTTTTCGTAAGTTCCAAAATTCATATTTGGAATTTATTAAGAGACTAGTGCAACAATTATTGCAAGATGGCAGCACTAGTAACATGTTATAAATGCAAAAAATTAGTAAACATAAAAAGCACTGCTTTGTGTTCTGCCTGTGATAACCGGTATGAATTGGATTGCGATGGTTATCCAGAACATACGTATCGCCTCAAAGACGCGGAATCCAGAAAAAAGTGGAGATGTAAAGTATGCATTAGAAGCAAAAAATACGCTAATACCGACTATACACCCAATATTACCGTGAGGAAAAAAGTAACACCGATGGAAACACCCTCACCAACGGAACAACCACAAAGCACTAAGGATGTAGTACGTGAAGATTCGTTTAAACGTCAATCTACGGTTCAAAATACTGCAGATTTACTTGATTCCCACGTATTGACTGAGTGCGAAACATCTATTGAATCGCATAGTACTCCCAACAAATTGTCAGTGAGTGTTGACGGTACTGTGTCTGACTTAGTATCAGCCTCAGAAATGAAGGAGATAATTGCACAACTCTCATTAAAACTCGAAATTACCGAAAATGAACTAGGAAATATATTGTTGGAAAACACCGATCTACACAAGCAAATAAACAAGTTAACTTCAGAAAACAAAACATTAAAATCTTTATGCCAGTCGCCCTCCACATTTTCAAGTCCTGGTCCAAACACTAAGAAAAAGAGGCCAGCTCTGTCAACTCCATGCAACATACTCTCTACACCATCCTCTTTACCATCATCATCCAGAAAGTTGAAATCCAAACCCAATGACAATGTCAATGTGTCATCCCTGGAACAAGAAATCGTAACCTTACAGCAGCAATTAAAGGCTGCACAGCAGGAGATAGCAGCTCTCCAAGAACGCATTGCAATCATAATGCAAAGTAGTTGCAATGTCTGTGAACCTGCCGTAAGTCAAGAACAGAAGCAAGAGACTGTGGCCACCTCCAGCGCTCAGACATATGTTGCTATAGACGGGAATAATATCCCAGAAAGGAAGATATTTATCTTCGGTACTCAGCGTTGCGTCGGATTAGCAGCAGCCATCTCACACTCAAGGACTAATACGCAGTATGAAAAATACAGGCTCGTTGCTGAAACACAGCCAAATGCGCCTAGCAACGAAATTATAGCAAACTGCAGAAACACTAAATTGACCACTGAAGACAAACTTGTAGTATGCATAGGTGAAAATGACGATAACCCTAACCTTTTGTTGTCTCAATTGCAAATTGTTTTAAATACATTTATAAATAACACTATTATTGTGTTAAATGTCGTCAATAACATACACCTCAATGTACGTAAGTTAAACTACTCTATAAAAAATGTTTGTAATAGTTATAAAAATTGTCACTTCGTAAATCAAACATCCACGGATCTATCCAGTATTTGTAAGTCGATAAATTATCTTATAGATTGTTGCGATTATAGTGATAAGTATTTAAATCCGAGCGAAATACGAAAAATAATAGCGAGTAACAAATCAAGTTCCAAATTAAACGTTCCTACTGATAAACCCAAAAAAGGGACAATCCCTTACTACTTTGGTCGTATTGAGTGTACAACGCCCTACGAAGATAGTTCCTCTTTGCAACACAACTCAAAAGGTCAAATAGGGACTATACCTTATTACTTTCCTGTGTTAAACAAGCGTGACTCTTTTTTTCGTATCTCAAACTAATAAAACACACCAGTTTAGAATACTCCATCAAAATATAGCGAGTTTATTATCTAAACAAGAACTACTAGAAATTACAATTCAGGAGTTAAAAGAAGCGAATAATGATCCAGATGTTATATGTCTATCGGAAACCTTTGTAAAAAAAGGTTATGAAAATTATGTCAAAATCTGCAACTATCAGTTGGCTACCAACTACTGTAGAGAGAAGCAAAGAGGTGGCACATGCATATTGGTGAAAATGGGTTTACTTTATAAAGAGCTGTCATTTGTGAAAAACTATGCAACTCAAAACACCTTTGAAGTTTGTGGCATAGAAATTATAAATAATAAATTAATAGTAATATGTGTTTATAGAACACCACAATCTGATCCTAATCTGTTTTTGAGAAAATTACACAATCTTTTGCACGATTTGTCAAATAAATACAAATCCAAAATAAATATAGTTGTGACCGGTGATTTCAACATAAATACTCTTAAAAAAGGTAACATCACAAATGGATTGCAAGATTTATCTAACAATCATAACTTAAAAATCCACATTAATGTACCTACGCGCAAATTGACTTGTATAGACCATATTTTAAGCAACATTGCCAACGCAACTGCCACTGTACTGCCCCTGTATCTGTCTGATCACGACACAGCACAAATGTTAAGCTTTCCAATCAAAAAGAAACCACAGAAATCAACAATATATTATATTTATAAAAGAGACTATAACGTCGACAACATCCGAAAATTTAAAGAATGTCTGGAGAATCTTTCTTGGTCCGATATATATCTCAAAACTGACACTAACTGTGCATTCAATGATTTTCATGAGCTATTGTGTCTGTTGTATGGTCTCTGTTTTCCTAAAGTAAGAGTTAAAATCAATAGTAATAAGGAAAACAAACAAAAGTGGATAAGCAAAGGTTTGAGACAAAGTTGTAAAACTAAACGGATGCTACGGTACGCATATTATAAAAATAAAAATGTAATTAATAAAACTAAATATAAAAACTACTCCAGTCTACTAAATAAATGCATTTATAATTCAAAAAAGAGTGCAAATATAAAATATATTCATAATCATGATAACAAGTGTAAAGCCACATGGAATGTCATTAAAACCGAAATAAACAGTAACACTCACAAAGACAACATAGAAAGTATTAAATTCAATGAAACAATAACTACAGACCCTGTACGAATGGCTACTATATTTAATAACAATTATGTTAATTTAACGCATGTGCAAGGGGAAAGAAGCACAAATCAAAACCGCTTCAAAAGTACGAGTGTCAACTCTATGTTTCTTAGACCAATGGAAGCTAACGAGGTAAGACAGGAAATAATGTCTCTGTCCAACACTAGGTCGGAGGGCTATGATGAGATCAATACAAAAATCGTCAAAGCCTGTTGCAACGAGCTGACTGGTATTCTGACGCATTTAATAAACATGTCATTTTCACAAGGCACCTTTCCTGAAAAATTAAAACTATCTTTAATAAAGCCCTTATTCAAGAAGGGAGATAAATGTGACATCAACAATTACCGACCTATAACTCTTATACCCATATTGTCTAAAATTTTTGAAAAATGTATGCTAAAAAGGTTAACTGACTTTTGCAATAAATTTCATATTATAAGTGACCAGCAGTTTGGATTCCAAAAGAACAAGTCCACATCGTTAGCTATTTTTTCCCTCATGCAAGCTATACTTTCAAATATAAATAATAATTATATAACTACAGGCCTCTTTTTTGATCTATCGAAAGCCTTCGATTTGGTGTCTCATGACATATTGCTACAAAAATTGGAAGCTGTTGGTATTAGAGGACCGGCACTTCAGTGGCTGTCGTCCTATTTAAGCAATAGAAAACAATGTGTTATTATCAATAAAAAAAACGAAAATAATGTAATAATATCCTATTCATCGGAATTTCAACATAATAAATATGGCGTTCCACAGGGAAGTGTGCTAGGCCCAATATTATTCCTCATTTATATAAATGACATCATAAAAATAACTAACCATAAATGCGTATTATTTGCTGACGATATTTCTATTATAGTGACATCTAATAAAAAACTAAATACCATTTCAGAACATGAACTTGACATTAATAATACAATTGACAAATTATTGCATTGGCTTGACATTAACCATTTGATGATAAATTTAGATAAATCCGTTTACATCCAATTTAATCGATCAAATAATTCCAAAAATGACATTAAACTCAATATTAATAAAATCAATGAAGTAACGCGTACCAGATTTTTAGGTGTAGTAATAGATAAAGACATAAACTGGAAAGAGCACATAGACAATGTTAGCACTAAAATTAATAAATTTGTTTATGCATTAAAAAAAGTAAAAAACATAACTAATATAAAAACTGCTGTAATGTCATACCACGCATACGTCGAATCGTTGTTACGTTATGGACTAATAATGTGGGGTAACAGCACTGACTTCCAAAGAGCATTCATCGCTCAAAAAAAGTGCATGAGAGCAATTTGTGGACTTAAGCCCGACGACTCATGTCGACCAATATTTAAAAAACTTGGTTTGTTACCGTTACCGTCGCTTTACATTTACGAAATATGTGTTTTTGTTATGAAAAATAAGCAACTATTTAAGACTGCAAATGATGTAAATCCTCGGAATCGACGAGATCCATATAAACTAGTGTTAAATGATTTGCCTAGACTGTCTAAATACAATAGTAACTGCTTGGCAATGTGTGTGAGCATTTATAATAAAATACCAAGGCATTTCAAAGCTTTAAACACAAAATTATTTACAATAAAATTTCATAAGTGGTTAATCGAGTGTAGTTTTTATAGTTTAAAAGAATTTATAGATAAAAAATGTTGATGTTTTTTTTTTTAAAAAAAAAGGTTGTTGTTGCTTAACTTGTTTTTTAAAATTTTGCATGCTATGTGTTATCTTAGCTAAACATGCTTGTGCCTCAATTTGTATATAACACCCTTGTATACCATGTTTAACGCAAATAAATATTCTATTCTATTCTATTCTATTCTACCTACGTGTTAGAAATTTAACCTTGATCTAAAGATCCAATAACAAAAGTTATGGTATCGAGTCTCAAGTGGTGTGAACTTACTTATAAGGAAAAGGCGAAAAAAATATTCGGGTTTTCTATCGTTGCTATAGTCCCAAGAGTGTAAGCGGAGCGTCCGTTTACACTCTTGGGACTACCTTCAACCTAGCATTATGTACTGTATCAAACTAGGCCCTATACCCACGATTTATTGCTGGGAAACGACTTTTGTCGTGATGTGAAAATCACATTCTACACGGTAGTATTTAATGTAACGCACTCAAAATATTGTGCTGATTGGTATAGTGATAGTACAGGGCCCTTGGACGTTTTTATTATTAAACGGTTTCTAAACGGTTTTATTTAGCTCTCACCCCGTTTGTTTTATTTATTCTTGGGTCAAATTTAGTCATTCAAATTTCACCCTCTTCCTGTCAACCGATTAATCTGAAATTTTGTATACACTTTGGATTTTAGTGACAATACAATTATGTTTATTCATTATCATTATAAATTCAAGATGGCCGCCGCTACAAAATGGCGGATAATTTATGTTTTATTAATCTCATCAATATGGGTATCAAATGAAAGGGCTCAACAAGCAAAATACAATATATTATAAAAAAATAAATTCAAGATGGCGGCCGCTACAAAATGGCTGATAACGTAGGTTTTATCAATCCCATCAATATGGGTATTAAATGAAAGGGCTCAACAAGCAGAATACAATCTATAAAAAATTGAAATCCAAGATGGCGGTCGCTACAAAATGGCGGATAACGTAGGTTTTATCAATCCTATCAATATGGGTATTAAATGAAAGTGCTCAACCAGTAGAATACAATTTACTATGCAAAATTGAAATCTAAGATGGCCGCCGCTACCAAATGGCTGATAACAATTTTTTATCAATCCCACCAATATGGGTATCAAATAAAAGGGCTTGACAAGAAGAATACAGTGCACTATACAACCTCAATATTTAAGATGGGCGCAGCCACTAAATGGCGTATAATAATAAGATTTAAATTTAGAAATTGAATCTGTAATTTAGGTATCTGATTAATCCAGCCTGAATCCACCACCCAAGTCAAGATTTTGTATCATATTGAGGATTGTGTGGCGTTAGGGTGGCTAATACTGATACATCGTTAGCGGTACACCACCCAAGTTGAAGAAACCTTGCAATAATGAAGCACTAAATGAATTAAACAGAATGCGAAATAAAAACTAAAAACTAGAAAATAAAAATTGGTAAAAAAGCTTTTTAAGTTAAACGGTTTTATGTTAAACATACATTGCAATGTTTAAGATAAATGTACTAAAAACCAAAAATAATAAAATAGATACAGTCAGAATTATAAACATATGCATAGACTAGACTAAAATAAAACCGTGGGGCACATCAATTGTCTACAAAATATCGACTCAATGTGCGATAGAAGAATCGTTTAATTCGTCGTTAGGCAGTTGGCCCGCAGACGGTGAGGAAATTACTTACTATTTTCTTGCTCATGGAAATTCCAATAGTTATACACTCCATGTAAATAAAAGAGATGTTTCAACTAGTTTATCGTTGGACATTCACACTGCTGGCTGGCGAGGAATCGTTTCACTGCTCGTAGTTTGTCTTTAATCGACAAAACATATGATAAAAGTCTTGTACGCTCACCACTATGAAACCCTAAAACTCGCTTATAATCGAGCTTGCTAGCTTGTTTTTTACATTCTAACCCTTCTTATCACACGTCCATCGTTGTCGGTTGAACAACTGCCTAATTATAGTGTAACATTACAAAACAAACATTTTAATCAACGATTGTAGACAATTGACGTGCCCCACGGTTTTATTTTAGTCTAGTCTATGCATATGTTTATAATTCCCACGACTGTATCTATTTTATTATTTTTTGGTTTTTAGTACATTTATCTTAAACATTGCAATGTATGTTTAACATAAAACCGTTTAACTTAAAAAGTTTTTTTACCTATTTTTATTTAAAAGTTAAGTTGTAACATTAAAACCATGTATTAAAAAAAAAAACGTTGGAATTTTGTCCTCCAATATCTCCGTAACTAAACAAATCCTGTATTTAGACTAGCATCTGCCCGCGGCTTCGTTCGTGTTAATTTCCCGCTTGCAACATTTCTTATTGCTGCTCCGCTCCTATTGGTCATAGCGTGATGTTATATAGCCTTCCCCGATAAATGGACTATCCAACGCAAAAATATTTTTTCAATTCGAGCCCGTAGTTCCTGAGATTAGCGCGTTTAACCAAACAAACAAGCAAACAAACAAACAAACAAACAAACTCTTTTGCTTTATAATATTAGTCTAGATTTAAAAAAATATCGCAATGACGGAGGAAAAAACTGAGCTAAGGGTATTTTTACATCCATTATTTTCAAATCTATAGAAGTCAAAATCGTTCCTCTACCATGATCCTATAAAGTACGGCCATGTTATGTATGTTTTAGTCTGCAAGAGGAAGTAAACGATGAAATTCAAACTTCTGTTTCCAATAACATTAGCGCAAAGCAACATAAATAAACAAACCCCTTTCCCATACATTACTTACACTTTAAGTGCTATAAAGTACTCGAATCACGTACAAAAACATACAAACACGCTCAACAGACGAGGCTATAAAAATATTTATCCCGATACGTGGATTGAACTGGAGTTTTCCTTTCCTTCAGAATAAGGGTTTTCACGTTTCTGCTCTATTTATTTCGTACAATTTAGGACGTGTTCTAAGAAGTGCTTTTAATTTGTTTGACTTTGGTTTTGTTGTTGAAATTAGTTGTGTTGTTTCGTTAATGTTTTGATTTTGTTGGATCACGCAACAAATTATTTGGAATCAAAAGTGGGGTTTCTATTTTCACTTTTATATTGTTTCTCCAGAATTTCGTCAAGATCGCCTCGGCTTTTGTACGACAGTAGCCCCTATTGATTCTGTCTTTCAGGAGTTACAGTAGCTCAGAATAAAGAGGTTGCATTTAAAAACCATGCAATTATTTATATCCACAAATACACAAAACTACAAGTATACAAAGGTTTGAATAAATTGGTAACCAAATACATTAGTTAAATGAAAATAAACTCTTCATCAAGATGTCGAAAATACAACGTATTTGTAGGATTTTCAACTAGGTAATACAATCGTATGTTTCTACTAAGATTTGTAACATTTCTGCACTGTTAAACACTTTATAATAAAAATCTACAGGTGTGTAGAACAAAAACAAGGTACACTACCAAAAACAGGCACCTAATTTCTCAACATTGGCGCTTATATCGCTTGACGTTAATTTCACAATAAAGCCTTTATCCCGAACTGACAGGCAATTACCATGGCGCCTGGGTAGGCTTGTCCAATCAGCATAAATCACCCGTAAGGCCCGGTTCCAACCGAACGAGAAGCGGAGAAACGAGGAGGCGAGCGTAGCGGAGCGAAGTGGAGCGAAGCGGCGCGAAGCGGCGCGAAGCGGAGCGGAGTCAATCGCAATCAGTCTCCACAAGAAGAACTGAGGCCTCCTCTTTATGCGGGCCTGTGAACGGTTAGCTATAGGCTAGCTAGCCGTCCGTCCGTGTAACGACGACAGGCCGTGTCGACGGCGCGTTCGTATTCCACGCGCGCCTCAAAGAGATGTCAGCATAAAGGGAGGGGCCGCATGGGCCCAAGCTTGCCGGGGTTGCGGACCTGTTCGAAAGAGATACCGCGGTGCCGCAACATAAAGGGCGAGTAAGGAACATGGATGGGTTTTAGTCAGTAAAAGTCTGACACTCCCTCCCGCTCCGCCCAGAGTGGGAGAAGTTATTTGATGACTTCCCATCCTAAAAAAAGGCCTCTTCTGTATGAGCAGGAATGGGAATGCACCACTTCAGCAAAGACCAGGTTGGCAGATGTCGCGTGTCTTCTAACTATTGGTTGTAGGTCATGTAAGTTTCTTTCAACGTTTTTAGAGCACTGGTGTTGAAATAAATCAAATGACAGACATCCAGAAGGTAGGTCAGGTGCCAGTCATACGTGCTACCGGCGTGCATATATGACTGGCATTTTCATTTACATCTGTATGAACGTAGACGAGGCAAAAGGACTATCTCAGGATCGTAGCAGGCGACACTCAGTAAATTGTTTCTACCAACATAGGAAAAAGGCGTGAGAAGATGAATGTATAATAGACATTGTTTGAAATCCAATTCTTGGTACTGGTCTCTTCTATGTCAGTTGAATCGTGCATGTCTCCGCGTCGCTCGCTCCGCTCTTGTGGTGGAAACTGTCCCTAAAAACTGGATGGAGCCTACGAGTAGAATGTATAATATTTCCAGAAAACTGAGGTTACCTACCTCTCTAGAAAATTCTCAACACGTTCTACGTGTCACATAAATACTGGTTATTGGGGTAGGATGAAGTTAGCCCTGAAAGGGACGAACGGAAAGCGGCAAAGTGGAAATGTCTTTGACCCCTGCGGAAAAGCAGGGGTCAAAGACATTAACATATAAGAACGATTATGACTTTCCTTAAGAGGTTAGAAGTTTTGATGAAAACGGTACCTTCCTTGTGGGCTCTAGTGCAAATGGGTAACTTTAGTGAAGCCCTTCACACTTCTTTCGCAAAGTTCACACCTAGCTATTCTCATAAAACATTTTGTGTCAGAGCCAAGACCGATCAACCGAAAATAAAACGCGATTGCATTTTGATCATAAAATAAAATTGTTTTATGTTGAAAATGCAAACACTAGGAACGGGAACATCCCGTCTGGTAACTTTCTCGTTTCGCCAACAAAACAAATGAAGTGCAAAAAAAAGAAAAAAGTCTCCTTTCATCTCATCGTCCACTATTGCAGAGCTAAAGAACAATTGCCACACATTAATAAATCTCAGAACAACGTAACAATTACATTCTCAACTCAAATCCCCAATCACCATAAATCGTCCTTCCTACGGGTATTCAACGTACTGCGCCAGTCGTCACCCTGCCAGTACTGTCACCGCATAGCTATAACTTCAATGCCAACTAGACTGGCCGCATGCCAAGTGACGTCATCAAGTCTAGACGTGTGCTACCATAACATGAGGAAACGCCCTAGAGACTACAGACTTGGCCTAGTTCTGGCTGAGTTCTGGCACAGTTATGGGCTTCTTTGTAGTTATGCTAAGCAAAAGACAAACCTCAAATAATGCTAGTTAACACTAATAATAAGCGACATCTAAATGACAAGCGGAATGTTCAAATCTCAATCATAGGTCTTGTTACCTAAAAAGGTTGTAATATGCACCATAAGGTTCAGGAAATAAGCATAGACGTAACCGTTCATTTACATCGATTAATCTATTAACGTGAAGCCGTGTCCCAGCAGTGGTAGCATTATAAGCTGATGATGATAATATTGATGAATCTATTTACGTGTATTGCTCAGTACCCGCCAAGTTAAAAGTGGTTTGGTGAGAGAGAGAGAGAGAAGAAGAAGTGAAAGAAGAAAATGACATTGAAACAGATATTTCCTTCTTATATGTAATTATTTTATCGCATTTATGGAATTGAGCCACAGATAATTTGATGAAACGCTTATAACTAAAATAGTTATGGACATGAATGTTGATAGATGAATTGAGTTAAGGAATGATAATGAAAGAGAAATGAGTAAATTATGCCACGACATCTAACAAGGAAGAAGGAAGAAGAAAACGTGTTGCACCGACTCCAAATTGAATGAGACAAGAGGAGATGAAGAGATGGAATTGAGCCATAAACAACATTTTTTTACAAACTAATAATTGGGACGTTATTAGTAGCCATTAGTCAGTGCAATAAATCGAGTTAAGCAATAACCGCTTTTCTAACCACGCAGCCAAAATAACTTCTCTAAACTTAGCATGCTGTAACTCCGCTTAAAGCTTCGAATCGTATTTATGCATCAATCGATCGTGACCTATATATCCAAGTTTGCCGTGATCCGGGAAACACGGGTGTTTATTTACCCAAGTTCCCCGCGATACGGAAATATAGGGAGTTTATTTAAACTCAAAGGAAGTTCGGGAACGTTCTCACAGTTTCGATTGTAAACGTAACAACAAAATGTTCGATTAACAAGAATACCTTAGCACAAAAGTTTCTTAATCTAGACTTGAAGAGTTATTAAGAAACTCTTTCAAAGAGGATTTGAACTAACTTTTGTAATTAAACATTGGTTAGATTTAATTAAAAATGTTTTCTAGAAAGCAGCGGTGGCTAATAAATTATGAAATTGTAGAAGCTTAAGTTTTGAATCTATTGAAATAACTATTGAAAGATAGTTTAAGCTTTTGATGGTTTCAGCAGTCATATCGGAAGGTGCCAACTCGGGAGCACTCGCGAGATTCACAGTCGCCAGTTGACGAATAAGCCCATTTGTAAATCTTGGGCAGTCGTTAAGAGTAGCGATAAACCCAAAACCAGTCTTACCAAGGGGCAAAAGGTATCGTATTACCCCAATAACTGTGTTGTATGTTGGTATTCAGCTGAATACGGTTAGTCTGGAAGCCAACGCCAACGTAATGGGCTAGGCAGATCATGTCATTAATCTTTTTGTATTCAAAAAACAGAATCAATAAGCCATGGAATCAAATTAAGCTCACAATCAGCACATTTACTTAACATAACACAGTCTCCCAATATGCTTGCCCTTCGTACATTACAAATTACTTGGCGTGACGACAAGTCGAATTATATTTGCAAGTCCCAAAATCTAATATCATTACGGTCAATCCTTGCTGACATAGACCGGCCTCCGACTGTCAAATTGTCAGTGTTCTATCTCAAACCGATACCGACGGCGACGATTCCATCAAATTATTTCGATTTCATGGAAATGCGACGAAATCAATAGTATGGTTGAATGATTCGCTTATGTGTTCCTTTAGGGTATAAGGGACCGGGCCTGTGGACGGTTAGCTATGGGCTAGCTAGCCGTCCGTCCGTCTAATGACAACAGGCCGTGTCGACGGCGCGTTCGTGTTCCACGCGCGCCTCAAAGAGATGTCAGTAAAGTGAAGGGGGAGCAAGGGCCAAAGCCTGCTGGGGTTGCGGGACTATTCGAAAGAGATACCGTGGCCCTGAACATAAAGGGCGAGGAAGGAACATGGATGGGTTTTAGTCAGTAAAAGTCTGACACTCCCTCCCGCTCCGCCCAGAGTGAGAAGTTATTTGATGATATCCCACCCTAAAAAAAAAGGTCGAGCAAAGTGTTATTGGGTTTTTCCTCCAGGGATCCGGCTCTCGTCTTCCATAACAAGAGACTTTAATCATTGATGTACACTTCAACCTAACCTCCGGGGCCTACAAGCGTGATTTTATGTTATGATGGACATAGAAATGTAAATTGATGTTGTGAATTGAGTTGATATTTGTAAAAGTAGAATTTCGGTTAAAAATAATCTGCTGATATTTACAGTCTAAATATGTGACACTGCAGACTTTTTTATTACTAGTCATAATTTCAGCCGAAAGACACAGTCCACTGCTGGACATAGGCCTCCCCACGTGTCGCCAAATTTACCAATCCCGTGCGACACGCATCCAGTGGATTCCCGCAACCTTCACCAGGTCATCGGTCCACCTAGTGAGTGGTCTTCCAACGCATTGTCTTCCGGTTCACGGTCGTCTCTCCAGAACTTTTCGGCCCCATTGGCCATCCGTTCTACGAGCAATGTGCCCTGCCCACTGCCACTTAAGTTTGACAATTCTTAAGAATAAATATAAATAAAATAAATATCGCTGGACATTAACACACAGCGCCACCTAGCGCCACACTAAGCAAAGCTTGTGTCGTGGTCACTAGATAGTTTATATACTACATATATACTTTTTTGTTTGTAAATACATACTTATTATACATATAAACATCCATGACTCGGAAACAAATGCTTATGCTCATCACACAAACATTTGCTCCTACCGGGATTCGAACCCAGGACCCTAAGAACGTAAGGCAGCGTCACTACCACTACGCCATTCGAGTCGTCAAATAACATAGACATTGTTTAATTTTCATAACTGTAAGTCAAAAGGAAATTAAATGTCATAACTGTCGATTGCAGATGCGATCTATAAACTATTGTCTCTGTTTCAATTTATGTTCTGTTTCAAAGAGATAGCTGGCTCTTTGCTGCTGTAGCATAAGTTTTAGTTCGTTGTAGAAATATTGGTTTTAGTAACTGTTTCAACTTTAGTTGTTCTTACTTTACTACTTGACTTATAAGACTTTTTGAACTAAGGAGAATTCAAAAAGGAGATTGTTTGGTTTTCCAACTGCTAGAAAACTACCAAATAGACGCAAGTATCGAAACCGCAACGCCATCGCCACCGCGTCGCCGTGATGTCCAATCAGCAGAATTGACCAATCAAGGAAACAAGCAAATTCAGTAAAATGTCGAGTAAGGAACACTAACCAGTAGCAGTGATGCAAGGGACTAATTCGACACATGAAGCCGGGTCCAGACGTGTGTACAGTGAAATGTTACGAGAATTCTGTGTGTGAACTAATTCGGTATGTGGTGCACTATACGAGCAGTACAAGTAACTCTACGTAACGTGATCCATCGGCTGTCGGTTTTTAGGCGCTCGCAGTGCTCGTTTGTGACGTCCACACTGTTGACGCTAAATTACACGTACCTAATCTTACATTACGTCAATCCGGTCAAAACGTCGGGATTAAATTAAAGGTAAATTCGCGATAAATACCCGTCTTCTTAAGTTTTATAAACATTCCAAATTCAAATATCTTACAACAACTCAATATCATATACATTACCGATGATGTATTCTTCAAGTTCGCAATTTCTACTTATGAAACCAACTCGACACACTTACTAAAATGACAATAATATATACTTTGATAGTTTTTGTTCCAGAGTAACACACACTTTATTATGCAGTTAATTTGTTGATACACTGTTTTACATTATCGCGTTTTTGGTTTTACTCCTTGATGTAATTGGAATAGTATCAATTCAATTCAATTCAATTCATTTATTTATTGCAGCAAATATGGTAGGTACATGAAGTTCTTATATAAAATATTTAGTAACACACATTTGGCCAGTATATAGCATGCAATAGTACAGGTTTAACATTTAACATATTTATTACTAAGTAACTACATTTTTGTTAGTTAAAGTCGACTTAACAGTTAAATATGTCTGTGCTTTATGGTATAAAATTTACAAGGACACTTTTGAAAGAATTCATCTAAAGAATAAAAACACTCTTCCAACAACCACTTCCGTAACGCTACACAAAATTTATCAGTATTAAGTAAATATGATGATACGCTAGTAAGCACTAATATGTAATTATAGGAATATTCTCACCTGAAGATAGTCCAGACATGAAAAAGCAACCCAAGTAGAACGCCCAAAAAAAAAAAAAAGGTTTACACTGAAATAGACACACTTTAAAGTTACACGAACAGAATACCTACAAAGCGACAAAAACGACTATTACAACACAGACCCAATCATCCACTTAACGTTACCAGTTATTTCTGACGATTCAAAAATATCTAGTGACAAAATTGTGTGTATTAGTTTGTATAGTATAGAGGAAAGTGTAACATACACCCGTGATCCGTATAACTGCGCAATTAATGTCATATTGCCATAGCAAAAACAAATCTATACTAATATTATAAAGCTGAAGAGTTTGTTTGTGTGTTTGTTTGTTTGGTTGTTTGGTTGAACGGGCTAATCTCAGGAACTAACAGCTCGAATTGAAAAAAATATTTTTGTGTTGGATAGTCCGTTTATTGAGGAAGGCTTTAGGCTATATAACATCATGCTACGATTATTAGGAGCGGGGCAAGAATGAAAAATGTTGCAAAAACGGTTTTTTTTTTGCTTTCGTTTTTCTCTCTTATGTGACGCAGACGAAGTTGCGTGGGTCAGCTAGTATGTGATAATATGGTAACAAAGAAGTACGATCATTGTATATCCGCTGTTTATAAATGTTACGATGATAAATTATAATTATGCCTACTTATTTATTTGATAAGGCCGCTGCTTCACACAGAGCGATATTACGGCGACACATGAGCTAAATTAGCAACTCTATTTGTGATGGTTCAAACTTCGTCTGAAACAGTGTTAGAATAAAGTTCTTATCTGCTTGCACTACAAAGTGGTTGTTACGTCAGTCGAGCCGAAACGTGCTTAATGAGTGGTTTCGATCGATTTACAAAAAAACTTTGGATTAGACTTTAAAAAAAACAATAAGATGCTAATATGTTGCTTGTAGAATTATTTGCCAAAAAATCAGAACGATCGCATGCATTTTAGTATGGTTTTTACTCGTTTTATGAAATTTATAGAGATTACTAGCTGACCCACGCAACATCGTCTGCGTCACATAAGAGAGAAAAACGAACGGAATAAAAATGGCTATTAAAAAATAAGGGTTGATCGTAGAAGGGTGAAAATTTAGGATTGTATGTATTTTTGTATGTTGTATCATAAAAAAATAAAAACTTTAGGGGTGGACTACCCTTAACATTTAGGGAGATGAAACATAGATGTTGGCTGATTCTCACACTTACTCAATACGCTCACAAAATTTCATGAGAATCGGTCAAGCTGTTTCGGAGGAGTATGGAAACGAAGATTGTGACACGAGAATTTTATAAGTAAGATTTCGTGATTTTTTACCGAGCATATAACCTGAAGAATATCATATATTTTCTGGTTTTGTTTATTGCAGTGAATCTTAAACTTTCAAGCATTATAAAACATGCGTTTAGCTCTTGTAGTAGTCTTACTGTACGAAATCTAATTCACAAATTATTGGTATGAATGCCCTAATTATATAATAATCGCATCATTGTAATTATATTTTTATAAGTTTGTAATTTAATCTTAGTCACACAGACATTCACAAGGCGACTTTACTTTAGACTATTTATAAATTCAGATAAAAACAAATCTGAAAATAAACCGACATTGTTTTACTAAAACTAAAAGTTGCAAAAGTTTGCAGCAAAAGTGCTCTTTGGGGAAAGCAAACTGAAATCCGTTACTGTGTTTGTGTGTTAGTTTTCGGTTTACATAGCGTTCATAGTTTTCAATCAGATGGATAGAACTTATACAAAAATTTTACATTGTTCAATACAAGTAATATCGCAATAAACCTTGCTACACATAAAAATTAAGTAGGCCACTCTAATGACAATACACTACTTTGAATCATGTACATGTTCATGACCTGGACTTTTCTTATAGCGATAAGAAAAAATATCACGCGATATTTACTTACAGACCTATAAAGGTTAACTCTCACTTGTACTGAATAAATAATAATAATAATAAATATCACTGGACATTACACACAGTGCCATCTAGTGCCACACTAAGCAAGGCTTGTGTCGTAGTCACCAGACAGTTGATATACTACTTAATAATATACTTTTTGTTTGTAAATACATACTTATTATACATATAAGCATCCATGACTCGTAAACAAATGTCCGGATTCGAACCCGGGACCCTAAGAACGTAAGGCAGCCTCATTACCGCTGCGCCATTGGGGTCATAAAGGGCTGGTGTCCACAATTTCTCGTCCACGTACGGGAGGAAAAATATGCATGACGATAGTACCAAAAAATGGCAAAACTACATATTTAGTCCGTCAGTTAGAGTATTGGAAAATAATGGACACGTATTTTTTTGTTTTTGTAAGTCAATGAATATTGACAAAGATAAAATTCATTAAAACTCTGAGTCAGAACTCACAAAAAATTATACCAAGGCGCGACGTATTGATTAAAAGCGTCGTATCTTCGTCAATTTTGGTTTATGTCACAAAAGAAAAAATACATGTCAAATATTTGTTGATAATCTAACTGAACGACATTATTTTTTGTCTATCTTATTAAAAAATAATTCGAAATGTACACCTATAAGCACTGCATAGGATTCATATGGTTTATCGGCCTAAAAGCATCCTTTTAAAGACAGCAGGTAACCGATTCAACTCAGCATCTTTGAATGGTATTCGCGATTACGGCTATTGCGTCCACACAGCGACTAATAAAGCTATATATGTCACTGTAAAATTGTCAAACACGTTATATTGTAATATCTCTAGCGATATTGTAAACTCTCGAATTATTGTCAAACGAGCATACTGCTTACAATAAATTGCATTATTTTTCGTGAAATGCATGCGATGGTAGTCAACTCACGCAATGTAAAGATACTGTACCATTCCTGAGAAATATCGATTAATATAACCCAACCTTACAACACTTTATATTCCCCTAAAAAGTTTAGTCGACGGAGCCCTGCTTCGCGAGGCTATTTCCGAGTGCAGGGTTTAAAGGAACCTTAGTAACCTAAATGGGGGGGGGATCCCCCAAGTCCCGATTATGGGGGCAGAGATACTTCCGTATGTTCAGTTGACAATAATTCGAGAGTTTACAATATCGCTAGAGAGAAACACGTTATATTATAATATAACGTGTTTGATAATTTTACGGTGACATATACATTTCCACAAACAAAACTGCATTCACAGGTTTTCGAAAATTCGTTTGCCACACCCGGAATCATACCGACTATAATTGGAAAAAAATAACATCCTGTACATTCAACTAGATAAAGGACTTTTATTCATGGTTTTCCTTTCATTTAATTTATTACATTTGTTAGAAAGATTTGATCCATATGATTGACTAGCTTCTGCCAGCGGCTTCGCCCGCGTGAAGTTTGAAATTATCCCACGGGATCTTATTACCGGGATAAAAAGTATCCTAAGTGTTAATCCAGGTAATAAACTATCTGTGTGCTAAATTTGATCCAAATCCGTTCAGTAGTTTTTGCGTGAAAGAGTAACAAACATCCATACATACATCCATACAAACAAACTTTCGCATTTATAATATTAGTAGGATGTCAAAAAGGTACAGATTGTTATTTTGTCGAACTTTAGTCGATTCATCCCGGGTTCAGCCCGAGTGTGTCTAATTTTCGAAAAACTGTGAATGCAGATTTGTTTCTCTTTAAAAACAAAAGAATGTCTCGTTTGAGTAAAATTTTCTATTTCCAGTATTTAGAGTACTTTCCTTCCATGTAGCATTGTAAAATTCCGAGTGTTGCAGTATGGAAGTTTTATAGAAATAATTCCGAGCCTCTCGGATTGGCGATGTTGCTTATAACTGTGCGTTAAGCTTTAAAAGCCCTGTTTATTTCTATTAAATCTGATAGCATATACATAGCTAATAAACTAGAACTCAATGGCACACAATATGTTGCTTATTTGCAATGTCCAATAATAACCTGCAATCGTCCTATTGTAGGTCAGAGGCATCTTTTTATGCATATTTGAAAATTCTTCTTCTTCTTCTTCTTTTTGCTTGACTACTTAACCGAACTATCCTGTGGTGGCCAAAAAACGATCCGATCACTATCTTGCAAGAGAGTAGGAAAGATACCAGTACAGTTCGTAGAGTGTACAAATACAAACCGAAGACATACCGACCTCGCCGCAGAGTAGTAATTACTTTAAGGCCCCCAGCCAGGGCTTACATACTAAAAATGTTATCTGCTATCACCAATCCCTGTGGGACGCCTGCACGAATCGGATGGAGGGGATGAGAGCGCACCATCAATACGGTATTGGAATGTGCGGTTCGACAAGAAGTCTCGTAGTATCAGTACAAGTCGATCCGGTACACCGAGCTGGTATAGCTTGTATATCAGCCCGTTGTGCCAGACTTTGTCGATGGCCTTCGCGATATCGAAGAACAAGGCACCGGTCATCAGTCCCCGCTGAAAGCGGGCACCGATGTGCTCGACTATGCGGTGCACTTGTTGGACGCAGGAGTGCTGAGATCTAAAACCAAACTGCTCTGTCGGAATTAAGCTCTTTGCTTCGGCGAAATCTTTGAGTCGCTTATAAATAAGTCTCTCATAGATTTTACCTAACACATTGAGCAAACTAATGGGCCGGTAACTACTCGGCGAAGACTTGGGCTTACCCAGTTTGGGAATGCCTATTACGGTGGCCTGTTTTCACGCTTGAGGGACCACGTTATTGGCCATGGCGCTATTGAAGATAGCGGTCACTAACACTATAAGGGCTGGGAAGAAGAGTTTGAATACCCTATTGGTGATTCCATCTGAGCCAGGGCTTTCCTATGCTTACGGCCCTTGATTATTATCCTCTACCTCTTCAGGGGTGACTGAGGGTAGGGGATTATCAGGATCTTCTACGGGGGGTAGGGAGGTCTGGCGTTCAACTTCAGCATTCACCTCAGCGAGGTGAGCTGTGTCTACTGGGGGAACATTGCGTTTCTAGGCTGTCGGCCAGGCATTCGGCTTCGTCATCGTCGTCTAATGCGACGGTATTATCGGGGCGAGTGAGGGAGGCATGGAGGCAACTTTAGAGGATTGTAGTTTCCTCTGAAGTTCCCAGAAGCCCTGATGGGTCGGTTCGAGTTCGACGAGCATCTTGTCCCAGTATTCGTCACAAAGTTTTTTGATGCAACGGTATAGACCCAGTGGGTAGCCACGTTAATAGCAGCGGTAGAGGCGCTGTACAGGTTGTCAAGGGTGTAAGTAAACGGACACCTGCGATACTCCAGTAGGTGGGGCATTGTTTAGACCGGAGCGCCGCATTCGCACTCAGTGTTGGAAGAACCAATAGTACCCTATTTTGCCGTGTTACGTTTGCAGCTGTTATATTTGAGAATTGTATGAGTGTGTCCCCTGTTTAATGGGGCTTTAACGTAACTGTCCAAGTGTCTCATGGCCTTGGTTGTTATAGTTCAATTGACTGACTTATGCCAAGAGGTCGCAAGCATGACTGCGGAGCATGGGGTCCTGAGTCGAGATTTTGCCATTGGAGGGGGGGGCATATCATCATCATTAACATCCACGACCTGAATTTACAAAACTGCTCGGAAAAACCTCTCTTTTCTTTTTACATTGGGCACAGGTTCAAGAAATGATTGAAGGATTACTGACTTAATGCCCACACACGTCTGTAATGGATCTTGGATGGTAGCCAAAGTTGTTCTGGACTCTAGAGTACAAAAGACATTACGAGTCTCGTCTGCTGGTACGGCGGAATATTTCTTGGCATAAAAATAATAATAAAATAATGCTTACGACGAGGCATATCACCACACGTTGTTATTTGGAATATTTAAGACTGGACAGTATAAAATGCTTTTGGGGATATAGTTTTTATTTAAAAACGGGAATTCTTGGCTAAAAACTGATAAAAATCGTGAAAGCTTATAAAAGTGATGGATTTAGTTAACCATTTTTTTTCGGATGCGATATCATCAAATTACTTCTCCCACTCTGGGCAGAGCGGAAGGGAGTCAGTCAGTTAGTCTTCTACTGACTAAAACCCATCCATGTTCTTTCCTCGTCCTTAATGTTCCGGGGCCACGGTATCTATTTCGAACAGTCCCGCAACCCGGGCTTCGGGCTTCGGCCCTTGCGCGCGTGGAACACGAACGTGCCGTCGACACGGCCTGCCGTCATTAGACGGACGGACGGCTAGCTAGCCCCTAGATAACCGTCCGCGCCGCGTCCCGCACGCGTCTACCGTGGGGATTTAGTTAACCTGATTTGAGTGGTTGTTCTTTAGTGCTACGCGTGCTGATGTTTAAAAGACAAGTCCCACAGGCATAAAAGTTTTACATTGACCACTTCTGTTAGCTTTGCTTATTCCCAAATTAGATTTCTTAGCCTCCGGAAACCCTTAAAATTAATCCTCAAAGGGTCTGCTCAATAATTTTAAATACAAATGTTAAATTTCTGAACACAAAGTTACAATATTGAAAGCTGTTTCAGTTACCTATTAAAATTGTTCATTTTGAAACCAATTAAAAACACTGACGTAACAAAACAATGAAACAGAATTTATAATTTTTAATTAATAAAGTTTCAATCACCAAAACATCGTTATCCTACTTTCGAATGACTTTAAAATATGCCTATTATTTAAAAGCGTTACTATAGTACTCACTTAAAATTATTACGATTTTATAAGTCAAATAAAAGGCAAAGTACAAAAATAATGCGAAGTTTAGAATTCAACAAGAAGCTGAGGTACCTAAATTTCCAAATTAAGAAAATAATGAAACGTTGAAAATTGTTGTGAAAGTAATTTGAATTTTGTTGTTTGACCCCTAAAATAACTCAACTTGACCTGGATACGAATATACCAACTATTAAGATTGAGTTTTGTAATTTGGGATTACACTTTCGTTAGGCTAGTTTCAGTAATTTCGGGAAATTGTCCGTTCTACTATTCACAAAAACAATACAGGGTAGAACGAACATCGACACACAAACGTATAACCACGTGTTTAGTACATCATTCCAAACCTGGATGTATACAATGTATAATTTTTTCATCGCAAATAAAATTGAAAAAAAAAACCGATTAATTTAAGGATATCATAGGCTATCGATGCACCTCTGCAACCAGAGACGCATCGAGCCACATGTAGTATGGCACTCCTGCTGTCAGTAAAAATAACTACTTTATTAAAATTTTCACTAACTGCATAAGCCACTGCTTGGTATATTGCAAATGAGCTCCAGAGACATTATACAGACAGTTGCATCAATTTTGAAACTAGCTTTATAACCTGTATTTTGACAGAAGAAGGCGGCTCCACACCCACACTTTTTGAACCATCTGTGAAAATTTTACACCAATCATTGTACTTGAAAACTAACTCTGATGTCTCTTCATGAACTAATACCTTGGGATTATAGTATTGTTTTACTTGCTTCATACATTCCAAATCAGTTTTGACGACCATTTTAATTTGTATAGCGGATACCCACGTATCTCGAGTAAACATTTTGAGAACTTCCGCAAAATTAATTTGTAGTTGCCCCACTTCATTATAAGTAGTAGCAAGCAATGGTTTTTTTTTATTTGTCCAGTAACTATAGTCACTAAGAGAAATCAACTCTGAAATTGTGTTTAAACATATACTTTTTGACCATGAGCGTGATTTGTTGGCGTTGGAGCGTTAATTGACCCTATCGATTCATGTCAAAAAGGTACAGATTTTTATTTTGTCGAACTTTAGTCGATTCATCCCGGGTTCAGCCCGAGTGTGTCTAATTTTCGAAAAACTGTGAATGCAGATTTGTTTCTCTTTAAAAACAAAAGAATGTCTCGTTTGAGTAAAATTTTCTATTTCCAGTATTTAGAGTACTTTCCTTCCATGTAGCATTGTAAAATTCCGAGTGTTGCAGTATGGAAGTTTTATAGAAATAATTCCGAGCCTCTCGGATTGGCGATGTTGCTTATAACTGTGCGTTAAGCTTTAAAAGCCCTGTTTATTTCTATTAAATCTGATAGCATATACATAGCTAATAAACTAGAACTCAATGGCACACAATATGTTGCTTATTTGCAATGTCCAATAATAACCTGCAATCGTCCTATTGTAGGTCAGAGGCATCGTTTTATGCATATTTGAAAATTCTTCTTCTTCTTCTTCTTTTTGCTTGACTACTTAACCGAACTATCCTGTGGTGGCCAAAAAACGATCCGATCACTATCTTGCAAGAGAGTAGGAAAGATACCAGTACAGTTCGTAGAGTGTACAAATACAAACCGAAGACATACCGACCTCGCCGCAGAGTAGTAATTACTTTAAGGCCCCCAGCCAGGGCTTACATACTAAAAATGTTATCTGCTATCACCAATCCCTGTGGGACGCCTGCACGAATCGGATGGAGGGGATGAGAGCGCACCATCAATACGGTATTGGAATGTGCGGTTCGACAAGAAGTCTCGTAGTATCAGTACAAGTCGATCCGGTACACCGAGCTGGTATAGCTTGTATATCAGCCCGTTGTGCCAGACTTTGTCGATGGCCTTCGCGATATCGAAGAACAAGGCACCGGTCATCAGTCCCCGCTGAAAGCGGGCACCGATGTGCTCGACTATGCGGTGCACTTGTTGGACGCAGGAGTGCTGAGATCTAAAACCAAACTGCTCTGTCGGAATTAAGCTCTTTGCTTCGGCGAAATCTTTGAGTCGCTTATAAATAAGTCTCTCATAGATTTTACCTAACACATTGAGCAAACTAATGGGCCGGTAACTACTCGGCGAAGACTTGGGCTTACCCAGTTTGGGAATGCCTATTACGGTGGCCTGTTTTCACGCTTGAGGGACCACGTTATTGGCCATGGCGCTATTGAAGATAGCGGTCACTAACACTATAAGGGCTGGGAAGAAGAGTTTGAATACCCTATTGGTGATTCCATCTGAGCCAGGGCTTTCCTATGCTTACGGCCCTTGATTATTATCCTCTACCTCTTCAGGGGTGACTGAGGGTAGGGGATTATCAGGATCTTCTACGGGGGGTAGGGAGGTCTGGCGTTCAACTTCAGCATTCACCTCAGCGAGGTGAGCTGTGTCTACTGGGGGAACATTGCGTTTCTAGGCTGTCGGCCAGGCATTCGGCTTCGTCATCGTCGTCTAATGCGACGGTATTATCGGGGCGAGTGAGGGAGGCATGGAGGCAACTTTAGAGGATTGTAGTTTCCTCTGAAGTTCCCAGAAGCCCTGATGGGTCGGTTCGAGTTCGACGAGCATCTTGTCCCAGTATTCGTCACAAAGTTTTTTGATGCAACGGTATAGACCCAGTGGGTAGCCACGTTAATAGCAGCGGTAGAGGCGCTGTACAGGTTGTCAAGGGTGTAAGTAAACGGACACCTGCGATACTCCAGTAGGTGGGGCATTGTTTAGACCGGAGCGCCGCATTCGCACTCAGTGTTGGAAGAACCAATAGTACCAGAGAAAGTGACCCACACCAATAATGTTATTTGTTTACCGACGTATATAACAGGAGCACCGATTTATAATTTTAGAGTGGAGATGTTTAATAATTTGCTTAATCTTGACCTACAAAATAATGACTACGCCTACCTATTTGACAGCAACAGAGAGCTATCACTAGACATGTTCTCCATCACAACAGGAAAACTAAAAAAACAGGGAATGAAATGTATATACGACGGCGTTATGAATAATATTATAATTGATTTGTGCGCATTTGGTCAGTTTGACATACCGAATAATAGTAGCATACAGACTGATCCTTGTTTTGTTATAAACTCACCTCAATTCAATGAAACAGAAACTAACAACCAGTTTTTTCTCTGAGAAATGTATGTATATCCTACATCAGAATATTGCAGGTTTAATTAACAAATCTGATGCATTATGTGTGAACTTAGAAGAACTCGTGGACAGTAACAAAATTGTGGATGTAATATGTATTACTGAGCACTTTATGATGGCAGGATTAGAGTCAAATTTATACTTACCAAATTACAATTTGGCGTCATTTTACAGTAGAACAAATAGTAAAAGAGGAGGAACGTGTATCTTAATTAAACAAGAACATAAATTCAGGGAAATTCCAGAAATCCGCAAATTTTGTGTTGACTGTGTATTAGAAGGTTGTGCAGTTGAACTAGTTGACTATAAAATTATCATTGTTTGTATTTATAGGGTACCTAAACAAAATAACTTGTATACGTTCTTTCATAAACTGGAAAAACTTTTGACTTATATAACCAAATTGAATTGTAAAAATTTTATAATTACTGGTGATTTTAATATAGATGTTTTAAAACGCAATAATGTAACATTAGATTTGGAATGTCTACTTTTAAACTACGACTTAAAACTGGCTTTACATGAACCAACCAGATTAGTCAGTGGAACTTGCATTGATAATTTTGCTCATAACTTTAAAAAGAGGTGTAAGTCTGAAATTTTGGAATTAGGCCTCTCGGACCATACAGCCCAATTAATCAAAGTTCCTGTTAAAAAAAATCTGACATTGCATTATTGGCGTACAATGAAACGCGATTATAGCAGGGAAAACATTGATAAATTTAAGATGTATATTAAGAGCCTATCTTTCTCAGATATTTACCTCACTGATGACCCAAACATAGCTTATCAACACTTTATAACTGATTTTAAACTTTTTTACGACCTTTGTTTTCCACAAACCCAATTTCAAATAAAAGTCAATCATAAACCAAAGTGGGTATCACGTGGTGTAAAAATTTGCAGTCGAAAGAAAAAGGATTTACTATGGAAATTCAGACTAAACTCAACAAAAGACAACAAACTAAAGTACCTTAATTATAGTCAGTTATTTAAAAAAATTATAAAACTAACCAAACGGGCGCAAAATAACTATAAAATATTAACTTCTCAAAATAAAACTAGAACAGCGTGGCGGATTATAAATGAAACGAGACTTAACACACCAAAAGAATCCATAGATAACATAAAAATTAATGAAAACAAAATCATTGACAATCCATCAGAAATAGCGAACGCATTTAATAATTATTTTATTGAAAAAGTCAAACCCCTTCCGGGTGCCGGTAAAAAAGTGACGTCGTTAATTAATAACCGTTTAAATTCAATGTTTATGTCACCAAGTTCACCCGATCAGATTAATAAAATTATAAAAAACCTTAAAAATACCAACAGTGTAGGATATGATGGTATCTCTACTAGAATAATTAAAGAAGTAAATGAGGATATATGCCAGCACTTGAGTCACATTCTGAACTTATCGATATCAACAGGAATATTTCCACAAGAACTTAAACTGTCCGTTATAAAACCTTTGTTCAAAAAAGAATGCAAACAATTAATGGTGAATTATAGGCCTGTTGCACTATTACCAATAATTTCAAAAATTTTCGAAAAGTATCTTTCTGGCGAACTTAATTCATATCTAGAAAAAAATAAAATTTTGTGTAATGAACAAAAGGGCTTTCGACAAAATAAAACCACGAATATGGCCATTTATGAATTTATCAAAAATGTTATGGGCCACGTTGACAAAACAGTTCCAGTTTGTGCAATTTATTGCGATATGTCACAGGCTTTTGATTATGTAGATCATAATATACTAATCAGTAAACTTGATGCATACGGCATAAGAGGCAATGTTTTAGATTTAATTAGATCATACTTAACGAATCGACAACAGATGACAGTAGTTACTAAAGTGAATCCTAAAACAAAAAAAGAGGAAACATTCAGCTCCGTGAGGAGAAACGTCACATACGGTGTTCCTCAAGGCAGTGTCCTAGGGCCGCCGTTGTTTATTATCTATATCAACGACTTGCCAAAGGCAACGACTCAACCTATGACATTATTTGCTGATGATAGTACAGTTTCAATTGCATGTAAGGACATTAATAACTATAAATCTGACATAAATAATACACTGACATCTATAATTTCTTGGCTTGACAATAATAATTTAAAAATAAATTTATCTAAAACAAATATAATGCACTTTGGACAAAGATTGCATAATCCTTTAAATGTAAATTTGATTCACGATAATTACACTATAAATGAAGTATCTAATGTCCGTTTTCTCGGCTTAATTATAGACAGCAAACTAAACTGGAAAGAACACATTGACGCACTATGTAAAAAAATCAGCAGTCAGGCATATGCTTTGTACCAACTTGCTCCATCTATCAACACTAATGTCTTACTATCGGCTTATTATGGACTTGTTGAATCTGTACTAAGATATGGCATTATCTTCTGGGGCAACTCAACAAATACTGATATGGCATTTAAAATGCAAAAGCGATGCATACGTGCTATGTTCGGTATCCAAAGTACTGACAGTTGTAAACCACTTTTCATGAAGCATAAAATCCTCACACTGCCGTCACTTTACATTTTGGAAATCGCCATATTTGTAAGAAATAACCCTCATTTGTTTCCTCGAATATCGGACCTTGTTATACGAAATCGCAGGGATAATAGTAAACTTCGTGTTCAGCCAGCTAAGACAGCACTACTGTATAAAAGCGTTGTATGCAGAGCACCAATAATATATAACAATATGCCTACCTGTGTAAAAAAACTAAATACAGACCAATTTAAGAAAACATTGAAAAAAATACTGACAGGAAAAGCCTACTATGATGTCAATGAATTTTTAAATGACAAATCGCTCTGACATATTGACTGAATCTATTATATTTTATTTTGAATCGCACGAATATGTACAAACTGTTAATTTTATTATTTTTTTTCATTCAATATCAATAATCTTAATTTTTTAGAATAGGTATTTGACTTTGTATCTTTTTTTCTGAAATCTTATGGTCTTCTGACCTAATTTGTACACCAACCATGGTCAAACATGTTGTGCCAAAGAATATCCTGTAACACCTATAATAAGCATCATTCCATGATTATTATCTACACATGTTTTTGCAAATAAATGAATCTTTATCTTTATCTTTATCTTTACCCTATTTTGCCGTGTTACGTTTGCAGCTGTTATATTTGAGAATTGTATGAGTGTGTCCCCTGTTTAATGGGGCTTTAACGTAACTGTCCAAGTGTCTCATGGCCTTGGTTGTTATAGTTCAATTGACTGACTTATGCCAAGAGGTCGCAAGCATGACTGCGGAGCATGGGGTCCTGAGTCGAGATTTTGCCATTGGAGGGGGGGGCATATCATCATCATTAACATCCACGACCTGAATTTACAAAACTGCTCGGAAAAACCTCTCTTTTCTTTTTACATTGGGCACAGGTTCAAGAAATGATTGAAGGATTACTGACTTAATGCCCACACACGTCTGTAATGGATCTTGGATGGTAGCCAAAGTTGTTCTGGACTCTAGAGTACAAAAGACATTACGAGTCTCGTCTGCTGGTACGGCGGAATATTTCTTGGCATAAAAATAATAATAAAATAATGCTTACGACGAGGCATATCACCACACGTTGTTATTTGGAATATTTAAGACTGGACAGTATAAAATGCTTTTGGGGATATAGTTTTTATTTAAAAACGGGAATTCTTGGCTAAAAACTGATAAAAATCGTGAAAGCTTATAAAAGTGATGGATTTAGTTAACCATTTTTTTTCGGATGCGATATCATCAAATTACTTCTCCCACTCTGGGCAGAGCGGAAGGGAGTCAGTCAGTCAGTCTTCTACTGACTAAAACCCATCCATGTTCTTTCCTCGTCCTTAATGTTCCGGGGCCACGGTATCTATTTCGAACAGTCCCGCAACCCGGGCTTCGGGCTTCGGCCCTTGCGCGCGTGGAACACGAACGTGCCGTCGACACGGCCTGCCGTCATTAGACGGACGGACGGCTAGCTAGCCCCTAGCTAACCGTCCGCGCCGCGTCCCGCACGCGTCTACCGTGGGGATTTAGTTAACCTGATTTGAGTTGTTGTTCTTTAGTGCTACGCGTGCTGATGTTTAAAAGACAAGTCCCACAGGCATAAAAGTTTTACATTGACCACTTCTGTTAGCTTTGCTTATTCCCAAATTAGAGGAAACCCTTAAAATTAATCCTCAAAGGGTCTGCTCAATAATTTTAAATACAAATGTTAAATTTCTGAACACAAAGTTACAATATTGAAAGCTGTTTCAGTTACCTATTAAAATTGTTCATTTTGAAACCAATTAAAAACACTGACGTAACAAAACAATGAAACAGAATTTATAATTTTTAATTAATAAAGTTTCAATCACCAAAACATCGTTATCCTACTTTCGAATGACTTTAAAATATGCCTATTATTTAAAAGCGTTACTATAGTACTCACTTAAAATTATTACGATTTTATAAGTCAAATAAAAGGCAAAGTACAAAAATAATGCGAAGTTTAGAATTCAACAAGAAGCTGAGGTACCTAAAGTTCCAAATTAAGAAAATAATGAAACGTTGAAAACTGTTGTGAAAGTAATTTGAATTTTGTTGTTTGACCCCTAAAATAACTCAACTTGACCTGGATACGAATATACCAACTATTAAGATTGAGTTTTGTAATTTGGGATTACACTATCGTTAGGCTAGTTTCAGTAATTTCGGGAAATTGTCTGTTCTACTATTCACAAAAACAATACAGGGTAGAACGAACATCGACACACAAACGTATAACCACGTGTTTAGTACATCATTCCAAACCTGGATACAATGTATAATTTTTTCATCGCAAATAAAATTGAAAAAAAAAAAACGATTAATTTAAGGATATCATAGGCTATCGATGCACCTCTGCAACCAGAGACGCATCGAGCCACATGTTGTATGGCACTCCTGCTGTCAGTAAAAATAACTACTTTATTAAAATTTTCACTAACTGCATAAGCCACTGCTTGGTATATTGCAAATGAGCTCCAGAGACATTGTACAGACAGTTGCATCAATTTTGAAACTAGCTTTATAACCTGTATTTTGACAGAAGAAGGCGGCTCCACACCCACACTTTTTGAACCAACTGTGAAAATTTTACACCAATCATTGTACTTGAAAACTAACTCTGATGTCTCTTCATGAACTAATACCTTGGGATTATAGTATTGTTTTACTTGCTTCATACATTCCAAATCAGTTTTGACGACCATTTTCATTTGTATAGCGGATACCCACGTATCTAGAGTAAACATTTTGAGAACTTCCGCAGAATTAATTTGTAGTTGCCCCACTTCATTATAAGTAGTAGCAAGCAATGGTTTTTTTTTATTTGTCCAGTAACTATAGTCACTAAGAGAAATCAACTCTGAAATTGTGTTTAAACATATACTTTTTGACCATGAGCGTGATTTGAATAAATACTTGAATGCAAGATATTGACGTCTTACAAATAATAGTGGTGGTCACGTTCCATCACGTGAATTGGAGTACTTTTTATAAAACCTCCTATTACTCTGAGGGCTTGATTTTGTAGCTTATCCAATTCGGATATATGTGTCTTTGCACTGGTATCATATAAGAAACAAGCATAATCAATACGACTTCTTACCAACGAGATATGAATCCTACGTATGTGTTTAGTGTGAACACCCCAGAAGGACCCCGCTAGTACTTTTAATAAATTTAAAAATCTTGTACATTTACTAATTACTAGCTTCTGCCAGCGGCTTCGCCCGCGTGAAGTTTCAAAATTGTCCCATGGGATCTTACTACCGGGATAAAAAGTATCCTATGTGTTAATCCAGGTTGTAAACCATCTGTGTGCAAAATTTCATCCAAATCCGTTCAGTAGTTTTTGCGTGAAAGAGTAACAAACATACATCCATCCTCACAAACTTTCGCATTTATAATATTAGTAGGATTTCATTAATATGTTTGCGCCAGTGCACACTTCTGTCTAACCATATACCCAAGTATTTAACACATTCTACTATTGATAACGATTGATCATACACTTTTAAGGACGGCGATATCCTTCTTCGTCCCCTACTAAAAACACAATAATTGGATTTGCTTGGTGATGCCGTCAATCCAATCTCCTCCAGTAAAGTTATTAAACAGTTTAATGCGTCTTGTATAATTACGTTCAGATATTTTTATTTCCTTGTCGCTGGTACAGATAACAAAGTCGTTGGCATATTGCAATATCATGACATTTTGAATTTTAAAGCAGATTTGATACATAACTAAGTTAAATAATAAAGGGGATATAGGGTCCCCATGTGCTAATCCTTTATTAGTTCATCTAACGCCAATCCTTCACTATTGAATGACTTCATTTTCAGGAGCCTTTCATTCATAAAGGACCAAAGATAAACAGATACATTACAGATACATTACAGATAAAGACTAATAATCACACTGAAAACCTTTTAAGATTCAATTTGCAAGACTTTAATTATCAACCTCAGAATGTAGGTTCCCCAAATTATTACATAAAGTATTCAGAAGACATGTCAGTATTAATACGGAAAATCAGTCCCTTGAGGTTTGTAAGGGACGATTAATAGTACTCGATAAAATCGAAGGAATTCGGAGTAGGATCCTCCTAAATTGATAGGTATTAAGAAATCGCGTTCCGATAATTTCCCTTAGGGATTGAGCCATATCGGGACACTTAATAGGCGCCTATTTTTTCAACCCTTAAGACGTTAGGTGAAAAATTAAACTGTCTATCAAGATTGGAAACGGGTCACTCAAGGTACAAAAGATAAACAACTTGAGTTATAATTTGAAACTTGTAGAAGCTCTTCAACCCTTATCTCCTTTAAATAATAAAGGACAGTTCAAATTGAGGCAACACCCGCGAAGTCACACGATTCACGATCGCTAGTTTGAATACCTCTAGACAAATTGGTTGACACAATCAGAGCTCGAAGTTGCCAGATTTTGTGTGATTCAGTTCATTTTGACCAGAGCTTGAGTCAGAAGACGGTGCGTTGGAAGACCTCCCACTAGGTGGCCCGGTGAAGGTTGCGGGAATCCGTTGGATGCAAGTCGCACGGACCGGTAAAAGTGGCGACACTTGGGAAAAGTCTATGTACCAGCAGTGGACGTCTTTCGGCTGAAATTATGATGATGATAAGTCAGAAGAAGAAGGTAATTTTGACCCTCAAGGCCTGAATTCTTTACGCGCTGACGGTCGGTCGTGACGTTAGCGAGAACAAAATTCGGCTGTCGGTCGCTATTGACGTCAACGTCGCAGTATGGTGCTATCAAGGGCGTAAAACACCTCTTCACGAAGCCGTAAGGCACCTGTTCTCCCTATCATTGCGATAATTTTTTTTGTTCTACACCATACCTGGGAACCTTATACTTACGGAGATATGGGGGGTCAAAGTTGCCACTTTTTGACAAGTTTTTTTTAATACATTTTTTTTTGTAAGATTTTAACTTTTAACACCTCCACGACCCCCATACTATTACTATATATTACTAATCAATCCATGAGCACAATGTTTAAAGTGCGTTACATTGAGTTCTATCACAAAATATGATTTATAACCTCAAAAAAAAAAATTGATGTACAGAATGCTTTGTGATGAGGTGGTTTACAGCCTGTATAGAACACAATGTATACTCGTACGCGAACGACCGTGCCTGACCAACCGTCAGCGCAACAGGAATTCAGGCCTAATACACTTCCTTTTTCGTCTTTATACAATAAACATTGTTAAGTACGAAAAACTCGTTAGGAGTAGAGCTTTACTTTACGATCCATCACTGCTTTTCGCATTCTCATCAGAGACGGATCCAGAAATACTCGAGTAATGTGAGTGAAGTTTCTGAAGATTTACGATCAGTTAACTATATTGTCCTGTCAGTATCATTATTAAATAATAATCAGGTTCAGGGCCGTTGCTTAATGTTGGGTGAAATGATGTATTGGATAAGAATTTAGGGGTGATTGACTTTTTTTCCGCAACATAGCTATCTCGTTGATGTATTCGAAGAAAACAAACTACTCATTCAATAATTATTGATTATGTGTTTCGACTAACTCACACGTTGGTGTGGTTTTGTTTTGTTTTTTTTTTATTTTATTTTTGTTATGTAGGGCATCTCGCAGTTCAGTCTGAGAAGACTGGCTTCTGCTTAACCGGGCAAGTCCTGTGGATGCCTTGAATTTAAGGCCTCCAGCCAGGGCAAAAATGACTATAAACTAAGCGACAGCGCTCTAATGGCACCCCCTGTGGGGTACGGACCTCGGCTTAGGGCGTCGCTGGGGGCAGCAAAGGGACAGGCTGGATCTGGTTGTCATTATTTAGGGACTGTTTTATTACTAAAGGTCAGCATCGCGGGCTCACGTTGGTGTGGTTGTAAACAGAAATATTTATACTTTTTTAAATATTCTATTACTTATAGTTGAAATCGTTATTGCTTAACCGGGTGTTTAAGCAATAATGATTTCAACTGACTTACGTTGAGGCCTGAAACTCTGAAGGTCTCAAAGTCTCTTATTAAACCGTTGTGAAATGAAAGAAGTTCTAGCGAAGTACATATTCTATCGGAATACTATATGAAACTAGGAAAAGCTACGAAAAACATTGTACTGAAAAGTGGATCTTGTCGACGCCGACGTCTGCAGAAATATTAAGGGCTTTGAAATTTATTGCCTTTTCAGTAGGTCTTAAAAATATTTCACAGCTCGTAAATTAATCACAGTACAGTTTTAATTTTCAAGCGTCTGCTTCTTCTCTTGGTTTTATTAAATTTTCTGATCTAAATTAAAGCTGTAACAAGCTATAGTTATCAGTTTTCTTTTACTAGTTAACAACATTTTATGCTACTCTTTTCTATAATAAAAAGGGTGTTATTATTTTGAAGTTATGGCATAATAACGGTTCTTTGTAACACCAAAATAACTAACCAAAGAAATCATTAATCATGACATTAATTAGAGGTTACATTAGGACAATTTCTGTGAAGTTTAGAGGTGAAAGAAAGTTTTTTTTTTATAGTACAGTCAAGTGCTTAATGTTGGGTTCTTATAAAGTAATTTTCCGCTGCTTACAGTAAAACAATGAGTGCTAGATTGAGAAATCATGTAAATGACAGAGTAATATTTATTTTCCATGCCCGTTGATGAGAAATTTAACATTTCGAAAACTACGTTAAAATAATTTCCAGTTGAAATAAAAATTAGTTTCGTTCGGCAATAAATCTTAAAATAATTCGATTTGGAAAATAATATTGAAGCTATATCCTTTTCTAACTACATAAAGTTTTGAAGTATCAAAGAACAAAGAAGTATAAAGTACAAAGAGAAGTGTAGTTGAAGTGTGTTCGTGTAGTTGAAGTACAAAGTCAGAAAACGAATCATAATTCCGCAAGCTTCATCAAGAAAGCAATACAATCCCACAGATTCCCTACACCATCTCACGTTTCCAAAAAATACCTTTCATAAAAAGTAATGTCCTAGCTTGTAAAAGATTAAAAAGGTTCCACAATTTACTACCTTTTGCACGGCCTGATATCGAATAACCATTAGCTAAAACGATTTCAGCGAGTTTTTCTTCAGTACAAGTCTGTGTAGGTAAAGTACCTTTTGGTACTATAATAACGGTAAGCGAATTTTAATGAGACCTAACGGTAATCATGTATATAGTTTTTCTTTTTGCTACGGTAAAGCCTAAGTATAATCAGCCTATAATATTCCCACAGCTGGGACACATGGCCTCCTCTCTACGAGAGGGTATGGGCTATAAGCCACCACATGGGCCCAGTACGGATTGGTAGATGTGACATGTCTTCGAATTTTGGTTTCTAGGATATGCCGGTTTCCTCAAGATGTTATGTTTCATCGTTTTGAGAGCAGTATTCAAGAAATAAATTATAAATAAGTAAAGTGCCTGCCTTGGTTCGAACCCGTGATTGTTCGTAAATCGGTACCATCATCACTGGACCACCGCTGCCCTTGGGACTATGGAATGATTACACCGTAACCCTAGTTCTTCTATTTCAAGACATTGTTCTACAGCGCTGTCTGACGGTCGACCTCTTTTCAACTTTACTACTCAGGGTATAAGGTGGAAAATTGGTCGACCGTCAGGTAGCGCGGTATGATATTCTTGAGAAAGGTCAGGTGCGTACTCGGAACCGTCGTGTGTATAAACAGATGTATGAACGTAGACGACGCAAAAGAAAAGTATAGTAAGGATAGTAGCAGATGGCATTTCTCAGTTATCGCCTACCAAGCCAAGGTACGAATACATGTATGTTGCTCCCGATATTTCGACGCTGTTGCAAGCATCATGATCGCGAGAATACTGAAGAGGTATGTGGGTGGGACGAAAATGATTAATTATGTGCAGACAAATCGGTCTACCCTCTTTCTTAGTTTTATACTACGCGTACTACTGGAACTCGATTGTAACTCACGGCAGAACGCACTCACAGAAACCAAAGAAAATCACGGATATAATCCCGTAAGTACTTTGCGCGTAGTGAAAAACAGTGAAAGTCTAAAACAGTACATGTATTTGTGCTTGGGTGTTACTTACGGTTCAGGTTTAGATCATGTATCTTACTACTATGACATTGTAAATACGGATTTATTCTTCGTCCGTCCCGAAGTTTTGTCCCACATTCCAAAAAAAAACTTAGTTCGTCCCACATCGAAAGTTTGGATGGATGTTTGTAGCTCAATATGTGCTGATTGTTTGGTATATAGATTATAGTCTTTAATAGCTCATAGGATACTTTTATCCCCGTAATATGATCCCGAAAAAACTACGTGCGGGAAAAGCCGAGGGCATAAGGTAGTATTTTCAACCGACTTCCAAAAAGAGGAGGTTATCAATTCGTCTGTATGTTTTTTTTTTTTTTTTTTTTTTTTTTTTTTTTTTGTGTTTGTTACCTCAGAACTTTCGACTGGGTGAACCGATTTGGATGGTTCTTTTTTTGTTTGTAAGCTGGTGCTTCCCGTTTGGTCCCATTTTAATTTGCTGAAGACCTGATGCTGATCTTCGGAGATATACAACGGAACTCTTCAAAAATACACAGCAAATCTGCAGTGATTGCTGCAATCGCTTGTAGGTTCATTGTTTATACTATATCATGACGTAACATCACGCTTGTATGGTCTGAGGGGGTACGCACATGTGTAAAATACACCCAGATTTTGAAAATGTTTGTTACCTCAGAACTTTCGACTGGGTGAACCGATTTTGATGGTTCTTTTTTTATTTGAAAGCTGGTGCTCCATTTGTGGTTTCATAATCGTCAAATCAGTATCTGATGATGGGGTTCTGGAGAAATAGAGAGAATTCTTCACATTATATAGGCACACTAGAAGCGATTTTGGTAGTTTTAGGAAGTGTACTGTCTCGAAGTGATCCCATTTCAATTTGATGAAGATCTGATGAAGAACTTCGGAGATATGCAACGGAACTCCTCAATAAATGATAGCAAATGTACTGGGATTGCCGAAATCTCATATCTGTCTATTGTTTACACCAGTTCATAACCTAAAATCACGCCGGTACGCTGTGAAAGGGCAAGCACATGTGAACCACTAAAAAGTGAAAAATAAAAACTTTTTTACAAAAAATAAAACCGACTTCAGAGAAAACAAAAAAGTGAAAAATAACTTCAGAAAAAACGCTTCAGAAGTCGGTGACAAAAAAACTAAATCAATCAAACAAAGGTCACCGACTTCTGAAGCGTTTTTTCTGAAGTTATTTTTCACTTTTTTGTTTTCTCTGAAGTCGGTTTTATTTTATAAACTTCTGTTCGTCACAACAAGTTGAGACATTTAATGGTCCAGTCGTTTGAATTTGCTGGAATGAACTTAAAACAGAAACAGGTTTATAGGTACGTGGATTCTTACCACAAGGGTGTGTTCACCAGCGTGGAGCACTCCTCAGTGTCTTTGGGATTCAAACTGTATGCCACTAGTTATAACGTTCATATTCGTTATGATTAAGCACGCCACATTTTCTTATCGCCGGAGTATTACCACATTCTCGTCGTCTACATCTACACTAATATTATAAAGAGGAAAATGTTGTATTTTTTGTGTGTGTGTATGTTTGTAATGAATAAACTCAAAAACTACTGTGCCGATTTCACAAATTCTTTCACCATTGGATAGGTACATTCACCCTGAGTAACATAGGCTATATTTCATCCCTGTACTCCCACGGGAACGGGAACTATGCGGGTGTAACCGCGTGACGTCCGCAAGTATGGATATCCGGAAATGAATTCCTCTAAAGATAGAATACTTGATATCTATCGGAGGATGATTAAATTCGTCTCTTAGACAAAATGGCATGATTACTTTCCATGAAGCCTAACAAAATATTCCTGAAATATAAAACTCATAAATAAAACGACTTTCGTTTCTCGCCAAAAAACATCTCATCAAAACTTGTTTTTTTCCTGCCAAACAAATTAAAATATAAATCGACCTGTTACCAAAAATACAGCCAAAAGGAACGCTACCCACCACTTCGCGCTTCGTGCTTCGTTGTCAAACATGATTAACATAAAGGCCTCGACTAGGGTAATAAGTTTAAGCGGATTCTAAGGAGGAAGTGGTGTACGAAACATAATGTAACCTCCGTGCGTGTCCAAAGTGTAGTGATTACAGCGGGCGTCTACGAAGACACCGTGACGGCAGTATCTAGAGAAAAAAGTACCTACTAATAAAGGTGTTCTAATAAGTGCCTCTTCAAGAAGACGAAATGCACTTGTTCTCCCCATCATTGCGATAATTTTTTGTTCTACACCATACCTGGGAACCTTCTAGTTACGGAGATATTGGGGGTCAAAGTTACAAATTTTTGACAAGTTTTTTTAAATACAAGTTTTTTTGAGAGATTTTGACTTTTAACACCTCCACGGCCCCCGTACTATTAAATAACATAGGCCACAAAACGTGATTTATAACCTCAAAAATAAAGTTGTTTCCCAGCAAAAAAAAATGAGTAAAGTTACCTAGTTTGATGCACAGAATGCTTGGTTAACGGCTTTGTGCTGAGGTGTTTTACACGCTGTATAATAAGTGATACCACCGAATAAAATGTCAGATTGTCACTTTCGCCTCTCAAAGCTATCCGATTTGTAAAGCAAGTAAACGCTCTAGCTGTGGTTACCCTGGCCTTTTTCGTACTCTGTTTGCGTAACAATACAGACGAATTAATTCGTAAGCGATCGTCTATTATTTAACCCCATGGCATGGACATAAATAAAAAGGCGGACGTAACTTCATTAAGAAAAAATTGAAGCATCACAATGGCGGCTGCGTAACTATGTGTGCGTGTGTAAAGGGATGCCAGATGATGAAAAATTACCCATTTTTAAACAATATTTCAATAAGATTTCCCTTGCACTTGGTTTTATTACAAGTTTTTGTGACAGATATTGTTTATTACGATTTATTACGCAAAATAACAAGCGGGCACACGTAGCATCGTTCAAAACGTAATGGCCGACGGCAGACTTACTATGGTGTGAATGTGTGCGTGCGCACCTGTCAGCATTAGTGCACTGACTTACTATGGGTGCTTCAGTTATTGTTAAAGAAGACGGCGTCCGCCTTTTTTTTTAGGTCCATGCCCCATGGTAAGACGACTAGCTTCTTATTTGCAATGTACGCTGCCGCTTCCGTCACCGCACCCGCTCAAGTAAATGTGACTTCACCCTGTACGAGGCCGAATATAACCGCGTCAACTACAAGCATTGCGAAGCACTGCATTGATTTAATATTTCGTAGCTCCGCGATATGTGCGTGCCTCACGCACAAAATAATTATAATTTCTAAGACCGTTTATTGCTTGCGTTGGTGGCGAATTAAATTAGACCTTAATTTTGTGGGATAGAGTTTAATTTTTAATGTGACGGTTCCGGGTCTCGTTTGCATTTGTGTACGTAATTTGGGAGCTTAGTTGTGGTTATAATAAAAGCTGCGGGTGTATTATAATTCTTAACACGCTTGAACCCAAAGTGTGAGTTTCAAATGTTACTTCAACATGGTAAATGGTATTTGTGTAATTTTCTCTTGTGCCAGGAAAGGTTACACAGATACTATTTAAATGTAGTTAGTATATAAGCAACGTTGATACTGAAACTGACCGCCCTGACTGTAAGCTTATTAAATGTGGCTGGCACGGCAATTAGTAAACGGTAGAACAAAAGTTAGTAGGAAATTGCTGACTTATTTTTTCTGCAAGTCGTCCAAAATACAATCGCCCTTTTTATTAGTGCTCATTTTTTAATCTGAACCAATACTTTGTGAGTCTGATGAGTCTTTAACAGGATAGATCATCGACGATCATCGATGCAGAAACCAGTTACCATGATTTCCGGATATGATTCCGAAATGAAAAAAAAACACCTGCTTTAGGTAAATTAAAAATAAATAAGTATCGTTAGACAATACATACAGCGCCATCTAGAGCCACACACACACACACACACACACGAGGCTTGTGTCGTGGACACCAGATGGTTGATATACTATATAGATACTTTTTGTTTGTAAATACATACACAAATATGCATAAACATCCATGACTCGAAAACAAATGTCCATGCTCATCACACAAACATTTGCTCCTACGTAATTCAAACCCGGAGACCCTAAGCAGATTCTTAGTAGCAAAAACGGACATACTCATGACATATCATGTAGGTATCCACCTAAACCGACAAACTGAGTTTAGGTAGGTCAGTTCCGCCCTGACACTTCTAAAACGCCGCAGTCTAAGACAAGTTGTAAAGCTTACCTAACAGGGTTAAGCCAGACAGACAGGAATAAGCTCTAGACGTATGTTTGTCTCATATACTACGTTCCAGCTCTATACTAGTTTAAGTAGGTGTGAGTGAGACAGATAGCTGTAATGTTTCACATTAAATTCTTGCTTTAGTGCAAGGAATTTTGTGTTTAAGGTTTTCTAAGAGAAAATTTGTTTACTTTTCTACTTTCTGTTTACAATCAAGATTTCGTTCTGAAAAATGTACCTACGCTTCTGAAATTAATAATCATTGGTAGAGAATGGTGAAACGCCGCAGAGTGGTCGCGTGAGGTAGTGTTATAATTGTAATACTTATAAAAGTAAGCCGTATAACATGAATACTTTAGGATACCATAACACATCATCACCCCTATAATCCCCGAAGGATTGGGCAGAAGTGTACGTAAAAGTGGGAACACCTACAGCTGTTCGTCAGTTTTTTAAGTGAAAACTTGTTTAGGCGCGTTCAGCAACTCGCTTGACCGTCACATATCGCTGCGTAGCACTCGTAGCTGATCTGCTACGGCGTAGCACCAGGCGTGCGTAGGGGACAACCCGTAGCAGATATAGATTACTAGTTTTCATTTTTAATGGCAGTTTCCAGAGACTGCCCCGAATGTTTTTTTTTGTAAGTCTTATTTAATTGGGGGTGAGCCTATTGCCATAAATCGGATGCAAACCAGACTCCGTGGCTGCTATTAAGGAAGCAAATATTCAAATGCAGATGTCACACAGTTTCAAAAGCTTAAAACTAAGCTCATTAGGAGGCCAGCGGAGCATGCGAATTTCATACAAACGTAACACCAAAATAATTTCTAAATCAAACATATTCTTAAGGTAGCGTGTATTTAGATTGGATTACAGAATATTTAGTTTTCCAACACACATATTTTGAATGTACACTGATTTAAACAAGAGTTATGAGACAAAATAATTTTTTTATATTCCTCACATCTCGTCTTTACATAATTTTCCTTTCTAAATGTTTATTTGGGAACATAGACATTCTATAATACAATCGAAATTTATACACACTACCTTAAAATATGTTTAATTTTCATATTATTTTGGTATTAAGTTTGTATGAAAAACGCATACTCCGCCGGCCCCTTAAATACTAGAAAATAGAACAGAAAGGTGACTCAACGATAACTCAGATGAACTTTATAAAGTACATAAAAAGTACTTTAGTGGTAAAACGTTGACTTTTATTTATTTAACACAGCTTTTTCTGAAAACGCCAGCTTGTAATATCATTATAATATACTGCGTTTGGGCCGTAAAAAAAGAAAAACGGGCCTACGCATGAATATGAAACAGTTTTCAGGGCAATAAAGTTGAATTACAAAATTTAAATAAAAAAATTGAAAGTGCGCTGTGTAAAATACCAATATATTTTATTATTAACTTTTTATTATACTTACTGTGTATCTAGTCATTTACTTATAATTACGTGATATAATAAAACAAATCAAAAACATATTTTTGAGGCGATTTCAGGAAAGGTACTTCTCTGAAATTACGAGATGGGGCCGCGTTAGGACGTAGTCAATTACCTAGAACTGATAAATGATATTTATTTTGCAAATAGGTTTTCACAAACACTTTAAGACGTCCTAATTTTTTAAACTAGATGGGGCCGGTGTTTCGTACCTGACTGCTCTGAGAAGAAACAGCCGAAACAAACTCAGAGGTCATAGTCTTCTTTAAAGTCCAGACAATCTAACGATCTAACAATCTCACTACATTATAAGTTAATAAACCCACCACATTTCCTCATATTTTTGCATTTTGAATGCAGGTTTAAGGGACATGGCAAAACTTCACAGACAAGAAGCGAATAAAAAGTCTTTGGAGACTGCCGAGAGAAGTAAAAACTCCTCTACGGAGTAGCTGTGACGGATCGGTTACGAGTTTGATACAAAGCAGTGACTGTGACGCGAGTTCCATGATTAAGTGCTCAACGCGCCTATAGAAGTATTCACATCAACCGCTTGACCGCTTTCAAAATCAGCGGTACCAGCCCTCATCCCAATTCTTTGGGTCGCCACAGCATGTCTTTTTCATCCATACTTCTCTTTTACTCTTCAATTCAAGCGTCACCTCTTGTCACCTGATATCTAGCTACTTTGTCTTTCACACAGTCCATCCATCAGGAGGAGCCCGCAAGGGCCGAAGCCTTTTGTTGATTTCCAATCCGAAAAAAAAAGCTATCCATCATTTATTTGGACTTCCCCTGAAATTATGACTTCTAAAACTATATTAATGCTCACCACAAGTGTGAAGTGCCCCTAGTCAATTAAATTTTAATATTTATGGTCAATAAACATCAACAACATTCACAGTACCAATCAATACAATTACAATTATAACACATCATGACATAAGTGAAAAAGACCTTTAAATTACTTTTAAGCCAACACAAATAAAATGTAACCCGTAAAACAATTTCAAACGTGTTATCCGAACTCTCAATCCGTTATATTCTGTCCTATAAAACAAACACGACCAGACAAAGTAAAGCCAGGTCAATTGAATTGTTCCAGCTATGACAATGTTGACACGGAATTGCATACAAAGACTAGGTATCATTCTTTATTTTACTGCGATAGCTAAACGGAATATTTACTTAAGCCCGTTTTCAATAACGTACTGACAGGTCTCGGTTGGTTGCTGTCGCAGATAAAGAGGCTACGGAGCGTTACCTGTTACTGCTGTTTCTATAACATTATTTTCAAACGTCAATTAGACAGAATCGGCAGATAGCACCTCTAACCGCTGGTAAGCGCAATCCTCCGAGGCGTTTCGTTTTTGCGTTCGGTTGTAATAACTTTTATTACTAGGATCATTTTAAATATTATTAAACATGCTTTTAATAAGTTTCAGTACCACAATTTACGTAATCCCTATATTTTTATGCACAATTGTTACTAAAATTGAGAATAAGAGGCATATTGCGGCAATTTAGTATAAAAACCTGCTACAGAAATGAAACGTAGTTTTGACAGTAACATGATGGTATTGTAAAATATTTTATTTAAATATTAACGGAAAGCATCGTTTCGTGTGTTCTAAAGTTTTAGAATTTCTGTTTATTTCTATTGATCGTTTGGTTTTGTGTGTGTTATATATAATGACTCAAAAAAAGCGCAACCGTAAGTCTTGAATAATTTGACTGAATATATGTATAGTCCTCCTGACCGTTTCGGTCACAGGGGCTAATCTTAGCGGAGACTAGCGATCGGCGCGAGAGATATTATAGTGCTCAAGTGCGTGCGCAGCCAAGATCAGGTGCAGGACCAACGGCACCGGTTTCAGAGGCACGGGGGTATCATACCTCCAACTTCCAAACTTCGGGCTACTACTGAGGAATTACTAATGGAAAAACTCGACAGCACTTTTTACCCCACCCGGGATCCCATAACACGCTCAGCAGACGTGTTTGAGACCACGAGATCAACTGGGCAGTTGACTGAATAAAATGTATTCATAGGTTCTAATGGTCACCCACACATAATTTACTATAGACGCCACAATGATTGCATTTTACAATTTCAGATGTAAACAAGATCCATGGATCAAGATTAGGTCATGCTCCTACTTACCTTGGTTGGCAATCATAGTGTAATAAACTCAAAAGCAACAAATGCAAGGAACAAAACGTTAAAAGGATGAGGATTGGAAGTCTGTTTGTGTATCTCATGTGTTAAATTAGCACAAATTGCTTTTGTGTACCTGCCTAGTTTTTTTCACGTAAAAAACAATTTTAGATGGTAATAAAATAGCATTATACTAAAACTTTAGTGTTTTATTTGGCTTAACATGTTTCATCTAGAAATAAAAAAATATTTAAAAGTATTCACACAACAATTATAATTAAACATTAAAATTCAAGTTATTAATAAGATTTTGCCTCTTCGAATGGTTATGCAAACCCACCCTCAGGGCTGTATTGTGGTTCTTCAGAGTGTGGATTACCGGATTTTAGTCAGATGGTAGGTCGATTTCTGGATCCACTTCAACAACTCTGCAACATGCAGATGTTGTGTGACACGGATGTGGCTATGATGACAGCCTGTGTTGTCTACAGAGCTAGACGATTTTTTAAGGAGAGCACAAGGAATCGTATTTTCCAAACACCAAAACATCTGAAAAAAATTAGAATGGAATATAATTATGCAACCTGCAGTCTATCTATACTTATAATAAATCTGTAGAGAGGTCAATTCTGTACATGAAATATATTTACAAAATAACTATCGGGGGGTGATTAGTGATCGATACTGATGCCAAAAATGCAATCAGTAAAATTTTTGTCTGTCTGTCTGTCTGTCTGTCTGTATGTTATTTATAGAAAAAAAAACTACTCGACGGATTTTAACGAAACTTGGTACAATTATTCTACATACTCCTGAGCAGGTAATAGTATACTTTTCATCACGCTACCATTAATAGGAGCAGAGCAGTGAAAGGAAATGTTGGGAAAACGGGAGACGTTACTTGGTTTTTTTAGCTTCCGTCGCGTGTGCAGCCTTAATGGTTAAAGCTACATAGAAATCATGTATAACGGAAATATTCCACATAAAATTATATAAAAAATATCCCAAGACAGCATATGTCTATCTTTTATAGTTGACTCACAATAACACGTGTAACTCCCGATAGCTTAGCAGTTCGGAGATTTGTTATTATTATATTTGTTTACTCTTACGTTTATATCATCACGCTATGACCCACATAAAACATAGGATACATTTTATTCCGGTAGTAAGATCCCATGGGACAATAATCAAACTTCACGTGGGCGAAGCCGCTGGCAGAAGCTAGTCCACAATATAATAACTGTGAAAGCACTCTAGCTGCCTATTCGAAATCGTATAAGATCTCAGATGCGCGAGCGAGATCTGGCCAGGTTTTCTCTAGCTGCGGCAAGTCTTGGTTCGTGACCTCCTCCATTTTCTGGAGACCTACTAAGCCTGATTCCCTCAGTATTTTTTCTTTATGTACTATTCATTAGATTTTTTCTAGGTGGCAGTTTATATGAATACCAAATAAGTGAGACAAAATTAAATGTTTGCTGTTACAAGATTCTCAGCACTTGACAACTACAACAAAAACTGACAATTATGTAAGTCACAAAAAGTCAAGGACAAAATTACCATTGACATTTTTGTTAAATTTTTAGCGACTACACTACGAATAAAACCTATTTACACCAATTTATACACATTTTCATAGAAATCGTGTATGAGTTTACTCACTAAATTCAAAAACTTATATCTATTGCGTCTGTCGGTCGATTTTAATGAAATAAACACAAAGCGTTAGTTCACACCGAGACGCGACGCAACGCGACAAAACTGAAAGAGGCCAGTAATTTTGCGTAGAGCCGCGCGGCGCCGCGATATGCATCGCAACGCCGCAACATCTTGTCACGTCACGGTTGTTCAACCGTACGGTGTGTTAGCCGTACAGTTGAAAAAACGTGAGAGCTTGTACATGACACGGCAAAACCACCGGGCGAGACATCGGCCAAGTACGGCTCAGTACACGGCCGCGGCGCTATGCCGTAGCGCCTCCGTGCACGTATACAAGCTTCCATAGTGATCCATACCACTGACGACCGTGCCTGCACACATCGAATTAACCGTAGATTTTCACGGCGAAAAACCGTGTGTGTACAAGAGGCCTCAGGCTGCGCCTCGCGCTGCTCTTGCACGCCGCGTGTACCTACCGCCGTACTGCACTGCTGCGTCACGCGTCGCGATGAATTGCTCCACGCCGCAAGACATCTCGAGGCGCAGCGTTGCATGGTGCAACGTATTCTTAATGAGGGGTTTTTACGTGATGCAGGGCACCCGAACGAACAAACAAACCTATAAACCGGTTAATTTGTCGATTTTCCTGCCCAGATCCAGCAGAATGGCCAGAATCGAATATACCGGCTTCATGCATGCCTTTATGTCACTGAGCTAATTATTTTTTTAGCACTCTTGTCTTCAATAAATAACACACTGCGTGATAGAGTCAGCTGTACCAGAAATAAATATCATGCTCTGTGCGGTTATCTTGGAATAATCTCCCGAAATCGAGAGGTAGGCTCAACTGTCATCAACTGTAACCGTTTGACATTTAAGCTTACGGACGATAGAAAATGGATAGAAATAAAACGTGTCTGAAAAGCTTTTTGTCTTTTTTCTATGAATCAACTTATCTATGGTAAGCGGTCAGCCCTCCGAAAGACAGACAGGTGACGCGGATAGGATATTCCAAGACAACTATAGCCCGTTTTCAATAACGTACTGACAGGTCTCGGTCGGTTGCTGTCGCAGATAAAGAGGCTACGGAGCGTTACCTGTTACTGCTGTTTCTATAACATTATTTTCAAACGTCAATTAGACAGAATCGGCAGATAGCACCTCTAACCGCTGGTAAGCGCAATCCTCCGAGGCGTTTCGTTTTTGCGTTCGGTTGTAATAACTTTTATTACTAGGATCATTTTAAATATTATTAAACATGCTTTTAATAAGTTCCAGTACCACAATTTACGTAATCCCTATATTTTTATGCACAATTGTTACTAAAATTGAGAATAAGAGGCATATTGCGGCAATTTAGTATAAAAACCTGCTACAGAAATGAAACGTAGTTTTGACAGTAACATGATGGTATTGTAAAATATTTTATTTAAATATTAACGGAAAGCATCGTTTCGTGTGTTCTAAAGTTTTAGAATTTCTGTTTATTTCTATTGATCGTTTGGTTTTGTGTGTGTTATATATAATGACTCAAAAAAAGCGCAACCGTAAGTCTTGAATAATTTGACTGAATAAATGTATAGTCCTTCTGACCGTTTCGGTCACAGCGGCTAATCTTAGCGGAGACTAGCGATCGGCGCGGGACATATTACAGTGCTCAAGTGCGTGCGCAGCCAAGATCAGGTGCAGGACCAACGGCACCGGTTTCAGAGGCACGGGGGTATCATACCTCCAACTTCCAAACTTCGGGCTAGTACTGAGGAATTACTAATGGAAAAACTCGACAGCACTTTTTACCCCACCCGGGATCCCATAACACGCTCAGCAGTCGTGTTTGAGACCACGAGATCAACTGGGCAGTTGACTGAATAAAATGTATTCAAAGGTTCTATGGCCACGCACACATAATTTACTATAGACGCCACAATGATTGCATTTTACAATTTCAGATGTAAACAAGATCCATGGATCAAGATTAGGTCATGCTCTTACTTACCTTGGTTGGCAATCATAGTGTAATAAACTCAAAAGCAACAAATGCAAGGAACAAAACGTTAAAAGGATGAGGATTGGAAGTCTGTTTGTGTATCTCATGTGTTAAATTAGCACAAATTGCTTTTGTGTACCTGCCTAGTTTTTTTCACGTAAAAAACAATTTTAGATGGTAATAAAATAGCATTATACTGAAACTTTAGTGTTTTATTTGGCTTAACATGTTTCATCTAGAAATATAAAAATATTTTAAAGTATTCACACAACAATTATAATTAAACATTAAAATTCAAGTTATAGATTTTGCCTCTTCGAATGGTTATGCAAACCCACCCTCAGGGCTGTATTGTGGTTCTTCAGAGTGTGGATTATCGGATTTTAGTCAGATGGCAGGTCGATTTCTGGATCCACTTCAACAACTCTGTGCAACATGCAGATGTTGTGTGACACGGATGTGGCTATGATGACAGCCTGTGTTGTCTACAGAGCTAGACGATTTTTTAAGGAGAGCACAGGGAATCGTATTTTCCAAACACCAAAACATCTGAAAAAAATTAGAATGGAATATAATTATGCAACCTGCAGTCTATCCACAATATAATAACTGTGAAAGCACTCTAGCTGCCTATTCGAAATCGTATAAGATCTCAGATGCGCGAGCGAGATCTGGCCAGGTTTTCTCTAGCTGCGGCAAGTCTTGGTTCGTGACCTCCTCCAGTTTCTGGAGACCTACTAAGCCTGATTCCCTCAGTATTTTTTCTTTATGTACTATTCATTAGATTTTTTCTAGGAGGCAGTTTATATGAATACCAAATAAGTGAGACAAAATTAAATGTTTGCTGTTACAAGATTTTCTAGCACTTGACAACAAAAACTGACAATTATGTAAGTCACAAAAAGTCAAGGACAAAATTACCATTGACATTTTTGTTAAATTTTTAGCGACTACACTACGAATAAAACCTATTTACACCAATTTATACAAATTTTCATAGAAACCGTGTATGAGTTTACTCACTAAATTCAAAAATTTATATCTATTGCGTCTGTCGGTCGATTTTAATGAAATAAACACAAAGCGTTAGTTCACACCGAGACGCGACGCAACGCGACAAAACTGAAAGAGGCCAGTAATTTTGCGTAGAGCCGCGCGGCGCCGCGATATGCATCGCAACGCCGCAACGTCTTGTCCATGTCACGGTTGTTCAACCGTACGGTGTGTTAGCCGTACAGTTGAAAAAACGTGAGAACTTGTACATGACACGGCAAAACCACCGGGCGAGACATCGGCCAAGTACGGCTCAGTACACGGCCGCGGCGCTATGCCGTAGCGCCTCCGTGCACGTATACAAGCTTCCATAGTGATCCATACCACTGACGACCGTGCCTGCACACATCGAATTAACCGTAGATTTTCACGGCGAAACCGTGTGTGTACAAGAGGCCTCAGGCTGCGCCTCGCGCTGCTCTTGCACGCCGCGTGTACCTACCGCCGTACTGCACTGCTGCGTCGCGCGTCGCGATGAATTGCTCCACGCCGGAAGACATCTCGAGGCGCAGCGTTGCATGGTGCAACGTATTCTGAATGAGGGGTTTTTACGTGATGCAGGGCACCGCGATGCAGGGATTTCCTGCCCAGATCCAGCAGAATGGCCAGAATCGAATATACCGGCTTCATGCATGCCTTTATGTAACTGAGCTAATTATTTTTTTAGCACTCTTGTCTTCAATAAATAACACAATGCGTGATAGAGTCAGCTGTACCAGAAATAAATATCATGCTCTGTGCGGTTATCTTGGAATAATCTCCCGAAATCGAGAGGTAGGACTCAACTGTCATCAACTGTAACCGTTTGACATTTAAGCTTACGGACGATAGAAATAAAACGTGTCTGAAAAGCTTTTTGTCTTTTTTCTATGAATCAACTTATCTATGGTAAGCGGTCAGCCCTCCGAAAGACAGACAGGTGACGCGGATAGGATATTCCAAGATAACTATGTTTATAGAAACACCGATAGCTACGAGGCGTAGCCATATTAACTGACGGTTAAACGTCAGTACGTTATTGAAAACGGGCTTTAGAGGATAGGTGAATAGGTTACAATGTTGCAATATTTTGTCGGTTGGTTATTCAGTTATGTGTACTGTAAAGAAAATGTTTCTGAATTTCGACATGAAATGTTATTTTTTTAATTTTCATCTTCTCTTCTCTATCCTCTGGTATCGCCAAATGCTGATCATCAACATCGTCATAAAAAATGGTACATTCTTCATTCAGTTTACTCTAATTCATGTTTACATCCTATTTTGTACCCAAATTCATGACAAATAAAATAATTATTTCTGATTTCTGAAGCTGATTAAATATGTCTGTTTTTAGTATTTCAAACAAAAAACAAAAAAACACAAAACAACGAAACAAACATCGTGATGAAACCGGCATGTCCTAGAACCAAAATTTCGAAGATATGTGACATCTACCAATCCGCACTGGGCCCGCGTGGTAGATAATAGCCCATTCCCTCTCATTGAGAGGAGGCTGTGTCCCAGCAGTGGGAACATTATAGGCTGATGATGATGATGATGATGATAGTATTTTACGGATACTAGTAGTATATGACGACCCGATTGGCGTAATGGTAGTGACGCTGCCTTACGTTCATAGGGTCCTGGGTTCGAATCCCGGTAGGAGCAAATGGTTGTGTGATGAGCACGGACATTTGTTTCCGAGTCATGGATGTTTATATGTATAATAAGTATGTATTTACAAACAAAAAAAAAAAGTATATATATGTAGTATATCAACTATCTAGTGTCCACGACACAAGCTTTGCTTAGTGTGGCACTAGGTGGCGCTGTGTGTTAATGTCCAGCGACATTTATTATTATTTATTATTATATTATATATCCTAGTATTACATTAAAATTATATTCAGAAATACAGCTACCTTTACTGTCTCTGCATTACCCAAATGTTGACTGTTAGTAAATCTACTACTCTCTGTACTTAGTGCTTGAAGTGATAAATAAATCACATATTAGACAGTTCCCCAATACTTCGTGTTGTCATCATCATTCTTCTGTCTATTCTCCAATTGATTTAGGGTTGGTACGGCATTCTCTATTCAGGCAGTCGTTTCCTCTTGATAGCCTTATCATCCGCCATAACTCTTGTCTTGGTAAGAAATACTATATTGTCATCAAGCTCTATTGACCATTTTTATTTCATTATTATTACTATACTCTATTTTTATCTAGCGCATGGTTTGAATTTGTCTGCCGTGATCTAACAATACCTGACCATTGATACGAGTATTCCCTTTGTAAACCAAAAAACACGTTTCGTATGTCCTGATTGAAATTCGAATATCTATTGACAACCTTTATTGACATTCTAAAGCTTGAAAGCCTGACAAACGATTGACATAGGAAAATCTGGGTATTGGGTTGCAAACACCGATAGCGCTCTGATTAAAAGTTTTGAAATTCAGTCTTATTTGTTTGGTTTTAAGACCGATCCCACAATTTTTTAGGTTATGATTATAATAAACTTTAGTTTATAATGAAGTCATGATAACAAACCCATAATAATACCCATTCCTGAAAACGGTGTCATAAAATAATGCCATAACCACAACGCTTAGCCAAGGGATTAGTGGTCTTGTAAGGGTCAAATTAAGGCATAAAATATGCTGTTTACGTGTCCACATAATCCTTAATTCACGTGGACGTAAAACACAGGACTGAAAGAGGGTTGGTAACAACACATTCTGAACGAATTCTCTATTCACGCCATTTCAAAGGCTTACTTAAACCTGTGGTACTTACAGAAGTATATAGAGTATACGATATCAAATTACTAATGAACTGGCGTGTGGCAACGAGAACGCGAACAATTGAATTAACCTGACGAGGGTGACAATTAGCATTTCCAAACAAGGGTTTTGCTGGTCATTAAATTTAGTTTTCTCTTGGTTATGGAAGTAATTAACGAATATAATAATGTGGGTAGTAAGAATTAGCCTCTGATAGATTGAACTCGCCATGCGGCCAATAGAGACTGGTGGATAAGGATCGCGAAGGCAGCGATCGTAGCTGTGAGCTCATGACCACGACTACTCTGTAAAGAGTGGACAACTGAGAAGAAGAGAAGAATAAAGAAAGAGAAGAATGAAGAAACTTATTTTCTGTTTATTATTGGTTTAGTTCAATTTGTGAAACAGTTCAGGTAATATTCTTACTTATAAAAAGTTTAATTTCTTTACAAAAACGACGATTGAAGACTTATAATATACTACATGAACAAATCCCTGAAATACCCTCTCTCACGGGTTTATGCAGCACCTATTTTTGCAACACTTGAGCAAAAGTAATTTCAGCAATTCAATAAATTATTTCCGCTGCCGATGAACTTTGCAAACGTGAGTAACAATAATAGAAAATTGTTTATTTATCCATTATCCAATACATTATGAGTGTGTTACTGAATGGAGGTGCTTTGTTTTCTCTCAGTGTTTTGTTAGAAAAAGGAAAACAAAGGATTCACTAATCACTTCCCAAAAGAAATCACTATTCCCGTGACGCTTCGGACAATCAACGATGGACTGGTGAAGTTTATTAATGGTTTGGGTATAAAGAACCTTGAATAACAAATAAGTTTTCTTGTATACGTTTGTTGTGATTAGTCAATCAATTAATGGATTCTACTTGTGTTCTCCAACAGTCGTTTTCCCTTTGGACTGATCACCGACAGGACGTTTTGTTACTGAGAGATTCGTCGAAGACCGTTTCACCTATGGATGTTTCGCCGACAGAATGGTTCGCATTTGTTTATTTCGTCGACAGAGGACTTTTCATCTATGGAATATTCGCCTTCATGATTATCTCTTTTACTTTTCTTTTCATTCAACAATCAACACATTTTTCTGTACCAAAGTCGTAATCATATGCACTTAGCCAACCGTTGTAGTTAAATAGTAAAAAAGTAATGTCGTAACAATCATAGACAAAACAATCTGACGACGAATATTCCCTACATCAAAAGTCCTGTCCTCGAAGCAAACAAATGTGAACCAATCTGTCGGCGAAACATCCATAGGTGAAACGGTTTATCGACGAATCTCTCAAAAACGAAACGTCCTATCGGTGATCAGTCCAGAGGAGAAACAACTCTCGGAGAACACTAGCAGAATCCAATTAATGTTACTCCATTCGCCTGAAACACACAATTACCTAGTGCACAAATCATGAGTGAACTATAGAAACGCTTATATTTTTGAATAATTATTGTTTATTTATACATCTATTATTAGGCTAGCTATAAAATAAACGTGTGTCAATGTTTGTTTGTTTGTTTAGCAAAATTATTATGAAAACCGCACTAAAATCTAACGGAGAGTCACAAAAAGCGATAAGGCCTTTATCCAGGACTGGGACAGTCAAGGCTAACAAAAAAAAAATATTAGGAGTAGTAATTCCATTGGCAACAATGATTTAGTATCGTTAGGGGAAAAAAGGCAAATACGAAAAAGATAAAAATCATCTAGTCTTTATCGTTTGTTAGACCCCCACGTAATTGGAGAACAGCTCGTGGTTAAATAATAACAGCCGCTCGAGTCGATCTTTAGGTTAAGCCGTGCTTGCCTAGGTTGGTCTGTGGATGAGTGACCACCCTTAAGTACCGAGTTTCCTCCGTGCCTCGGAGAGCACGTTAAGCTGTTAGTCCCGGCTGTCATTTGTCCATCTTTGGCAGTCGTTGCAGGTAGTCAGTGGCCTGAAAAGTTTGACAACCAGTCTTACCAAGTGGTATAATTACCCAGTTGGTTGTGGAGCTCAGATAGGCAGTCGCTCCGTATAAAATACTGGTATTCAGCTGCATCCGGTTAGACTGGAAGCCGATCTCTAGATAGTTGGGAAAAGGCTAAGCAGATGATGCATCCCCCTCACATAATGGTAGTACCTACTAATAATAATATAATAATAAAATCCAGTCCAAGGGCTGAGAAGAAAAACACTTTCCGAAAATAATAATAACCCTGTTCCCGATACCAGTGGGCTACAATTTTTTATATTTTTAATTTTTTTTTACATATTTTCTTAAGTTAATATTTAAAAATGTAAAAGTCTGTAAAAAATTGAATAAAAGAATAATAATAATAGTTTATTAGTACATAACAAGAAACAGAAACTAAGATTCGGTACAGAACCAAAATTCAATCAAAACTTTGTTAACCTTGTAATGCCACAGTTCAATGATATTGATATTCTACATTATGATTTATTACGTTATTCCATTAGAAATTGACACGGTATTTCCATCATAATATTCTATGTAGTAATTATATGTGTACTGTCACGGATATGTACTGGGTTTGAAAATATATGAACTTTAATTTGTGCAAACAACCGCCGCGTTTGATGAAAGGGTAGCAAATACACGCTAGAATAAATATGTTGGGGTTTTATTGAATTACCTTTCATATTGTTGATTTATTGAATAGCCCAGTGGACCATTTATGTTTTGAGTGGAGAATGGTTTTGATGATCATTCATGACGATTAACATCTGTTTTGAAATAAAATTGAAATCAAAATCAACTAATTTCTGGTTTTTAATGGACTATCTTATAGGTAGTTCATCTTTATTTACTTATCCACACTATACAAAGGGTGTGAACTACCTTATCACAAACCCGTCAACTCGACGACTCGAATAGCGTAGTGGTAGTGACGCTGCCTTACGTTCTTAGGGTCCTGGGTTCGAATCCCGGTAGGAGCAAACGTTTGTGTGATGAGCATGGACATTTGTTTCCGAGTCATGGATGTTTATATGTATAATAAGTATGTATTTACAAACAAAAAAGTATATATGTAGTATATCAACTATCTAGTGACCACGACACAAGCTTTGCTTAGTGTGGCGCTAGGTGGCGCTGTGTCTTAATGTCCAGCGATATTTAACTAAGCATACCGTACACGACACTAAGTAACTTTACGTAAACATTATTGCTAGGAAACGATTTTTTTTTGGGGTGAATAATCATGTTTTTGGTAGAAGTCTATGTAACGCACTTAAAACATTGTGCTGATGGATAAAGTAAATAGTTCCGAGTTAGGGGTCTTAGAGGTGTTAAAAGTAAAACTCTTCCAATAAAAACTTGTAAGTATTAAAAAAAACTTGTCAAAAAGTTGGAACTTTGACCCCCAATATCTGCGTAACTCCTTCATTGGTATGGTTTAGAGCAAAAACATGATTGCAAAGACGGGGAGCAAAACTACCTTCCGGATTCGTTAAGAGGTGTTTTACACCCTTGATAAAGAGTATAATAATGATATTATAAAGAGGAATGATTGTATTCATTGTTTTTTTATGTTTGTAACGAATACACTCAAAAACTACTCGTATGGTTTTTTTTCATATTTCACTATTAGAATGTTACATTTTCCTTAATTAACAAAGGTTATTTTTTTTAACACATCAACTTCCAGTTCGCGGTCGCCGATCCAGAACTTTTCGGCCCCATCCGTTCTGCGAGCAATGTGCTCTGCCCACTGCCACTTAAGTTTGGCAATTCTTCAGGCTACGTCGCTGACCATGGTTCTCTTGCAGATGTAACTAATAAAAAGTTATTAAGTGATTTGTGTATAAAACATTAAAATAACTAGAACTATGAACAGATGAATAATAACATAGGCTTGACTAATAACTTCAACGTGCAAACAACTTTGTAAATGGGAATTCAATTTATTAATATAATTTCTTAAACGAATTGGGTTACAACCCTGTTAGCAAATGCAAAGGCTATAATCCTTATCGTTTTATGACTTCCGCAATAAAGACAGAAGTTAATTCTCTTTATATTGTTTGTTGCTTGAATACTGATCAAATGAACGGCCAAAATGGACGCTAAAATTGTTTATTAAAAGCGTGACTTGTAGTAAACAAAATCTGCCTGAAATACTCACAAAAAAAACTTGACTGCTTGACTATTTGGTAATTTATTTTTTTATTTTCCCACTACACTAGGACTTATCCTGTATCGTAAATGCGTTCACAAATATTTGAACTCACAAAAAACAAATAGCCATCCCCACTAAAAAACAAACAAAAAAATTACTATACATATATATTTTTTTTATGTTGCAGCACCTTGCTGAGACAGGAGTCTTTTGGCCTCGTACAGGACGAGTTTCGTATCTTTAAATTTTTATATAAGTATTTATATTTTTTTATCTGTTTAATTTTCGTAGTAAGTTTTAAATATGCTTTTCCTTTCTTTCTTTCTTTCACAAATTGCTTGAAAAACAGGATTACATAGGTCAGGCTCAAAACATGTGTGAACTTGACATACATTTAAGACAAGTTACATTCAATTAAAATTTGAAAAAACCTCCCACAGTCGACACATTCGGTCTTAATTTCAAGGATTTTTTTTTCATTTGATACCCTTATTGAGGGATAATAATCCGCCGTTTTGTGGTAGCAGCCATCTTGGTTTTGAAATGTATTGTAACGTATAGTGTTTTACTAGACAAGCCCTTTCATTTGGTACCCATATTCAGGGAGTTGTTGAATAAATATATAATCCGCCATTTTGTGGTGGCGGCCATCTTGAGCCGATTTTTATCAAACATAGCTAAGAACGCTCCCGACTAATTCACCATTCAAACAAAAAAAGAAAATTAAAATCGGTTCATCCGTTCTAGAGCTACGATTCCACAGGCGGACACACACACACACACATTATTAGTATTATTTAATAACTACCTGGTGGGTTATACAAATATTTGTTTCGTACGGATCATAACCAATTAACCATGCTATGAGTATAATGTTCCCACTACTGGAACAGAGGTCTTCCACTCTATAAAAGGGTCCTCTCTATAATAGTCCATAATGCACCATGCGAGCCGAGATTGCTTAATCTAACACCTTTGACTTAAAATGCCAGTTTGCAAAATAAATCGTAGCAGTTACTATCAGAAAATTACGCCGTATTATTTAACCTATCACGAAAGAATCAATCAGTTTATGAATTTTTAAAACATTTAATTACCATTGATTAGATAACATAATTTCAGATATCGTGGAATAATACAATTAAGGCAGGCATGAATTAAAAATGACTGACGTGTTACATTTTATTAATTATGCAAACATTAGAAATAATGGGTGTAAAACACCTCTTGACGAAGCCGAAAGGTAATTGTTCTTCCCATCATTGTGATCTTTTTTTTTCTACACCATTCCTGGGAACCGTCTAGTTACGGAGATATGGGGGGTCAACATTCCAACTTTTCGACAATATTTTTTTTAAATACAAGTTTTTATTGTGATTTTTTTGCTTTAAACACCTCTACGACCCCCGGGACTACTCAATCTATCTATCAGCACAATGTTTTAAGTGCGTTACATTGAGTTTCACCACAATACATGATATTTCACCCAAAAAAAAAAGTTCTTTCCCGGCAATCATTTTTGCGTAAAGTTACTTAGTTTGATGTACAGAATGCTTGGTTAACGGCTTCGTGATGAGGTGATTTACATCCTCTATGTAGGCACTTACTTAAGATCGCTCGTTTAATCCGACGATTCTAAGCTTTAACGCACAAGAAGTTCTGTCAAATGTCGGTAACATGACAATTCATCATCATCTGCTTCGCTATTATTTAAAACTGTTGAGGTTGGCTTCCAGTCTAACAGGAAGCAGCTGAATAACAGTATATCACATAGAGCAACTTCCTATCACACTTTCACAACCGATAATTAAAGTACTGGGCAATGTGATACCCTTGGTAAGACTGGTGCTCAGACTTTCGGGCACTAACTTGTATCGACTGTCAAAGGTTTACAACTTTCAGCAGGATCCAACAGCTTAACGTGCTTTCAGAGGCAAGGAAGAAACTCGGTATGTAATGGGTGGTCACCCATCCATGAGCTAACCTAAGCAACCGGCACCCGAGCGTCTGTTACAATTTGGCCACAAAAAAAATACTTTTAACCATGACAATCATGAAAATGCATAGGTAAGAATGATGTAAAACCATTTTATAAAGCGTGTAAAACACCTCTTCACGAAGCCGAAAGGCACTTGTTCTCCCCATCATTGCGACCATTTTTTTGTTCTACACCATACCTGGAAACCTTCTAGTTACGGAGATATGGGGGGTCAAGGTTACAACTTTTTGACATGATTTTTTTTAAATACAAGTTTTTTTTGTTAGATTTTGACTATTATCACCTCCACGACCTCCGTACTATTCAATCCATTCATCAGCACAATGTTTTAAGTGCGTTACATTGAGTTCTACCACAAAACGTGATTTATAACCTCAAAAAAAAAAGTTGTTTCCCAACAATAATTTTTGCGTAAAGTTACTTAGTTTGATGTACATAATGCTTGGTTAACGGCTTTGTGCTGAGGTGGTTTACAACCTGTATAACAAATGCAACTCTAAATTCACGGTGAGAAAGTTAGTGACCCATATCTTTGCCAGAAGCCATACGGTGACCTATATTCATTCGTATACAACATTGTCCTTTCATTAGTGAAAACCATTATTACTGGACTTGGCACTAAGTGAACCCCTTATAAAATCAAGATTAAGCACAAAAGCAAAGAATAAGTCTCATTAGTTCCAAGGCATACCTCCTTACTACTCTATTGTTAGTTTTCCATGTACACTGCGTGAAATCACATTTTTTTCAATCACCTCTTATTCTTTCGGAATTTCCACGCTGAAATTCTTCACGCAACGTCTTAAAACAAACTTTAGCGCAATAAAAATAAAGTTGTTTCTGTCTTGAACGCTCTACGCATGCGTAGTTTTGTTACCGCAGTGCGCGGCGCCCCGTAGACCCGACGGCTGAGCGTGTGGACTCGCCATTACCTACAGAAAAAAAATATAGACCAACCATGTTTGCACATACATTTGTTCAAATGTATGGTCAATCGGAAATGGTTTAAGTATTTGGGCCAATGTTTGTCACGAGTTTGACGTGTCGAAGTGTCATTGGACTCGACTGCAGTGTTTAGCGAAGTTATTTCAGAGTTATGTGCTAGTGTATTTTTGTAATGGAACTTATTACAAAACACAATTTAGATAAAGGTGTTTTATTATATTTTCTTGTTTTGGTAACTTCGTAAATTAAATCAACAGGCTACATTTCTTGAGAAGTTATAAGAAAAATGTTGGGTTCAAATCCAAGGTCGGAAGATTTTCCTTTATGAAAAGTGCCAGTAACACTGTAGTAAAGTTCGAAACTGTGTTCAAATAAATCGAAAGAGTAAATATTTTTCTGTCAATATGTGGATTTGCAAACTCTGAAAAAAAAAATAGTCATAGAATAATTTTTTTTGTGATTCTCAGAATTCGGATGATACCCCTAAAATTAAAAGCTCACAAAGGGCGAAGCAAAGTAATCAAATCCTTAATTGGTAGGTAACAAAATATTGAAACTCCGAGCACGGTTTAATTGGTTCAAAGAAATACCATTTTTGTAGCAAAGCAAACTGTAACCAGATATATTTGTAAAAAAATACAGGCCGTTTATAAAAATATTTTGCTCAATAATAAAAGGAAATTATAATTTAGTAGGCTCTTTAAGTATTCAAAAAAGCTGCTGAAGAAATCTAAAAATAAATTCAATCTACATTTGCTTCCGATTCTCAGCAATATTCTGTAACAAGTTTCGAAATAAGATGATGTAAATTAAGTTCAGGGATAATTAGAAGCGCTTTCGTTCAGCGCTTTTGTCGCTCAAATATCTAATGCAAATGGAAGGCTTCTGATTGTTCCTAAGATGTTAATTATATTCTTGTATATTTAAGCTGAACACGTTCTTCACAGGCAATCTTGCGGCTAAAACTTGATTGCTTTTTTTTTTTTTTTCGAGCTGATGATGAAAAAGCCATTTTTGGTGTGATTTGTAAAACTTTATGTATGTAAATGGCTTTTATGAAAATAAGATAATTTACAATAAGTTTCTTTATTACGTTCTATATTTTTTGAAGTAAAAATTTCATTGGGCGCGTTCAACACTTTTTGAGTAAACAAAAATCATGGAACCCGCGTGACCATCACGTACACTTTTTGTAGCCGCTCGGCGTAGGCGGAGCGGATCTGCTACGAGTGCTACGAACTGGTAGCCGACTAGACTACGCCGTAGCGGCTTGTCTACGTGTTTTCACTTCTACCAGCAGTCGTCAATGCAGGGGTTTTTTCCATTTGTTCTAGTTGTTAGGTACGTGCCGATTGCCGACCGGCTATACGACTCTGAGAGATGTTAAAGTAAGTATTTGTATGGAGATGTCTGTATCCGGCAAGGCTAAATACTGTATTTGTGTGTTATGTGTAACCAATGAGACCCTATTACCAAGCCTCCGATGTCCGTCGTCGACGTCTATCTATCAACGGCTTGTATCATATGATCCGTTATAGGTGACAGTTGTTTTTTTTCTTCAAATTATAAAAAAAAAAAAACAAAAATTAAAGAGGGCTTACCCTTGCATGCGTAAATCCGAATCTCGCACATTTTTTTTTTTTATGATGCGAAATCATCAAATGACTTCGCCCACTCTGGGCGGAGCGGGAGGGACTGTCAGACTCTTACTGACTAAAACCCATCCATGTTTCTTCCTCGCCCTTTATGTTCCGGGGCCGCGGTATTTCTTTCGAACAGGCCCGCAACCCCGGCAGCAATCTCGCACATGGCCGGTGTTTTTTTAATGTCATTTAGTCTGCAGTACTTAATATAATCTGCAAATACGTATCAGTCAATGATATACTACGCTTATCACCGCTATGGTTATGACCCATATTGCTTCATATTGTAAAAACAATTCACCAGATTATTATCATTTCATGCAAGTTATTACAGATAGCGGAAGTTAATTTGACATTTGAATGCTTTCAGTTAACCTTATTTAACTGAATTATCATCATTTATTTCTTTGCCAACTCGTATAACTCTCAAAGGAGTTCGTAGCTGTTCCGATCAACTATCAGGTTAAACGGCGATTGCATAAGTTGGTCAGTGGATGGGTGTTCACCCATTACATACTAAATTTCCTCGTACCTCGGAAAGCTCGTTTAGCCATTGGTCCCGGCTGTCATTTGTAGATCTTTGAAAGTCATTACACGTAGTCTGCCTTAAAGTCTGACAGCCAGTCTTGGCAAGGGATATCGTATTACTCAGTACTAACTGGGTTTTAGAGGTCAGATAGGCAGTCGCTCCATGTAAGATTCTGGTATTCAGCTGCATGCGGTTAGACTGAAAGCCACACCCAAAATGGAGAAAGCCTAGGAAGATGATTATAACAGTACTGAAACTTTGAAACTACCTAAAAAAGCATTTAGGTGATTTAAATGAATTTACCAATACTTTTTAACGACGGAATATCATTCTGGGTAGATGTACTAAGCAGAGCGATTCTTTAATTCACTTACGGCTATTTTCAATAACTTACTGTTCGGTTTCCAAAGGTTGTCTTCGGTAAGATCTCTGTCTGCGAGACGGGTGGAAACAAAACAAAAGATTGTTCTATAAATCAACTGACAGGTAGATGATGTGGATATTTCAGAGCCATATTTTCCATATTTCGGCTTATTTCTCAAATCCCCCTAAAAGTTCCAATAAGGGGAATCTAATTTCAAGGTAACTTTATTTAAAGAAACACCGATACCTGAAGACACCGATGAAGGCATATTATTCGACAGTTTTCCCTAAGTAAAATAAAGAAAATAGACGTCAGTAGACATTGATTTAATTCATCAACACAACGAAATATTCGGCAGCTGCTTGAGAGGTTGCCAACCTTTGGAAAGGGCAACCTTAACAAGGTTTGTTGCAGATGTTCTGGCGATATCAACTTGGACCCTTCTCGTACTTTGTACCCTCATTAGTGAAGATCGTAAGTCCTGATACAGTAGACTGACGAGTTGTCACTTGGTAAATCTAGAAGATCTGATCATGATTGTTACAGTCGATGTTTTCCCCAATTTACATCTTCAATGTTGTGTTAACAACAAACATCCAAGCGATTGCAGCAATCACGATAGATTGCTGTCTATTATTGAAAAGTTCCCTAAAAATGGGAATATATAAACTTCCTTGCAAAAAAATAAAACCGACTTCAAAAACACAAAGCCTAGCTAACTAGCCTTTTCCCAACATAGTTGGGGTCGGCTTTCAGTCTAACCGGATGCAGCTGAATACCAGTATTTTACATGGAGCGACTTCAAAAACACAAAAAAAGTGAAAAATAACTTTAACTTCAGGAGTCGGAGTTTGTTTATTGATTCAATATTTTGCCACTTCTGAAATTCTGAAGGTTTAGAAGTCGTTTTTATTGTTTTATTTCCTCCGAAGGTTTTTAAGACTTCTTCATATCCTTGAAGGGCATAATATCCTTTCATACGTTAAATATTTTCTAAGATATAGTACTAACAGGATAATTTTAAAATCAGCTAGGTCTATCAAAATGTTACGATTACCCTTGCAAATGAGGGATCTGGGGGCGAAATTACAATTCTGCTAATGCGGCCATTTTAGGGACCTTGGGGATGACAATCAATCATAATGATAATGCTATTAATTTTTGCAAGTTACTGAATCAGAAAGTTATGGAAATTATACAGCAAAGTGAAAAAAAAAAAAAGAACTTTATTCGCATACTGTCTAACAACCTAACACAATAATTTAAATTCTTATATTAACAGTTACATTAAATTCTTCTATTAACAGTTTCACTAGCTACCTTTAATTAGGATGTTAGTTTGCACAGAACTGATTCACCCTGTTCCCCGTACTAGTGTAAACTGTATTACGGTGGAACAGTTTTCCTCGGTCGCGGTAATAGGTTAGTAATTACATTAGACTAGTGGCACTTAAGTTATTCAGTATAGTAACAAAACAATAAAAGTTACTAGTTTAAATAGAAAGGGTATGCATTAAATAATTGATCAGTTATTTTTAAAAAATGGTTGGTAGATCTAAAAGGTGACATAGTATATGCAAGGTTTTTAGATGCTTTGTTTGTTTACAAAGCTAATAGTTACTTTTTGTGATTGATAAATGTTTTGATTAAAATGTTGTTAAATTCAAGTAAAAAATAAAACAAAAGTAATAATTAATTAAAATAGTAGAAAAAAAGTAAAAAAATAAAATTACAATATAATGAAATTATAGTTAAAATTAACCTCAATATTAAAATTAAAACCAACATTAAAAATTAAAATCAAAATCAATATGTAATATAAAATTAAAATCAAAATCAATTTGTAATATAAAATTAAAAACAAATTCAAAATCCAAATTAAAGTCAAAATTCAATTTAAATAATAACTAAAATTTACCGCAAAATGAAATTAAAATTAAAGTACATTTAGATTGAAAAAATAAAATTAAAATTAATCTTAAATTAAAACCCAATTTAAATAGGTCTCAATTATTTCCAAAAAATTGTGGAGGTGTATGTATGATGTGATGTGTGTGTGGGTATGTAAGTATATAATATATGTGTATGTATATGTACAGGGGTGTGTGTGTCGTGGAATGGTATCTGGTGTAATAGTTACGCAGTGAATTTAATCAATTGTTCCGTATTGTCATAATTCAATGAGTTGAGAAGTTTAAAAATTTCAGTTTTACATGTATGTTTGCTAAGATGGCGAATCTGAATATGCTTTGATATTTTATTATATATAGACGGTCCCAAGTAGTGCAAAAATCTTTTTGCGAATGAGGTTTTACAATGAGGCACAGAGTAAACAATATCTTTCCTTCTTTTTTTGGTGTAATCAGGTGTATTTTTATGTTGTGTTTGTATTATGTTTTTGATAAATAATTGCCTCACTGTAAGGACTGATAATTCGGAGTATAACGAAAAAGTGGGGTATCTAAATCTTTTGTGACTCATAACCTTGAGAACTGCACGTTGCGCTCTTTCTAAATTAATAAGGACTGACTTGCTCGCACCTCCCTACGCAGCAATGGCATACGTTATAATAGACTGGCATAAGGATATATAAACTAACAAGATTATATTTGGCGGGCAAAAGGAACGAATATTTTTAAAGATATATATAAGTTTTCTGACTCTAGAAATAAGCTTAGTTATATGTTCATGCCAATTTAAATGTTGGTCAATGACTAGGCCGAGGTATTTAATTGAGTGAGTTTTATTTAATTCATGACAAATGCATTTTCCGGACACATTACAAGTGTGAGCTTTTAGGTGAATAATTCCAGAAGGTGGTTGATTTCTTTTTGTGATACTAAAAGGTATGTATTTAGTTTTAAGTGCATTTAGGGTGAGAAGATTTTCCTGCAACCATACGGTAACTTGTTGGAAGCCTAAGTTAGCTACGTTATTAGCTTCTTTCCATGACTTACCAGTAAATAAAAGGGCAGTGTCATCTGCATACGCTATTACTCGGCCCTGTCTCAACTTTAATTCACACAAGTCATTTACATACACAAGGAAGAGCGTGGGTCCCATAACGCTTCCCTGTGGCACACCAAAAGTGATATCCGCCAGCTCACTCACAATACCGTTTATTCTGACACATTGCTTTCTATTTGTTAGATAGTCTGTGAAAAGTTTTAAAGCTGTACCACGAATTCCCAGGTGTTCCAGCTTTGCAAGAAGTAGGGGAACAGAGACTGTGTCAAATGCTTTTGCCAGATCAAGGAATACACCTATCGTCTTCTGTCCCTTATCCAGGCTATCAACAATGGTAGAAGTTAGCGTTGTTATTGCATCATCAGTCGATTTGTTTTTTCTAAAGCCGAACTGGTTCATTGAGAGTAAATTTTGGGATTCGAGGAAGGAAGTTAATCTAATATTAATAACCTTCTCAAGAACCTTGGACAAGGATGGCAGCAGCGATATAGGCCTGTAGTTAGCGACACAGTCTTTGTCCCCCGCCTTGAATAAAGGAACTATCAGGGCTATCTTGAGGACATCGGGAAAGACGCCCTTCGTCAAGCACTGATTGCATATCATGGCTATGGGAGATGCTAAAGTATTTACGCCTAATTTTAATATTGAAATGGGAATTTCATCGCAACCGGTGGCATTCGATTGTTTTAAATTTATTATAATAGATTTTACCTCTTCTTCATCAGTTGGAAGAAGGACGAACGAGTTGATGTTGGAGGACCTAATAGAAGGGGTTTTAGGTAACCCTTGGTTATTTCCTATTATATCCTTGGCTAAATTGTAACCCACTTTTGCGAAGTAACTGTTCACGTTATTTACAGAACTCAGCGCATCATGTTTGATTTTTAATAATTCATCAAGGTCATCACTTTGGTCAGTCAGATTACAAGTGTCTTTTATAAGTGACCATTGTTTTTTGAGGTTATTTTTATGTTTATTTATTTCAGATCTCAGATAGTTATTTTTAAGTTTTTTTAACAAATTATTACAAGTGTTGCGATATCTTCTGTAAGTAACACTTAGAATGATGTTTTCAGGGTCTTTGCGGAGTTTTTTATGGAGCTGATCTCTGTTTCTGATACAGCGGCATAGACCAGACGTTATCCATGGTCTGATAGGACGCTTCCTCCGAGATAGTTTAATGGTCACCGTGTGTTTCTTCATTGTGTCTGCAAGTGTGGTTAGAAACGCATTTGTCATGACATTGCAGTCTTCGGTTGCTGATAAGATAGCTGGCCAATCCGTTTGTTTTAAGTCTTCGATAATAGCTTGGTAATCTAGTTTTTTATACGTTTTGGATATTTTGTTAGCAAGAGTTTTAGATTTTTTTGATATAGAAATCATAACAGAAGAATGATCAGTAATTGTGGACTCGCAAACGACAGTTCGCGAAACAGATGTAGTTTTTAGAAAGCAATGATCTAAACAATTCTCTTTTCTGGTAGGTAGATTATGCGATGGCAGTAAACCATGAGTAGCTAGTAAATCCATGTACCTTGATGAACTAAGACTGCTGTTGTCTAGAATATTTATGTTTATATCTCCTATTAATAGTATGTTTCGATATTTTTTAAGATTATTTAAAATACGGTCTAGAGAAGTAAGGAAACAATCAATATTTTTGAACGCGGGTGATCTATAGATTGAAATAATAGCAACATCATTTCCAATAGTGGAGACCAGGCAGTTCAGTTCATCAACCGATTCTACAGGTTCGACAATTTTGGGTTTCAGAAACTCTTTATAATAGATGACAATACCATCATTTTGGTTTATGGTTTCAGAGGTAGCATAAGTTTTATATGTGGCAATTTTCGGAAGTGTAGCATTTTTAGAGAGCCAACATTCTGTCAGAATTATAAAATCAAATTCGATATCTAGTTTACTTAATAGAACCTCAAAGTCATCAAAATTGTGATTTAAACTTCTTATATTTTGAGTTAATATTTTGTAACCATTAAATTCACCAAATATTTTTTTACAGTTTTCAGGAATATCTACGCTATGTGCTGTGCCAACATTTATCGATTTCTCGATGTCGTTCGAGATATGGTGCAAATCAACCATATTGCTTACAGTAATTAATTTTAAACATCCTGTTGGCAGCACAACGCATAGATTTCCTGTAACTGTGATGAAATTGTGACTTGTGTGTGAACTGATTGTGTGTGTGATAACTGTGATAAGTGTGAAGTAAGTAGGTGCTATGTAAAACATATGCTGTAAGATACACGTGTATAGAGTTATGAATTATCAGTAGCATTGAGACCCTGAGTAAGCTAATCATTAATACTATTAAATAATGAAAGAAAAAATAAAACAATTCTATATTATGTGGATGCGACTTTTTCAAAACTATTAGTCAAAGTTCAAAAGATGGTGTACTAATACTGTTAATGATACCTTGAATTTGTTCAGATGACTTAACCAGTATTGCTGGCTGGTCTTCCGATTTCTTGAGAAGCACTCTTCCATTGGAGACCCAGCAAAACTTGAAATCATACTTCTTTTTTAATTCTCTGCATTGGTAGAAGAGTCTTCTGCCATTTGGTGTCAATGCTTCTGAGATGTAGACGGGTTGCGGATTACCTGATATTTTCAGTGCTTTGGTGTTATATTTCTCCTCTTTGTTGGTCATATTATAGGACTTAATAGCTTTTAGAACATTTGCACGAGTTTGTGCAGTTTGATACTCAACAAAGATTGGTTTATTTGGGCCACTCTTTTTCCTATATACTTGTCGTACTTGAGGTGGGGTAATGGATATTTTTAAAGAATTGTGTAGCTGGTTTACAATTTCGGTCAGGTTTTCGTTGTCAGTGACTGGAACATTCTTGATTTCTACAATATTTTCAAGCTGCTTTCTTTGAAGTGCGTCTACTTCGTCTTCGAGATTTCTAATTTTTTTTGTTGGCAACCGTACTTTCTAGTAGCAAAGTATCATATTTCTGTTTCAAGTCCCTGTACAAGCCCGTAGTCTCTTCAAGGGTTTTTCTGAGGGTGTCATTTGATATGATGATTTCTTTGTTTTGGTCTTTCAGATCACCAATCATATTGTTGAGCTTTCGAAATTTTGATTCTTGATCCTCTTTTAGGTTTTCAAACATTTTTTGGATGTCCGTGCGGAGTTGAGTGATTTCTTCCTTATCGGGATAATTCTTCCTTTTTCTTGATTTGACGAATTCCGTATCATCTGTTCGTGAGAATTCAGGTTCCGATCCAAAACTTGCAGCGGGCGGTGATTGCGACATTGCTTCTGGTAAATTTGCATATACTGCGGAGCGGTCACGCGTGTTTTGAGACTCGGTGCGTGTTCAAAGTTGGACTCAAACAAAATTCGACTACAGAGGTAACGAAGGAAGGTTCAATTTCGTTTAACTTGATGATAGTTGTAATTTATAATATTTAGTGCGCGTGCGCCACGTCTGTCCACAGTGAGTGCGAGCGCGCGACTTTTCTTCTAAGTGGTCACTTAGAAGTCTCATTCTACTGCAAATAAAACATACTTTCACTTAAGATGATGATGAGTCTAAAAATTATTGAGTAAAATCAATAAAAAGTATTGTTGACAAAAAGCTATCATTCACTAACACAAAAAAATCTAACATCACACTTACAACTCTTTGATTTAGAACATAATCTAAAACCGTCCGAAACACGAAAGCACCAATTACAATGCTAAACGAAGTTCAATTAATAATTAAATGAAACGGAATTTGGTAAAAATAGTAGAGGTTTTCAATTGAATGGTCCGTATCGATTTTGGCCCATCAATTCCGAATCGTGTGGCCCAGACAAGGTCAGCGATACTAAGTGTATTTAGGCAATCGAACACGAAGATAGTGTTCAGTCAACAGCCCACTCCTACCTAGAATTTAGCGTAGGAATTGAATCCTAGGTTTGGTGAAATGTGATTGGTCTTTTCCAGTGGTAATCGGCTGGCAGGTCTCAGTATCAGCCGGCAGGATGAGTTTTGGCGGTATTATGCCGTGAACACATTGATGTAACGTAACGTGAAATGTAACACACATGAGCCTTCCATACTTTAGCGATGCAACATGAAGCGTAAGGCGCAGGACGAATACAAGAAGCGTTAGGCAATGGTGTGGCGCGGACGCAGCATGGTCGCGGCGCCACTTCTTTGATATTTCATACAAAATGTATAGAAGATGTGTGGTGCCAGACGGTGGCAGAAGCGTGGCAAGGGCGCCGTTTCCTCGCCCCCGGCGCAACCGTAGTTAGCAGTGGCATGCACAGGGCGGGAACAAGACGCCGAAAATGCCTGACAATATAGACTTGACAGACTAGAATGCGCCCGCGCCTCGCCTTTCCGACACCGTTAGCGCGCCTGTACTGCACTGGGCCGGCGCCACGCCATCACCTCGCCCGCGCCACGCCGCGCCACCGCTAAACGCCTCTTCTATTTGTCCCACGCCTAACCCTGCAACATAGCGAATTTGTTTCAGCGTGTGTTACATTTCATGTTACATTTCACCAATGTGTATCCAGCATTAGACCGTCATGTGTCTTGACGTGAAGCGGTTGGTCCAGCGCATTATCTCTTTCAGTTTAGGCCATGTCTGATTGCCATTGGAATGGACGTTGAGAATAATGGAAGAGAGTGCAGATAATTTATGCTCGCGCACATCGTCTACTTAGCCTTTTTCTCAAGTATGTTGGGGTTGCCTTCCAGTCTAACCGAATGCAGCTGAATATCAGTATTTTAAATGAAGCGACTGCCTATCAGCACCCCACAAGCCAGTTAGTATTCTGTAATAGGATACCTCTTGGTAAGACTAGTTTCAGATTTTCGAGCCACTGACGGTCAAAGTTCTATAACTGACAGTCGGGAACTCGAATTTGGAGTAAAACTGTAACTCGGAACGTTCCCCTATGTTTTAGCCCGTAAACGCTTATCTCTGAACCAATTTTTTTTTTTGCTGGTTTCAGCTTAAAAGATAGGCTAGTTTTGAACTTAATACGTCGCGATATTGCTAGTAAACTGTACCCGTACAAAGGGTGACCGGGGCGGGTCGCTAGTATTATAAAAAAACATAATAACACTTCATCCGAACCGGGGATCCGACCCTGAACCCCAACCCGAAGTAGTCGAATCAAGTCGACGAGATCAATAAGGATATGTCAGACAATTCTGGGTTTATTTCGGTTTCCTATCCCATTGTAATTCTGTTCTTCCTATTCCGACAGTAGCAGCACTCGTAAAATAAAATAAGTCTATAGATTTTATTTAGGCAAAACTTCTGCTACGAATATCTGTGTTTGTCTTAAATGTATGTTTGAAGGAAGCATGCATGTACCTAGATACAAACTATGATATGATTTCTTTTTTTTTTAGGCTGGGAAATCATCAAATGACTTCTCCCACTCTGGGCGGAGCGGGAGGGAGTGTCAGACTTTTACTGACTAAAACCCATCCATGTTCCTTCCTCGCCCTTTATGTTCCGGGGCCGCGGTATCTCTTTCGAACAGGCCCGCAACCCCGGCAGGATTATATGATTACTAAAGAGTAATCCTACTACTATTATAAAGGCGAAAGTTTGTAAGTATGGATGTATGTATGGATGTTTGTTACTCTTTCACGCAAAAACTACTGAACGGATTTGGATCAAATTTAGCACACAGATAGTTTATTACCTGGATTAACACATAGGATACTTTTTATCCCGGTAATAAGATCTTTTATTTGCAGGGAACGATAAATCGATCGAGATTATTCATAATGGGAACTGAGATCAAAGGGTTCCGCTAAATGCGAGATAGTTTGATGTACAGAATGCTTGGTTAACGGCTTCGTGATGAGTTTATTTATCCTGTATAATCTCTTTTAAGTAAAAGATGGCAAGGCGATGTTTGGTGTTTTTATTGATTGACAATACACAATAATAGCTACACATATTTATCCTGATTTATTTTTTAATATAAGAGTAAGAGCCTACCCCTTTTTCTTTTTTTTTTAGGATGGGAAATCATCAAATGACTTCTCCCACTCTGGGCGGAGCCGGAGGGAGTGTCAGACTCTTACTGACTAAAACCCATCCATGTTCCTTCCTCGCCCTTTATGTTCCGGGGCCGCGGTATCTCTTTCGAAGAGGCCCGCAACCCTGGCAGGCTTCGGCCCTTGCGGGCCCCTCCCCTTATACTGACATCTCTTTGAGGCGCGCGTGGAACACAAACGCGCCGTCGACACGGCCTGTCGTCGTCGTTAGACGGACGGACGGCTAGCTAGCCCAAGAGCCTACCCCTACCTTTATTTTTGGTGACAACGACCCGAACGAAAACGGAAAGGTTAAAAAAATTTGCAACCGTAATACGATTTATGGTAGTTTAGTATTTTTCATGGTATGGGCTTCTACATTTACTTTCTCTAAACGCGATCACCGCAACTAAACAGCGTTCAAGAGCTGTCAATTTTAATATTACATTACAAAGATGACAGACAGTCAGGCAGTTACTGCATGTAAAATACAGATATTCAGATGCATCTGGTTAGATTGGAAGCCGACCCCAACAATGTTGTGAAAAGGTAAGGCAGATGATGGAAGATAACACAGGCAGCTTATAGACGCGGGCCTGTGGAAGGTGAGCTATGGGCTACCCGTTCGTCCGTCTCACGATGACAGGCCGTGTCGACGGCGCATTCGTGTTCCACGCGCGCCTCAAAGAGGTGTCAGCAAAAAGGAAGGGGCAAGAGATGTCAGGGAAAAGAGATACCATGGCCCCGGAACAAAAAGGGCGAAGAAGGAACATGGACGGGCTTTAGTCAGTAAAAGCACACCCTTGCGCTCCGCCGTGACAGTGGGAGGAGACATTTGATGGTTACCGATTATTCGAAAAAAAAGGCATCAAGAACAGGATGTTTAGATCATGTTCAGTGTCAATGATGAAATCAGCCCTATAGTAGGTAACATATAACAGGTGTAAACGGACTCTTCAAGAAGCTGACAACAAAGGATTGTGTACATTAAACAACAGTTTGGATGGATGCATTGCATAGTACGGGGGTCATAGACGTATTTAAAGTTATAACATTTAAAAAAACGTAAATATCTTTGACCTCCGATACCACTGTAACCAGAAAATTCCCAAGTACAAGTTGGTCTAAATATCGGTCATTGCCTTTTCTCTAACATCTCTTCACACGAACCAAAAGAAATAAACCATGTATGTAGACTTGAGGCGATTTATACATACTGTTACGAGCTGGGTATGAGATAAATTAATTACTACCGATTAAACAACACAATAACTTTATTAATCACAAAACAATCAAAACTCAATCACAAATACACTACTGTTTACTATTCACTTAGATATCGCACTTGTAGTTCACCTGGATTCGCTTCGTTGTGTCGCTAAAACAAGACTGACTGTCGCGGCCCTGAGCGCTCTATTTATACTCGCCAACAGACACACCAGAACAACCACGAACATTCGAGAGGGTCATAAAAAACACAATAGAGGTACCTACGCAGGTAATAAAAATTGTAGGTATAACCTACTTTTACAAAACAAACAAATATGAACCTTCTGCCCTACGCGTACGGTCGAAATTCTAATGTCTTTGTATAAATAGGTCGCGAGTTTGTACCTACCTAACTTTAAAACTAATAATAATGGAATGTCCTCGAACTTCTAACGTACACACACTGTAATCACTGGCTTTCTCGAATGTTCTAGTAGGTCCGATGTAACACTGCCCCCTCCTTAGACATGCTCGTCCCGAGCATCATTAGTCCCGTAGTATCGCGCCAACCGGTCTACATGCACAATCTTAGGCGCACCTCGTGGACCCTTCTGTATTCGGTAGGTGACATCGTTGATCCTAGTCACGACTCGGTATGGCCCATCCCATTTTGCTTGTAACTTCGGAGACTTCCCCTTGCTCCGCACTGGGTTATGCAACCACACCAGTGAACCCTCGTCGAAACCCCTACCGTTTGCCTTCCGATCATAACGGGTCTTCATCTTCTCAGACATCTGTTGGCTGGATTGTCGGATATGCTCATAAACATCGCTCAACTTATTACGCAAGTCATTCGCGTAATCTGTTACGCTACATGGAGCATCAGGGGGAGTTCCAGTGATTAAATCAGCAGGTAACCGTAATTCCCTTCCAAAGTTCGCGAAGGCTGGTGTCACAGTCGTACTTTCGTGGACTGCACTTCGATAAGACAGCAGAAACGGCTGTATGTGCTTGTCCCAATCCCTTTGCCGGCTTTCCACAACTTTCGCCAGATATCTCTCCAACGTTTGGTTGAATCGTTCTACCATTCCATCAGATTGTGGGTGGTAAGAGGTGGTTCTGGTTTTATGGGTACCCATTAACCTACAAGTCTCTTGAAATACTTGCGATTCAAAATTTCTTCCTTGATCGCTGTGTATTTCTAAGGGTACCCCAAAACGACAGAAGACTTCCTGAACCAATTTATCTGCGACAGTTGTAGCTTCTTGGTTAGGAATGGCGAAGACTTCTGGCCACTTTGTGAAGTAATCCATGACCACCAGGAAGTACCTGTTTCCGTTCTCGCTTACTGGAAATGGTCCCGCGACGTCTAGTGCTATCCGTTCCCAAGGGGCTCCAACGTTGTACACTTTTAATGCACCTCTGCTGCGTGTCTGGGGTCCTTTCACGGCCGCACAACTGGTACATTTGCGGCACCAGTCCTCCACATCATCACGACAATGGATCCAGTAAAAGCGTTCTCGAATTTTTAGGAGAGTCCTTTTTACTCCCATATGTCCTCCAGAACATCCATCATGGTAGAGCCGTAGAACATCCGGTACCTTAGCTTTAGGAACAACCATTTGTAGATGACAGCTGTCCCCTCTAGCGTTTTCCCATTTACGGCACAAGACTCCATCTTGGATCACCAAGCTGTTCCATTGCGCCCAATAACTCTTCGTGATGGAACTCATCGCTGCCACATCACTCCACCTGGGTTTAGGAGCACCAGCTTTGATCCACTCGAAGATTGGTTTGATGTCCGAGTCATTTTGCTGAGCTTGGTGTAGGGTCTCTTTCCATTCATCGCTGAGATCCGTTCTAAGCATCCTCACGGGCACTATCTCCTTAGTTTCTTGCCTAGCACAGTGCTTACAGTCTTCAGGACAAGGTCTCCTTGACAAGGCGTCTGCGTTACCGTGAGTTCTCCCACTGCGATGTTCAGTTATGAAATCAAACTCTTGGAGTAGTTCTATCCATCTCGCCACTTGTCCCTCTGGATACTTGAACTGTAATAGCCACTTCAGTGCAGCATGGTCAGTTCGTAGTTGGAATTTACGTCCCAGCAAATATTTACTGAAGTGCTGCAATGTCTTTACTACGGCGAGTAGCTCCCGTCTTGTAACGCAGTAATTTCTTTCTGGTTTGGATAAAGACTTGCTGAAGTAAGCTATCACAACCTCCCGGTCTCCTTTCCGTTGAGACAACACGCCCCCAATTCCAGTATTACTTGCATCTGTGTCAACTATGAAGTCATTTTCAGTGTCAGGATAACCCAAAATAGGTGTATTGCACAGACGTTTCTTTAATTCCTGAAATGCGACGTCGCAATCATCGTCCCAACAGAATTGCCTCTTTTCCTCAGTGAGTTTGTGCAGAGGTTTTGCAATGTCGGCAAAATTCTTGACAAACCTTCGATAGTAGGAGCACAAACCCAGGAATGCTCTGACCTGTGTCTTGTCTTTCGGAACTGGCCAATCCTTGACGGCGACTACTTTTTCTGGGTCTGTTTGAACACCTTCCCCCGAAACTATGTGTCCTAAGAAGTTCACTTGCTGTCTGAAAAACGAGCACTTTTTCGGACTTAACTTGAGATTTGCTGTTTGGATTTTCGACAGCACTCGGTTGAGGTTTTTAAGGTGATCTTCAAATGTACGGCCCACGATGATTATGTCGTCTAGATAGACAAGACATGCGTCTCCAATCAATCCGGCGAGTACTTGCTCCATCAGCCTTTCAAACGTCGCAGGGGCGTTGCACAAACCGAATGGCATAACTTTAAACTGCCATAGCCCTTTTCCTGTTGAGAATGCAGTTTTTTCCTTGTCCTTGGGGTCTATTTCTACTTGCCAGTAACCACTTTTCAGATCAAGTGTGGTAAACCACTTCATACCAGTCAGCGTATCCAGTGTGTCATCGATCCTAGGCAGCGGGTAGCTGTCCTTTTTCGTGACGTCGTTCAGTCGTCGATAGTCCACACAGAAGCGCATACTGCCGTCCTTTTTCTTTACCAGGACCACAGGAGAACACCATGGACTCGATGAAGGCTCTATAACGCCGTCCTTCACCATTCCCTCAATCATGGTTTCTACCTCTTTTTCTCGTGCAACTGGCAGTCTTCTTGGTCGCTGACGGATTGGTAACTCGTTACCCGTATTAATCTGGTGCTGAACAAGTCCAGTTCTCCCTATGTCAGCATCATTCGAAGAGAAAATGTTGGCGTACTGAAGTAACATCTTCTTAGCCTTGTCCATTTCTCCTTTAGTTAAATCGCAGTTTTCCAAAAGCGTTGACACGTCAAATTTTGAACTACGAATTTCATTTCCGGTAGGCACATCTTGCAATTGACGCATCCAAGCTACTTCCTCGCAAGTGCCGATCAAGGTGCCCTTCTTAATCACTTGCTCCTGGTCACTTGGATTCAGTATGCGTACTGCTGAGATGTTGGTGGCCTTGACCAGAGTTCGTGCCATCTTCCATGGGAAGTCATTGTTCACCCTTTCTATTAGAACACTTCGACCTTTGTTTCCAGAATTCCGTGGCAAACAAATTGGCACAACCGTTTCTGATCTGCGAGGAAGAACAATCTTCTTCAGGCAGTACACTTTCCCTGACGGTGCGCCTTCCATGAAGACTTCCTCTGAACCACATTTCAGTACTCCTTGATCAACGTCGATCTCACAACGATATTTCCGCATGAAGTCCAAGCCCAATATGCAATCGTCCACTATGTCAGCCACGATGACATTCTGCTTGTAAAATCTGTCACCCAATTTTAACTCCACCTCCTTCTTGCCTCGGACGGTAATGTGCTGACCGGTAGCTGTTAGTAACTGTATACGGTCGTGCTTATTGAAGTAGTCCCCAAGAAACCGACTTGCTAGTTTAGAATTGACGACCGTGTGAGAAGCTCCAGTATCCAACGTCAGTTTGCATGGTGTTCCATTGACTTCGCCTTTGATGGTCAGGCTGTTCCCGTCATGTGCTTGCGAGATCAAGATTCTCGGGGCTCTTTCAATACCAGCCAGCACCCGCCCCCCAGTCCTGGCATTTACTCGTTTCCCTGCTGTGGCTGGGCAGTCACTTCAGCCACTTTTCCGTGCTGATCTTCTCTCGGGGTGCTGCGCTTAGGACAGCTGGACCGAAGATGACCCCTTTCTCCACATGTGTAGCACCTAGGACTATACCCCTGTGGGCGGTCGCGTACAGGTGATGCAACAACCTCCCTGACACGGTGCGTTCGGTGGTCTTGCCTCACTGCCTCTACTTCTAAGGCATGGGCCAAGGCGTCCTTCAAGGTCTCATGATGCCCCAGTCTCACGGCAGCTCTAACTTCTAAGTCACGTATTCCATCAACGAAGGCTTGTACCAGATTTCCGTCAATCAGTGCAGGGGCAGACTGGTAGGCTTTCCGAACGAGCTTTTCAACTTCTAGAGCCCACTGCTGTAGGTTCTCGGCATTTCGTTGAAAACGGTCCTTCAACTTGGCACGGAATACGTGCTCCAGGTGCGCATCGCCGTATCTGGACTCCAACGCCTCCAGTAGCTGCTCGTAGGTAACGTCCTTGCCGAGCGCCTCCAGAATAGTTAGGGCCTGGTCTCGGAGGCCCAAGGTGAGCGCGGTCATGGCTTGTGGTTTTGTCCATCCATTCGCCTTCATGACGGCCTCAAACTGGATTTTGTAAGCCGACCACGAAGATGTGCCGTCGAATGGAGGCACTTTAAAACCACGCGAAGATGGTGCAGCAACCACCGAAGCTACAGACCCGCCTTCAGTCTTCAGTTCGCCCAAAGCCTTCTTTACCCCAGCAATCTGAACTTCGGCCTCCGAGATGCGATTCTCATGCCGGTGGACCTGATCTTTCACCACTTTCAGGTCCTTGCCGAAAGTTGCGTGAAGATCTTTTATGAGGATCATCTGCTCGTCTTGGCGGCGGACCTGCTCCTCCTGGCGGCGGGCTTGCTCCTCTTTGTCTCGCTGCAACTGCTCTTCTAACCGGCGAGCCTGCTCCTCTTGACGGCGAGCCTGCTCCTCTTTGTCTCGTTGCAATTGCTCCCGTAACTGGCGAGCCTGCTCCTCTTGACAGCGTGCCTGCTCCTCTTGACGGCGAGCTTGATCCTGCAGCAGTGCCATTAAAGCTGACAAATCTGGCGCCACTGATGCTGAAGAAACTCCAGATGGGACAGCGACTGGCTCTGACGTAGGCTGGACACCACCCGGTGTCTGTGTCGGAGAATCTCCAAACCGCCTTTGGTCCATATCCTGCTGTCGCTGACTTCTGGTACGGATACCCTCCGTGTCGTCCTTTGGTAGAATTGGCATAATTTATCTCTCACTTCTGACACCAATTTGTTACGAGCTGGGTATGAGATAAATTAATTACTACCGATTAAACAACACAATAACTTTATTAATCACAAAACAATCAAAACTCAATCACAAATACACTACTGTTTACTATTCACTTAGATATCGCACTTGTAGTTCACCTGGATTCGCTTCGTTGTGTCGCTAAAACAAGACTGACTGTCGCGGCCCTGAGCGCTCTATTTATACTCGCCAACAGACACACCAGAACAACCACGAACATTCGAGAGGGTCATAAAAAACACAATAGAGGTACCTACGCAGGTAATAAAAATTGTAGGTATAACCTACTTTTACAAAACAAACAAATATGAACCTTCTGCCCTACGCGTACGGTCGAAATTCTAATGTCTTTGTATAAATAGGTCGCGAGTTTGTACCTACCTAACTTTAAAACTAATAATAATGGAATGTCCTCGAACTTCTAACGTACACACACTGTAATCACTGGCTTTCTCGAATGTTCTAGTAGGTCCGATGTAACAATACTTTTTTTCGTGACGAATTGACTTTTTGGCGAATGTACAATAACCCATCATTGGGCTACAAAAATAGTTGAAGATCTCGCTTTGCTTTTTCTTTCTTTATCTTTCTTTCAATGTCGGAGACAACAAGCGCCTTTCTTCAGAAGGGAATATTTACACCCATTATAAACATAATTTCTTCCACCATATTTTGTACTATCATTTTCGACAAACTAGCTTTCAGTAACACAATACCTAATAGTTACAGTTACAAACCTCAACATATAATTACTTCAAACGACGCCCTGTTAGGATCTGATGACAAGCCAAATAACAAGAACCTATGATTACTTACAAATGGGGTGAAACTAACGGTTTTGTTTGTTAGCTTTTGGCAAATACAATCCAATTAAATTAGTCCCACTTTCATGGCAACAGTTGTACCGTGATTCTCGTTTTTTAAATGTATAAGGTACAAATGTGTACTAAAATCTCTGAAAACTTGAAAATGTCAAAACTTTTGTGATCAGTAGGTACATGATCGATCTACCACTGATTTTGATTGACCTAAACCACCATTTCTGGTATATTGCCCGCTGACCTCAGTGATTTGCACTCATGGGGTCAACGGGATGACTTTACAATCCGTTTTATGATAGAAATAATAATAAATAAATAAATATTGCTGGACTTTACACACAGCACCATCTAGTGCCACACTAAGCAAGGCTTGTGTCGTGGTCACCAGACAGTTGATATACTAGATGTATACTTTTTGTTAGAAACAAATGACCATGCTCATCTCACAAACATTTGCTCTTACCGGGATTAGAACCCGGGACCCTAAGAACGTAAGGCAGCCTCGCTACCGCTGCGCTATTCGGGTCGAGAAATGACTTGATCCTACAGCCAAATCACTGCCTCCTCACGACACGATAGAACCACTCAACGGATAATAGCACTGACACGAAACTTTGTAGGTATACGCGTTTAATGTTGATAGATAAAACCAGTTTTCCATTTTTTTTTCTTTTTATCCGTGTATTTTTTTGTAAGGAAAGTTATTTTTAATTTTTTTCGTACCGTGGTTCGTCATTTGGCGTACGTTCGTTCCGTATATCCAAAGTTATCTGGAAGATATTGCTGTCAGCAATAAGTCTCCAAAATGCTAAAGTTTGACTATTGTTGGAAAAATAGCATTGTAACTCTTTGGCGGCAGAGGTGTACTCCCTGTTCCATCGTTCATTTGGCAATACACACACATTCTCGCTCACTCCCTCCTGCCTTCTTTTTCCAGCCATCAAATCAAATCTATAAAGAGAAAATATTTGTGTTTTTGTATGTAACGAATAAACATAAATCTACTGGATCGATTTGGTAAATTCTTTCAGCAATGGATAGCTACATTATTAGCAAGTGACATACACACACACATGGGTACATATTTAATCCACGAGAACGGGAACTACGCGGGTGAAACCAAGTGGCATCTGCTAGTACACGATATTATAATCTTTAGTACAATCTGTCTTACCACAATCTCTCAGTTATTTCAGAGCTATAAAGTCAATGTCTTTGCAAAATAAATCATAATAGTCTAAAGTTTCCGATTTGATAGGACAACTGTTGAAGCGTTCATCAAAGTAACTGCCTCTACTGATAACGGTTTGTAAGTTAGTTTAAACTCTGATGGAACAGGTTTTGGGTGGCAAAGTTTGAGGTCAAGCCTTAAGGTATACGACGACCCGATTGGCGTAATGGTAGTGACGCTGCCTTACGTTCTTAGGGTCCTGGGTTCGAATCCCGGTAGGAGCAAATGTTTGTGTGATGAGCATGGACATTTGTTTCCGAGTCATGTACAGTGCCGACCAAAAGTCGATAAGCAATCTCACAAAGCAATAGCTTGACGTTTAGTTTGACTTACGACCTTCTACTTGCAACAAATTAGATATTGTCAGCAACTAGTTGTAGTTCATAATTTCAATGCCAATATCTAAGACATGATGGCCTAGCGGTTGGGCCCGTCCAGAATTAAGAGCGAATCAGTAAGCCGTGAGTTCAAAACCCGCACAGTTACTTTTAGTCTTTTTGTAAGTTTTTACTCTACAGAAATATTATATTATTTAACTTGTTTGCTTTGTTCACACATTTCGTAAAGTTAGGGAGGTAGATAGAAAAATAAGTCAAGAATTTTGTTAGATTTCTGTGAGGTAGACATGAGTTTTATGAATATTTTAACTTGATCGGAATGAACTTTGTCGTTTGGTTGTAGTCATACAGAATACACTATATAATGTGGTATTTGATGGTCAGTGACGTGTGGTTTAATAGATAGCGGTATTGTTGTTGGTGTGATTCTTAAAATGCGGGCAAATATTAATATTAAGGCGAGGGCGACTATTATCGCGAATTATCCGCGCTTCATAAAAGTGGCCTTATAGGACTAAATGTGAGTATTATAATTATTTATGAATTGTAACTTAAACATTAAAAATTTAAAAACGAATGGGTATTATAAATTGTTCATTTATTTGGTGACCTGTGGTTTACTTAATTCGTTGTTTTTTTTTTACAATCTATCATGCAAGATAAATAATTAGTGTTTATTATTGGATTTATAAATGCAGAGTGAATGAAGTCACTTTAGTATTTATTACAGCTGCCTAACATCATTTTTTTTGTTTAGAGAAATGCAGTAAGTCTCTGGATCAAAAGGAATGAGGAAGAAGGGAGCCTTGCAAGTAGACAGCGAAGTGGAAGGTCGTCGCTTATTAGCGAAGCGCAGCGACAACATATCGTGGGCGAGTATGAAACCAATGGTTTCACACCTACGACACACTCGGAGTCACCGCAAACTGTTCGCCGTGCCCTCCACGCTGAAGGCTTGCATCACAGAAGATCAGCTAAAATGCCCTTCTTGACAGAAAGACATAAAGAAGAACGATTACATTTCGCACGGGAATATTTAGACTTTCACTGGATTACTTCCATTTTGTTCCGGTTTGCGGTCGCCACTCCAGAACTTTTCGACCCCATCGGCCATCCGTTCTGCGAGCAATGTGCCCTGCCCACTGCCACTTAAGTTTTGCAATTCTTCGGGCTACGTCGGTGACCTTGGTTCTCTTGCGGATGTCTTCATTTCTGATGCGATCACGCAAGTAAACTCCGAGCATAGCCCTCTCCATTGCCCTTTGGGTGACTTTAAGCCGCATACGTCTACTTGACTACATTAAAAATAATGGGGGTTATACAAAATATTAATCCCTAATGTTCTAGTTTTAATTAGACGTGTTACAAAATATTTAGCGATATTAATAATTCCTAAATTGAGGTTTAGTTTCAATCTTCTTTTCTTCAGGAAAATGAACACTTAAACTATAACCTCAATATGAGTTACATTTATTGTGACGTCACATTAAAAACATATTCACGAAGTATAAATTATGTGTTAGTTTTCAGTAAGCTCTGTTGAATACCGATAGATAGAAGTGGGTATCAACAATTATATTTGTGTTATTAGAATATCCTTGTTATGTTAATAAAAAATGACTTAAAAGTGGGTATCCAGATACACAAAAAAATCTTATGAACGGTAACAAGAGAACTTCTTATATCTAGGTAGGAATGTGACGTTACAAATCTTATTAAAGTTGTTAATTATATGAATAAATGAAACGAATAAAACAATTTTTGTTATCTGTCAGCACTTTTTTTTCCACCTTCCAACACCGAAAAAATATTACACAATCTCATAAATAGTTATGATGGGTTATTAACTTATATTTAAATCTTTATAAAAAATAAATAATGAGCATGAACCCATTTCAAAATAAATACCTAAGTAAATAGTTTTTGTATAAAATACAAATATAAATTAAAGTGGTTACAAAAAAAAAACCCGTATGTAAACGGGATTTGAACTCAAGACACGTTGATCGTGAATCCACTGCTTAACCTAAACAGCTATCAACACCTGGTAGATATGGTCGAAGTTTACCTATCCAATGCAAATACGATCATGCGTTTGCTGCGTGTATAACAAAAGAGACGGTAATATATATCTTTTTGTTTCGTGGAGAGCGACGCGACAACTTGCGACAGTAGGCGACTCTGTGGCTGTGGTGTGCGTAGGTACTGTATTGAGACAGCTTACACATACAGCCGCACGGACGCTCGGCCGTGCGTTCACAGCAATATGATCCTTCGCGTGCCTGTGCGCTTATGAACGCTTACTGTATGTTCATATGCATAATAAGTATTTACAAACAAAAAAGTAAATACATATTATGTAGTATATCAACTATCTAGTGTCCACGACACAAGCTTTGCTTAGTGTGGCACTAGGTGGCGCTGTTAATGTCCAGCGATATCTACACTAATATTATAAAGAAGAACACTTTGTTTGTTTGTTTGTTTGGTTGTAATGAATAGGCTTAAAAACTACTGGACCGTTTTTAAAAATTCTTCCACCATTCGAAAGCTACATTATCCACGAGTAACATAGGATATATTTTATCCCCGTACTCCCACGGGAACGGGAATTACGCGTGTGAAACCGCGTGACGTCCGCTAGTTTATTATATACCCGAAGTAACGAAGATAACGATAAAAACAAAATAATTACAAAAAAATCAGTGCCCTATTTTTTTGCTTGTCTAATGGTCACAAGCCATGCTTGCCTAGGTTTGTCTATGGACGGGTGACCATCATTACATACCGAGTTTCCTCCGTGCCTCGGAAAAGCACGGTAAGCCGTTGGTCCCGGCTGCCATTTGTCCATCTTTGACAGTCGTTACAGATAGTCAGTGGCCCCAAAAGTCTGACACCAGTTATACCAAGTTGTATCGTATTTCCCAGTATTAACTGGGTTGTGGAGGTCAGATAGGCAGGCGCTCCATGTAAAATACTGGTATTCCAGTCTAACCGAATGCAGCTGATTCGGTTAGACTGGAAGCCGACCCCAAAATAGTCGGGAAAAGACTAGGCAGATGATGATGTATGTATGTTCACAAACGTGACTGCTGAGCGTGATGTCCTGGGTTCAATTCTCGGTACGGGCAAAGTGTTATTGGGTTTTTCCGTCAGGAATTTCTTATACGCAGTTACTGGATTGAAGCTTGGTTGGTGGAAAAAGGCGGCGAGCATTACGCCCTATTTCATGGATTTTAAAACAGAACCGGCAAAATCTGGCTGTACTAATGAGTACATCTCTGCTTTTATTCTTACGGGATTACAAGCGTTATGTTAATCTGTCATTTTGCGAATCTGTCATTTTGTGAATCTGTCATATTGCAAATCTGTCATTATCAGATCTTGCAATTTTGCGACACCTGGCATTATGCGTTTCTGACAATTCGCTAATCTGACATTTTGCGTACCTGACGTTTTTCGTTCAAACCTTTTTACTGTGCATAAACAGGTTTACTTACTCGTTAGGATATTCATTAGTTCTTATCGTCTGCTTCATACATAATTTGATTATAAATTAAGCCTCTTTAGCCCTGCCTAACCTCATAAACCCTCTTTCTCAGAAATTGCGCATAACCTCAGCCTACGACCAGTTATCCATAAACAAAATTAATATAATCTATACAGAATCAGAGATCTTTAATAGCAGTAATAAACCCAAAAAGTTCGAGGTCGAGGACATTCGACGACCTGGCATCGTGCCAATGTATACGACCTAAGTGTCGCACTCTTTAGATATGCTTTAAAAAGGTCGGCTCTTATTTCTTTACGCTAGTCTAGATCTGAAAGAGGACAAGAGGACTTTCAAAATAAGTAAATAACTTTTGGCCATATCTTCACATCTGCCTCATTATCATCTGCTTAGCCTTTTCTCTACTATGTTGGGGTCGGCTTCCAATCTTACTGAATGCAGCTGAAAACCAGTTTTTAACATGGAGCGACTACTTATCTGACCTCCACAACCCAGTTTAGTACGGGTTAATGTAGCTCTTAGTAAGGCTGGTTGTCAGACTTTTTGGGCCACTGACTACCTGTACCGACTGTCAAAGATCAAGCCAAAAAATCAGAATGATCGCATGCATATTATCGAGCCAAATTAATTGTATTATGTTTTCAAAACAGTATCATGCTAGCATATATCCTGAAGAATATCATATATTTTTCTGGTCTTGTTTATAGCAGTGAATCATATACTCTTAGTAATTATAAAACTCGCGTTTAGCTCATGTAATCGCCTTAAGAAGAATTTGTAAAAGGTGTAAACGTATACCAAACTAAAATTGTACGCTACATTTTTGCCTTGACTTTTTTTTTGGAGTTAAAAATCACTTTACAACTCAATGTAACGCACTCGAAACATTGTGCTGATGGGTGCATTAGATAGAGGTACTTAAGTACAACTATAGCATTAGAAACTTCTATTAAAATAAATCTTTGAAAAAATTTAAACTTGACCTTCACAATAATCTATCTCCGTAACTAGAAATTTACCGGAACAAAAAAAAATATCGCAGAACGGAGAGAAAAGGTGTCTTTCAGTTTCATGAAGAGACTTTTTGTACCCATTATAATTTGCCCTAACCATTACAAAAAAGTACTTAGTTTTTAATTAGTAGTATTATACTAAAACACACGACAGCTCCCCAGTCCCGACAGTCCCTCTCATTGAGAGGAGGCCGTGTCTCAGCAGTGGGAACATTATAGGCTGCTGATGATGATGATGATGATGATGATGATACTAAAAACAGAAATAATAAAGAGACCTAACTTACATTTTTCCTCTGCACTAGTCTTTAAATCCATTTCCTACGCATGTATTTTCGCTGTAAGCCATCTTTTTCGTCGCGCGGTCTTAAGTCCCAACGGAATAGTCTATATACTGAGCACCACTTGAAATAAGTACCACGATGTGTTCGCGTTTGTAATATCACTTTTTAATTTGAGTGAAGTGAATTACCTATGTTTATTGTATTGCCCTGAAATTTATTATCATCTTGACTAATTTGCTAGTAATCAGGAAAATGTTATTTAGGAAATTCATCATTTGTCAAGAGCGCTTAGGATCACAGTACAGAAGGGTTAAATGCCAATTTACGATAACTATGAAAAACTTGTCCTATAAATCCAAGCTCATCGTTGTACTTAAATAAGCTATATGTATAGGGTGTAAACGACCTCATGACGAAGCCGTCAACCTGCATTCTGGACATCAAGCTTGGAAACGACTTTTTTTGGCGTGAAAAGTCATGTTTTGTGGTAGAACTCAATGTTTTACATTGTGATGACTTAATATAAATGATTGTATTAAAAAAAAATCGCAACGTTGGAACTATGACCCCCAATATCTCCGTAACTAAAAGGTTTTCAGGTATGGTGTAGAACAAAAAAATAATCACAATGACGGGGAGAACAAGTGCCTTTCGGCTTCGATAAGTTTTTACACCATTTATATTATAATTTTCGTGTGAATATATTTTATTTTATATGTAAGAATTAAAAATGTAATGAATGACATGGCCAAGGCGGCACAGGAAATGTGCACATGGAAAGAATTGGGGGAGGCCTTTGCCCAGCAGTGGGACAGTAAAGGCTAAAAAAAATGTCAATGACATCGGTGTTATGAATAATAAGATAAGTCTTGTGAGAGTCAAATTAATTCTTTTTTTTTATAAGTAAAGTAATGATAAAGATATTTTAAGTTATTTTTTAATACGTCATTTTGGCTATGTATTTTGCGAATTCAGCCGGTAATTAACACACTTACGTGTTGGGTCGTGGCATGGCGTTGACTGTACACACTAATGTGTCGTGTGGTGGCGCGCTCTGGTTGCCGTAAAAATGGTCCGTGGATGCCGCACGAACTCCCGCGAGGCGGCGGGCCTGCTCACCTGACGCAGGTCCTCACCGGACACGGATGTTTCGGGAGGTACCTGCACCGAATCGGGCGGGAGGAAACACCCGGGTGTTTTCACTGCGAGGATCGACCAGAGGACACGGTGGAGGTCTGCCCTGCGTGGGCGGAGCACCGCCGTGTTTTCATAGCGGCGATCCGCGGCAGCGACCTCTCGCGTCCGGCCCTGGTTCAATTCATGGTCCGGAGCGAGAAAGAATGGGAAGCCGTCACCTCCTTCTGCGAAGTAGTCATGCTAGCGAAGGAGGTGGCGTAACGCGAGAGGGGGGCCTGTTCGAAAGAGATACCGCGGCGGCCCCGGAACATAAAGGGCGAGGAAGGAACATGGATTTTAGTCAGTAAAAGTGTAACACTCCCTCCCGCTGATTTCCCATCATAAAAAAAAGAAAAAGAAAAGTTGTCGGTAAAAGGATTGAGTGATATTCCAGAAGACTAGAAAAAAATAAAGCTGCAGACGTGTTGTAACTATTTTGGCTCGTGAAGTGGACACACTTGAACGCGACAAAGGTTAAGTCGTCTAGACTGTCTACCTGAGATATTCATTCATCAAAAGTTCAGACAGATCTCTACGAAGAAATGTGGTTAGACAAGTAGTTGTGATACACTCATCACTTTCTTTTTACTTCCAGTTTGTTCCAATCATTGTATCCGAATTGACAGACACAGATTCTAAATATTGAATATATTAGGAGGTTTCTTATTTTCAGATCCTATCAGAGTAGAATAGAAAAGAATACGCTAGACCACTGGTTCCCAACCTGTGGTCCGCAGGAGCTTCGACTACGGTCCGCGAAAGATTAAAATGTTATTTATTTATACTTTTTAACACAGCTCAACCCAACCTAATTATTGACCCTAGCACAGGCAAAAGTCTAAATTTTTTTGAGAATCTCATACTAAATGATTGCTAAATTTTCCGAGCTCAATTTGATCGCTTTTGTCCAATTTTTGTATAGTGTGAGTTAAAGATTCACTCCCCTAGTTATAATCCTGTCGGTGTCCATGTTTATCTAGGACCCTATGGTCCCTGATAACAACGAACATACCAAAATGGTCCCTGGCCTAAGAAAAGTTGGGGACCACTGGTCTAGACAATAATAAAAGCATTTAGAATTCAGGATTCATATCTATTCGAAATCCTAACAGTAGTTTAATTTTATAAGGCTATAACTATACATCTAAAGAAAAAAGATACATTATATAAACATCACGCCTGTAATACCCGAAGGATTACGCAGAGGTGTATCTAATATTACACCCACATTATGTAACACCCCATGTAATAGGGGGCGAGAATCTATACTTTAATATAATAAAGCAGAAGAGTTTGTTTGTTTGTTTGGTTGGACGCGCTAATTTCATGAACTACCGGCTCGAATTAAAAAAATATTTCTTGCGTTGGATAGTCCATTTATCGAGGAAGGCTTTAGGATATAAAACATCACTCTATGACGAAAAGGAACGCGGCAACAATAAGAAATGTTGCAAGCGAGATAAAAACTTCCGTTGAGCAGGCGATGCGTTGCGATATCTAGACTTCACGCAAACGAAGTTTGTAGTATTGCCATAAACTGGGCAAAGTTCCAGACTCCGTGGGTGCTACTGAGAAATACCTAAAATCAATAGTACTTTCCCCGACCTGTCAATCGAACCCAGGACCTTATGCTCTGTCCTGCCGGGGTTGCGGGCCTGTTCGAAGGAGATACCGCGGCCCCGGAACATAAAGGGCGAGGAAGGAACATGGATGGGTTTTAGTCAGTAAGAGACACTCCCTCCCGCTCTGCCCAGAGTGGGATAAGTAATATGATGATTTCCCATCCTAAAAAAAAAGGACCTTATGCTCTGTAGTCACAATCAATCATAGATAAATATACACAAAAAGTACATTACAACATAAAAATATTAAAAAATATATTAATATACTAGACATGCGAGGCAGACAACAATGAAGAAAGAAGTTGACAGACATACTGTACTCATGTTACCACCTGTTTAGCTTATTTTATTTATACAAACGATTGACACCGTACTCAATCACATATCAGCAGCTATTAACACGATTTAGGCCATTAATAATTCAATCGATAACAGGTCACTAATCGGGTTGGTAGCTGCCAACCGTATCCGGTGAGAGATAACGTAATATCCGCCGGCTATCCGTCACTTCCGATAAGCAATCACGCTGAAAGTGAACTGCTATGTAGGCAAATATTTGAACTGATTGGATTTGTACGTTTTTTTGTGTCTGAAATGAAATAGCTGTTCCATATATACGGACACTGTTTCATTTAGGATTAAATGCTGTCTTTATAACATTTTGCAAGACATCGCCAATCGAAAGTTTTTTTGTCTTCTTGCTTTAAATTGTGTTTTTTTTTCAAATTTACAAAACAACAATAACGTATGGTATCAGATCATTCATGAGATAATTATAATCGAATAAGTCGAATTGATTGTCAAAACTTAAATTAACGCGAGCGAAGCGGCGCGGCGGGTCAATCTTTTATAAAGTAAATTTCAAACACGTTAAAACTGTAGACTTTACTGAACAGACAGACTCAATATCATTGAATTTCCAACTCAAATTCTATTGATTTAGGATAGAATTGTATCAATATTCTAGTTCCATTTTATGAGATTAATTTATGCAAATTATTCGAATTTGGCTCTTCTCTGAGCTTGGTCTTCAAATATTTGCATAACGCCTTACATAATTGCACAAAAACTCTTTTACTTTCATTATCTACTTTGACTGAATCCTGTTTACCGATGCGTTTGAGCTTTTGTTAAAGTTGAGCAGTTGCGATTTATCCTTGACAATGTTTAGTAAACATTTATTTTTAACCGACTTCAAAAAGGAGGAGGTTCTCAATATGTCGGAATCTTTTTTAAAAGTGACCGTTTATCCCGGACATCACAGATATCGTTGAAGAAAAATATCGTGAGAGAACCTGGATTTACAATTAACTAGCTGACCCACGCAACTTCGTCTACGTCACATAAGAGAGAAAAACGAAAGGAAACATACGTCTCCGTTTTTGCAACATTTTTAATTCCTGCTCCGCTCCTAATGATTGTAGCGTGATGTTATATAGCCTAAAGCCGTCCTCGATAAATGGACTATCCAACAAAAAAGAATTTATCAATTCGAGCCGGTAGTTCCTGAGATTAGCGCGTTCAACCAAATAAACAAACTCTTCTGCTTTATAATATAAAGTATTGATATAAGTCTTGAGCAAGTGTGGTGATCAAAGCTCGTGCCTTCTCAGTATGAGAAGAATCCTTTGCCAAGCAGTGGGACAGTAATTGGCTGGTATTATTATTAATATTATTATATTTTAGTGATCGTGACAAAATAAGTAACACCAAATCTACATAATATGCCTTTTACAAGTAAAAACTACAGAAGGTCAGCTGTGATTCTTTTTCAATACAGGGTGTAAACCGCTTCATCACAAAGCCGTTAACCAAGCATTCTGTACATCAAACTAAGTAACTTTACGCAAAAAATTATACTGGGAAGCAACTTTTTTTTTGAGGTTGTAATCATGTTTTGTGGTATAACTAAATGTAACGCAATCAAAACATGGTGCTGATAGATGAATTGAATAGTTCGGGGGTCGTGGAGGTGTTAAAAAAATCTTACAAAAAAAACTTTATAAATACAGTTCAACCCAGAAATTACATTGTAAAGTGATAACCAAATAGCTTGTTAGACCGTACACCCTATTGCCATCAACCGGTCATCATCATCATCATCACCAGCCTATTGATGTTCCCACTGCTGGGACTGGGACACAAGCCTCCTGTCTATTGGAGGGAATGGGCAATAATCCATCATGCGGGCCTAGTGCGAATTGGTAGATGTCACCACGTGTCTTCGATTTTTTTTAATTCTGTCTATTGTGAAAATGTGTGTGTGATGAGCATGGACATTTGTTTCCGAGTCATGGATGTTTATATGTATAATAAGTATGTATTTACAAACAAAAAGTATATATGTATTATATCAACTACCTGGTGTCCACGACACAAGCCTTGCTTAGTGTGGCACTAGGTGGCGCTGTGTTTTAATATCCAGCGATATTTTAACTTTGACCCCTAATATCTCCGTAACTAGAAGGTTCCCAGGTATGGTGTAGAACAAAAAAATGATTGCAATGATGAGGAGAACAAGTGCCTTTCAGCTTCGTGAAGACTTCACAACTTCTTTATGTACGAAGGGTATAGTTTTTGTATCGTCAACTTTCATCAAGCAATGAAAGTAAACCTAAACATTTTCGACAACACTATTAATCGCGGCATCCAATGAACTTCTATAATATATAAAGAACACTGTTCAGACATGAATTTCAAAAACTGACAGATTTCATGCTAATCTCGTAAATTCACGTTTGAACATAATAAATCACCTCATAAAATATGTACAGAAAGGGAGCGTTGTTTAGCAAATTACGGCAGAATCTATGCCGTCAGTCAGTCACCAAACAACGCCCATAGCGATCCAGAAATTGTAAATTTAGGCCTGCTTGTAATATCGTAAATTAAATCCTGAACCACTTACTTTACCACATTAATATCAACTAGGTTTAAAGCCCCAAAACACAGTACATTATAACGTAATTCTATGGTAGAACTTTGAGAGATGACAAATTGCTAATGACCTTTACAAGGGCTCTTGCAAAATAATTCTGGTCCAATTTTCCCATATTAGGGTACCGAAAATATTCACGATTCCATTTCGTTTGTTTCATGATTGTAAATCCTTTTATGGAGGGTCGGGTTCTGAAATATCTGAAATTAGATTTTCTACCGTTTCCTTTGAATATAATATTGACATTTTAGAATAATCGGCACTCAGAATTGTCACTCAGAATCGTCACTCAGCTATAATTTATAATTTTATTATTTCCAAATTCAAAGACAACTTGGTATATTTTCTGCTATGAAAATCATCTGCCTAGCTTATTTACAACTACATTGGAGTCGGCTTCCAGTCTTACCAGATGCAGCTGAACACCAGTATTTTACTTGAAGCGGCTGCCTATCTAATCTCCACAATCCAGTTAGTATTGGATAATACGGTACCCATTAGTCGCTACAGATATTGGCATTGACAACTAGTCTTACCAATGAGCCATTGGTAAGACTGGTTGTCAATGCCAATACCTGTAGCGACTGACAAAGATATAAAAAGTCTTCTGCTGTGAATCTTACGCAAACAAACTTAGTAGAAGATTAGTTGGTACCACTGGGTAAATTCCATGCAAAACCAGACATCTCTTTTACCATCTTGTATTCAGCTTTATAAGAGGTGATTTTTGTTTAATACGCGGAGCCAATTTTGAACAGCATCTTTGTAAACGATGATTGTGCCTACTTTGGGCAAAGTTTATAGACCAGACTTTGCCAAGAATAAATAAATAAAATAAAAATAAATATCGCTGGACATTAACACACAGCGCCACCTAGTGCCACACAAAGCAAAGCTTGTGTCGTGGACACTAAAGTAGGTGTTTTAAACGAACATCGTTACAACGAGCATTAAACTCTTATTCACATTCCTTCATTATAAAGGGGGTCATTGCAATATTTTTTGTTCCATATCATAACTGGAAACCTTCTAGATACGGAGATATTGGGGGTCAAAGTCTTTTTGACAGGTTTTTTTTTTTAATACAAGTTTTAAGATTTTTTCTTTAAACACCTCCACGACCCCGTGCTATTCAATCCATGGACCAGAACATTGTTTTGAGTGCGTTGCATTGAGTTCTACCACAAATGATGATTTTTCACCCCAAAAAAAGAGTCTTTTCCCAGCAATGTCTTTTGCGTAAAGTTAGTTAGTTTGATGAATAGAAACCTTGGTTGACGGGTTCGTTATAAGTCTGCTTATACCCTGTATTCTTTTTTAAGTACGCATATAAGTATGCACTGCGTAAACACGTACACAGTATTCGTATAAATATGTTCTACTAATTCTGCATAATTTTATAAAACACATTATAATTTCTTCCGTTCAGTACAGTCTAAAAATACCCCAAAACAACCACGACATAAGCAATTCACTTCTACCATGATAATAATATTCATAGCTTTCAGTACGAACGAAAATAAATACACGAGTTTTCCCAACGCAACGGTTCGAGAACTTTTGGGGGCACATACTCATGAACGATAATTTGATTTTCATTCGTGCAAATATCATTAAAATAAAATTTTAAGCGCTGCGCTGTATGCTTTCGTATTTAAATTTTACGTTATGAAAAGAGAAAATTATCTCTTTATATGATGGTGAAGCATGTTCATTACATGTAGTGTTAAAATGCCACTACTGGTATACAGCAGGCCTTTAATTCAGAAAGGAATTAACAATAATCCATCAAGTAGGCTCAGTGCAGTATAGTGGATGTCAAAAAAGAAAGCAAAAGCATTCATCAGCCCGACAGGACAAAACATATAAAAGGTGGTTTCATTATGATTAAGTATAACTAAAAAATGTAAACACAGTGAAAGCAAATATTAAAATCATAAAAAATACCAAATATAAACAGAATTTATCCTGTACGAGACTAAAAGGTCATACCTCATGCTTTCAAATTTTTAGTTTTAGAATGTGCCTATTTCTTTACGGTGTTTTCCTTCACTGTTTTAAGTTGATAGTACTATTGTCATCAAATATAACAGCTTACAATTTAGGACCCTTTCATAGTAATGATTATTATTTATCCGAGGTGCTAGGCAACTGGGCTAATATAACCCAGTTGCAAATGTCCCGTACCAAAGCGTTATCAGCCTTGTTTAGTTTTGTCTCCTATATTTATTTATTTATTTAATTATGGCACTCCAACGACTTATTCACTAATACATTCTTTGGGGTAATGTTACAATTTTTGCTTAAAATCTAGAGTGAATTTGTCACTTACAGGTGTACACAGCCCTCACATATGCATTTCAAGTTTTAAAATATAACTTAAAGTACTTTAAGCACAAATACAAACAAAACTATGTACACGAAAACTAAAAATTAAGAAAAGAAAAGAAAATTAAATAACTAAATCAAACTTTTTGCTCTAAGGAATAACATAATCAATGACTATAACTAATATGTAAGTAATAATATTAACTTGGAAATTATAAACTATGTAACAATATTAATGCGTACTTAAGTAATTAGTGTCTAAGTAATAAAATAAAATAGACTAATACAAATATTAACCGTGCCCACTGTGAGTTAAAAACAATTGTTTTCGAAATTGCAATAGTTTGTTGGCGAAGATGTCAGTGCTATTGGAACGTGTATGGTGCTCATTGTACGTTCTCGTCAACCTGTTCATGGGTGCCGAATGTCCGAGGTTAGTTCTTGTTGGGCATGGAGTGAACACATCCAGGATGCGTTCAGATCTGGGTGTACTATGGCGAGGGACAGATACATTTATTTCGACGAGAAGCTTCGGAACTTGAATGGATCCATTAATAATTTTGTGAAGAAAGATCATGTCGTTAATATCTCTTCGCTGTTTTAAAGTTATCATTTTAGAGTAATCAGCGTCCAGAGGACGCTCTTAGATTTGTACCACAAATAGCGAGTAAAGCTTTTTTGAACCCGTTCTATGCGATTTACATGTGAGCCATAAATTGGATTCCAAACAGGTGATGCGTATTCCAAAACAGTCCGTACAAGTGAATTATAGAGTACCTACTGTTAAGGTTTGGACTGTTTTGAAATCGTAACAGGTCCTTTTTTTGAATCCTAGTGTTTTAGCAGCCCTAGAAACAACATAGTCAATATGAGGTACGAAGGTAAGCTTACTGTCAAGGAGAACACCGAAGTCTCTGATTTTGACGACTTTTTGAAGTACTCTTCCATTGAGCGAGTATGAAGAAGTAAGCGTAGAGTGTTTTTTTGTAAATGTTATATGGTTACACTTATCAGCATTTAGAATCATGTGGTTTTTAGTACACCAACTATTTATAGAATTGAGATCCTCCTGGAGTAGAGCAATATCCGTACTTGAGTCAATGACCCGATATAATTTCAAGTCGTCTGCGAAGATGGAACAGGTACTGTGTTTGATACTGTTTACTACGAGTATATCGTTGGCAAATATAATAAACAGTATTGGGCCCAAATGGGAACCTTGGGGGACTCCGGATGCTGAAGCGTAAGGTAGAGACTGATGACCCTTTACTACAACTCCATGTTTTCTGTCGGTCAGATAAGATTTAAACCACAGCCAAAGTTGACCTATTACGCCTATAGATATGGAAAGAAGTGGAAATTACGTTATTTCCTACTCCTCCGCTTATTTTCAGATTCATTTCGTTGCGAGATCCAAAACAGATAAATTGTTTACTAAGACTTCGTCGTCTTCATTCGCAACCATAATTCTCCCATTTATCATCCAACATTTTTTTAACCCTTACGTAATTTACGTGTTTCGGAAGCGACTGATCACAATAGGATAACACATTGTTTTTTCTTTATATCTGTCTCTATTGTTTTCCTGCAGAAAAAGTGGGTATAAGCGCAATATATGACTCGTTGAAGATGTGTGGAACAAGAAACAATTTCGCTCTAGCTATCATAGAAGTTAAGGTCGTAACAGCCCAACATGGCACGGACATTGATGAGTTCACATAATATGATCATGATATGCAGGTTTACTCAATACGTTTTTGTTGTGAAAACTACTATAGACATGTTGAGCACTTTTTGGGTGAATAAAAATTATGGGTGAATAAAAACTCGTGGGAAAATCACCTAACGCTACGTAGCACTCGTAGCCGATCCGCTACGACGTAGCTCCACCGTGTGCGAGGCACAACCCGTAGCAGATATAGATTACTTAGTTTTTACTTCTATTGGTAGTCCCCAAAGACTAACCCGCATGTTTTTTTAACCGACTTAGGTCTATGTTCACCAAAAAGATGACGGACTGATTATCTAAAAACAGCTTGTTTAAAATACATTTTTGTATGGGAACATGTCACATTGGCAGCTGTTTTTAGATAATCAGACCGTTATTTTTGCGGTGAACATGGACCTTAATGACAGACAGCTCAAGAAAAGTACGAAAACCGACACAGTTCTACATGGTTCTTTAGACTCGTAGCTTAGAGCCAAAACGAATGCCGTCATGCAAGCACGCACTGTAAGAACTAAGTGGAACGTAAAATCACCATGAACATCACACACGATGCGTACTATTTTAATGGAAGGTTTAGTTACAACAAAACTGATAGAATTATTTTATATTATACTAGCTTCTTCCCGCGACTTCGTTTGCGTGAAGTTTTGATATTGCAACGCATCGCCTGCTCAACGGAAGTTTTTTTTCCCGCTTGCAACATTTCTTATTGCTGCTCCGTTCTTATTGGTCATAGCGTGATCTTATATAGCCTAGCCTTTCTCGATAAATGGACTATCTAACGCAAACAGATTTTTTCAATTCTAGCCAGTAGTTTCTGAGATTAGCGCGTTCAACCAAACTAACAAACAAACTCTTCTGCTTTATAATATTAAGTATAGATAGAAGTATAGATTAGTGCTATTCTTTTAGTACGAAAGAAAAATTGGAAATAGGCTTAACTTAAGTTCAACTTGAGTACAACTCACGAGAAATGTGCACCAATGAATGGATCCTGTTTTACTAACTTTCCATGACCTATGGAGTCTACACCCCTTATTTATGGAGCCCGGTAAACATGACGCCATAAATTTTAAAACCATAGCAACTTTGAACTCGACAGTCACTACACTAAAACCATTAATTTAAGCATTCATTAGTGATAAACATATCTACCTAACTTAAACGGTGATGGCGGTACAAGGCAGTTCTTGGTACAGAATTGTGACATAAAATACCTACTAATATTAATAGTTCGAGTTTGAATGGCCCCGGAGAAACTTGGTCGATCAGAAATCTTAGCGAATTGAAGAACGCAGGAAAAACTTATTCTTGCAGACCAGAACATAAACTAAAACTAGGAATAGAAGCATGACTCTGTTACCGGCTATTTCATAGATTAGAAATGTATTATAACTATTATCTATACTTCTATATACCAATATTATAAAGCAGAAGAGTTTGTTTGTTTGTTTGGTTGAACGGGCTAATCTCAGGAACTACCAGCTCGAATTGAAAAAATATTTTTGTGTTGGATAGTCCGTTTATTGAGGAAGGCTTTAGGCTATATAACATCACGCTACGATTATTAGGAGCGGGGCAGGAATGAGAAATGTTGCAAAAACCTAGATTTTTTTCCTTTCGTTTTTCTCTCTTATGTGACGCAGACGAAGTTGCGTGGGTCAGCTAGTATGTTTATAAGAGTAATGAACATCAATGTTAATGGATGGAGAGGAAGAGAAAGGAGTAGTAAATGATGCCGTGACTTCTGATAGGGGAGAATAGAAGAGTTGAGATGAGTTGTAGACATGTTGCACTGACCCCAAATAGAATGCGACAAGGTCAATGTGGAATCTAAAAGAGAATTCCAGCAATTCAAACAAATTTGTTCGACCGGGATGTGTTTATTGCAGATATATCTTACTTGAGAGAAAGTTATTCGTTTAGTTATCAGTTATCCAGAGATCCTAGACAAAGTTACATCAATGACGATAGTTAAAACGTCATTAATGTATAAAATATAAGGTTGAATCTCGTCTGTCTGACGTAATTGCACTTTTCCATGCTCTAATCCTTTATGTATATCACCATTATTGATTATTATTTTGACTAGCGCTTACCTTTAATCTCCCTCATTTTCGTTTGTCTACTTTTCATAGTTCACTGTCCTTTGCAAAATGTTTCAATGACCGTCTATGTACTAATCACAGTGATCGCGTTCGACTGCTTGCAGCGTATTGTGCACGAAATAATAAAATATTGTGCGTGAGTTCGTCATAGTGCCAAACAGGTTCATATCATGCGTCCGTGACATTTAACTATCTATTTTTTTGTTATGTTTAGCACTTAACGATTTTAAATATTTCGTAGTTTACACTACTAATCATTTTATGTGTGCGTGTGTTTTTTTTTGTATTTTACATAACTAAGTAGGTACCAAATCACCACAACTATTTACACAAATATAAAACAAGACATTTTGTTTTTTTATTAATATAACTAAACTGATGTAAGCTTTATAAAAGCAAGAGGAGCTAAACAACCACTCAGGTCAATCATCAGGTTAAGCAACACATGCCTAGGTTGTTCCGTGGATGGGTGACCATCCATCAAACTGATTTCCTCAGCTTTAGCACGTAAAGCCATTTGTCACGGCCGTCATTTGTAGATCGTTGACAGTCGTTACAGGTAATCAGTGGTCCGATAATCGGACCACCAGTCTTACCAAGTGATATGGTGTAAAATACTGGTATTCAGCTGCATCCGGTAAGACTGGAAGGTGACCCCAAGATAGTTGGGAGAAGACGAAACTACAGAAAAGTCATCATCATCTGCCAAGCCTATTCCTAACTTGGTTGTCAGACTTGTTTGGGCCACCGTCTACGTGTAACGGCTGTCAAAGATCTACAAATGACAGTCGCGACCAACTACGGGATTTTCAGCAGGATTGGCTAATCAGTACTTTACACACTGAGTTTCTTCCGTGCCTCAGAAAGCACGTTAAAAAGAGAAAATAAATGTTTTGAATGCTACGAGTAACATGACTTCTCCAAGTCATGTCGACTGAAAAAGTTGGTATTAGAATGAACAAGTTTTATTCCCTGAAAGTCATCAATAATTTTAACTCCAAACGTTTTCCAAAAAAAAAGCGTTTTCCGTAAATTTATTGCAGTCCAGTTGGAATCTAAATCGAGATGCGGCCGAATATATCAAGACACGGTTCAACGCACCGGCGAGCTCCAGCATATTAAAGAGAACGAATGCCAACTGTCCGAATGCACCGGACCTAATTTGTGAAAAAAAATGCTGTATTATGTACACTATACAAATTACAAGAATCAACAAAAAGAAGAAAGAAAAAGAAGAATAAATAATAATAAATATAAGTAAATAAATATTGCTGGACATTTCACACAGCGCCATAAAAAAAGGGTTTGTTAAAGTTAAAATGGTTATATGAATAATAAAATAATAAATCCAATAAAATCTTTTAAAGTAAAAAATGTAATGCAAGGCTTGTATCGTGGACACCAGATAGTTGGTATACTACATAATGTACTTTATCTGCCCAGCTTTTTTTCAGTTTAAGCAGACACAACTGAATATACCGATATATTAAATGGAGCTTCGACCTCTCTGACCTCCAAACCCCAGTTACTGGATGACGTAAAACTCCATATAAATATAATACTAAAATTACGAAAATACTAACAAAAAAGGCCGTTATTGTGTAATTAAGGCTTTTCAGATTCAAAAACCATAATTTATGTCGTAGTTAAGGCTAAAATTCTTTTGCTATCTTTGATCTAATACGAGTTACAGCTTTGTGAGTAAGACCACAAGATAGCATTTTCTTTGCTGATTACAAATATGGTTATAACTCATTTTTGACAAAATTGTCAGTTACGGTCTTCTTTGTTATGACGGCAGTATTACTGAGCCACGAGAAAATTTACGGTACCTAATAGATACCTAATCTATATGAAAACTGAGAGCATTACAAGATAAATGTAAGCATTAAAGTCCTTAATGCGATAGGTGGGTCGTATAACAATTTATCGAGCCCATTTGGAAGCCAAGCGGGAAAATTGAGTCTTTAACATCGCTCGAGTCTCTTCGAATAATTACTGTGATAAAAACGTTCAGCTTGCGGAATAAATTACAGCCAGTGCACTTTTAAGCGATTCCATTTGTTGGAACTTTAGACAATTGGTAAAAAAAGGTTAGAGAAAAGGAGGGAGTTTGGCTTTCAAAAAGCTGAGGAGATTTATAATGACTTGAACTTTGTTTCTAGCAGATGCGAAATTGAAATCATAAACACTGTTATAGCTTTCACGGTTTAAAACTAAACTTATATTGTGTTGTGTTGTGTTGTTGTTGTTGTAATATCGGGTGCTAAAAATCTATACTTAATATTATAAAGCAGAAGAGTTTGTTTGTTTGTTTGTTTGGTTGATCGCGCTAATCTCAGGAACTACTAGTTCCAATTGAAAAAATATTTTTGTGTTGGATAGTCCATTTATCGAGGAAGGCTTTAGGCTATAGAACATCACGCTACAATTATTAGGAGCGGAGCAGGAATGAAAAATGTTGCAAAAACCGGACTTTTTTGTCCTTTTGTTTTTCTCTCTTATGTGACGCAGACGAAGTTGCGCGGGTCAGCTAGTAATAAATAATCCCGTAAGTGACAATACAAGTTTTGAAATCATAAAGTAAATTAGAAAAGGGATTTGGTGATCATGATACATAGGTCAGATAACGAGTATGATTATTTTTTTTATATAGAGAACTAATTTTGAGGTACGAATAAAAGTCGCATTTCATGCATATCTATGATAGCACGTTGTTGTCTAAACTATATATTACGCATAATAATGATGAAAAGGGCATCATCGAGAGGTTCTGATGTACTATACATTCGTAATAAACATACACAAACTTGATTTTGCTTCAAGTCGTAGAAACTGTTCTAAACATTCTAAATATCAAATGACATAACAACGGACGAGTTCGGGCCTCGAATTAATCTTTTAACTGTAGGTGCTACCAAGCATAAAAAGCCCGTAACTTTGGCAGAAATTACTGGTTTCGTGCTTAGAGAGCAGACCCCCAGGGGTGCACATTGCTATGTAAAGCTAATAAAGACTACTTATTTATTTCAGTGAAGCAATCAGTTAAGTGCTTCACTGAAATAGTGAATTATTATTGGTTTCAAACACCAAATTAACTTGTCATTTACACTTACTTGTTGACATTTACAATTTACGTGCAATCATGCAATTGCTTTGATAAGGTTTACTGGTTCACCGTGCATCAGATTAAGTTAGTTTAGTTTAGAAAAAATCTGTATTTAACATAAAAATAAACATAGGTGTAGAACTTAAAAAACTTTTTTGCAAAAAATAAAACCGACTTCAAAAAAAACAAAATAGTGAAAAATAACTTTAGCTTCTGAAGTCGGTGACCTTTGTTTGATGGCTTTAGTTTTTTTGTCACCGACTTCAGAAGCTAAAGTTATTTTTCACTTTTTTGTTTTTTTTGAAGTCGGTTTTATTTTTTGCAAAAAAGTTTTTATTTTCAACTTTTTTGTGGTTCACATGTGCTTGATACATGGAAAGTGCATACCGTTACAATTATAACAAGCCCAAACACGACTATGGTACATTGTCTCATTATGGAGTTCCTTGACTCTTGGCTTCATCATCAGATCTGATGGTAGAATGGTTCTTATCAAACGCAAATGCTTCACTTGTTGTAGAAAATACCAAAATCGCAACACGTTTTCATATAAAATTTGAAGAGTTCCCTCGATTTCGCCAAGATTCCATCATCAGATCCTGATTTGGTGGCTATGAGACCATTTGGAAAGAATACTCTTTCCAACAAAAAAATAATTTTCCAAATCGGTTGGCAAGCGACGGAGTTATGCCCGAACAAACATAAAAAAAAAAAAAAAAAAAAAAAAAATAGAAACATCCGAATTGAGAACCTCCTCCTTTTTTAGAAGTCGGTTAAAAATAAAGCAACAATTACACTAATATTATTAACAAACACTTTTACAGGCTAAGAGCACCTTTATAAGTATATAATAGTAATGATTATTAACTTATCACAACATGAGACATTTATTAATTAAATCTATAAGATAATTATATGAAGTTTAAACTTTATTTATAAAATTGAGGGGGTAGCAGATTTAGTAACAGTTAAATAATCTTTATTAAGAAATAGTTTATTTCAAGACATAGTAAAATAACAATAACGATAGTAAAATTACAAAGAAAACTAGGAAGACCCCTCTCATGAATGTAATGGTGTGAATTTTATAGGACAATGAATTCCAGTTATAGATTGTTCAAGTGGGAACTTTCAATTGTAGAAAAAAACACCCATAATGGACGGACGGGTGGAAACCCGATGGATAAAAGTGTAATTTCAGCGAAGCTTTCAATAATAATAGACCATCAAAACGCAATTTGGAAGAAGATGAGAAAATAATAATAACGACAAAAAATCTAATGGAAGCTACACAAAATATTTTCCTCCAAATATAATATCGCGAAGATTGACAATATTCAGAGGGACAATAAATAAAGTTGAATGAGAAGATAAATACGGGGGACTAGTTTTACTTTATTTGTCTTCCTGATTCAAATATTAAAAACCCTATCTTGGTAGTAGATAGAAGAGAAGAAAGAAGATTGACATTAAAACAATAATGTAAATTGTATGGGATTATGAATTATTTCAGTTGCAAATTGCAATCCAAAGAAAAAGGTGATATAAATGGTTGCTGGTAGTTTTTTTTTTAAACCAAATAGGTGTAAGTATAAATTGCTACTAGTTAAAATATCTCTAGGATTATATATTATTTGTTATAAAAACATTCAAAAATAGTTTAGAGCATCGAAACAAAATTTACAAATAAAGAAGAGGAAACAGTACATAAATCGTTTTTAAACAGTAGCACAGAAACCGCTTTCCTCAAAATTTTGATAATATCACTAAATATTAACAATATTCGAAGAGAAATAATAAATAAATCAGCTTATGAGAGTAGTTTTCTTTAATGGACAAAGTTATTTGAGACTTTAATGAATTTTAATTAAGCTGATCCCAAGATGTTGTTGAACCAGCTAACGATTTGCCTTAACATTAAGTGACTTCTACTGTTGATAACCAAACTTGTGCACTTCATTATAAATGAAGTTAGATTAAGTTTTGTTGTAACTATTAAGATTAGGTTCAAGTAAGGCGAAATAACTGTCTAAGTTGTCTGTTCTGTAGTTGTGTTCGTCTTGATTTTGACTGTTCGAAACTTTGTATAGATAGAGATACAAAGCTTAAACCATAATCAAATCGAAATCGGTTTAAAAAAATTATCATCTTACTTATTCTGAATACCTAATTCCTTGATCGAATAATTAAGGACGCAAAATTCTTGTATCAGAATAAGCTCAGATCAGCTTACATTATCCTCATTTCAGCCAAAGAAACACCCACTGCTGGACATAGGTCCGAGGATAGTCCGGGGATAGCGCGTACCGGACATTTACCGGCCCCGCGCTTCTCGATCTAGCGGATCCCTGCAAACTTCACCAGGTCATTGGTTCACCTAGTGATAGGCCTACATGATATTAGAAGAAAGGGGATAACCATCAATGTCGTAGAAATGGAACATTCATCGTCAACGTAATTCATTTACTAATTAAACACGAGAATTGTAACGGCTAAAATGGCATAGGAACTGCAATTATACCTTCTTCGGTAACCTCCCTCCTACGAAGTTTGACCATTACATCATAACACATTTGTCTAAGTCTGTTGATCTCATCATCGTAATAACTTTACTTATAGTTTCGCTACTTATGTTCTGTCCTGCAACAGTTTCGAACTATCAGCACGTAAAAACTTTTTGTACTTTTCTATACCTCGCTCGGTGCGAATCAGATTCTCTTATCTGCCGTGTTTTGTAAAGAAAGTTGTGCTCGCTTTCTGTGTGATCCGCATCTTAATGGAAAATCCTTGTTACGTTGCTAAAAGGTTTTGATGTTGTACAAATTGTTTATGATGTTGGCTTTAGTTTATCAAAACACCTTCATGATACTCGCCCCCGCGCGAGAAGCATAGGAATGAGCGATGTCGCAACGCTTGAGAAGCAGTGGACATATCGTAAAATAATATCACGCCTGTTATGTGTGATAAGAGGTATATTAAAAAGAACAGTGACAGTTATAGTTTTAGTAACATATAAAAGGGGGCGTAACAATTGCTATCGACTGGGCACAAACTCAGACTCCGTGGTTGGTACTGTTGGATTTCTGTTGGTTCAGCGTGGAATTTTAACCTCAGACCTTTCGCGCCGTAGTTCGGATTATAATGGGAAAAATAATACTTTTTATTTGGCACAACACACATGCCATGATTATTAAAAAAACTTTCAATGTAAAATTTCCACAGAACAACCAACATTGATTAAAATATGACAAACCGTCACATCGTCCAAATAAACTATTCAAAATTTAACTTACGTTCGCTACAATATAAAATAACTCCGGACAGAAACATTTTTATTTCATTCCTGTTTCCAGTACTTTCGAAATAAGCAGTAAAAATAAAAGAGTAGGTACACATACGTACTTCAACCCGCTTACTTCATGTAACATTTAAATGTAAAGAATCAAAAAACAGGTCGAAAACTACGTGCCAAGAATTCTGTCGTGCAAAAAACCTGACGTTTATATTGTAAAACTCTAAAGTTTTTTTTCTTTTTTTTCAACTGGTCCTTCGAGCCGGATTACTTCGGAAACGTGCCTGGAGTTTGCACGAGTGAGTCACAATAGACACATTTTCCTGTAACGGCGGCCCGAAACATTTAACAATATATTTTTGAGTGGCTTTGTGTATAATAACTGCAGAGGGAGGATGAAAGTGGGACGCATTGCAATTGGGTAAATGGGGTGTTTAAATTTGACGAATGGAAATAACGGTTCACATGGGTGTTCGTAACGTGTGTCCAAAATATTTTACGCTCTATTGTGACTTTCATGAGTTTTTTTAATGGACAAGTCCGTGTTCTTTTCATATTGTCTGTTTTATTAAATAACCTGGATTTATTTATTATAAAGGGTGTAAAACACCTCTTAACGAATACGAAAGGCACTTGTTCTACTCGTCATTCTGATCATTTTTTTGTTGTACACTATACCTGGGAACCTTCTAGTTACGGAGATATTGGGGGTCAAAGTTGCAAGATTTTGACAAGCTTTTTTTTAAATACCACTTTTTATCGCATGATTTTTACTTTAAATGTCTCTACTACCCCCGTACTATTCAATCCATCCATCCGCACAATGTTTTCAGTGTGTTACATTGAGTTATACCACAAAACATGATTTATAACCTCAAAAAAAAAAGTTGTTTCCCAGCAATATTTTTTGCGTAAAGTTACTTAATTTGATATACGGAATGCTTGGTTAACGGCTTTGTGATGAAGTGAAATACACCCTGTATATTTATTTGATACGGTTTCTTTACATAAAAAATGGTTTCTTAAACCACTATGTACCTCAGAGCACAACCAAAACCTTTTCTTAAAATTAATTTTCCACAACATTTCATTGCATTACAGAGAACACCGTTAATTTATTAGTCTTTCTACAAAACTACAGCAAGAAATAGTTTGAAACCTAAAAAAAATATTCGACCCTAACTATAAACTACACAGTAAGTTTCTTCAGTAGTCCCTGAAGGCAGAAATAGGTTATAACATTTCTCAGAGGCAATAGCCCGATACTGTCAATAGTTGAACACTATTGTAATCATTCAACTGAAGATACAATAGTCCAACGTTTCAGTACTTATCTCTCTAGAGACGTACTCGAAGAGAGCAAAGTGTCAGAAAATAAAAAAAGACAATAAAGAATTCCTTTTGTCTTTTATTCTTGATGATAAGTCTTCATTTGAAAACAATACTGGTATAAAAGAGATGTATATCTTTCGAAGCAAAAATGTTGTAACACAATTGAGGACAAAGATTTAAGAATCGAATTACGTTAATGTGTTGACAAATGTTTGCGAGAGAAGAGAAAAAACCATGCATCAGCTGCTTAATGTCCCATGCAAGTTTTAAGAGACTTAGAACTAATAGCCTTTCTCGAAATAAGCTCAAAATGTACAGTAATATTGCACTGCAATCCTTAAAATTAATTATAAGTGGAGAAAATGAGATTTCCAGTTGAAATATTACTGCAGTGCGGGTAAATAAGTAGTGCTCAGTCGGGGAATGAATCTTCGCTTACAAGTGTTACAGGTTATATATTTCATGAGAGTTATAACAAGCTGTAAGTACTTGAAGCAAATATTGCAATCAAAAATTCAAACTCAGCAACGAACGAATATGGAGACCGAAGGAAAAAAACAACTGAAAGAGATAGCCAAAAGAGAACAATCAAGGATTATTTTGGTTCGTATCGAGTTTTGCTACAACGAAAATCACATATTACTGAAATTGGTTACAAATCAAATCAAATAATTGATGTCGAATAGGTACTTAAAAATATATTATAGTGGCAAGAAATCTGTTGATTTAGTAAGAGTGATCAAATATTCTGATATTAAATAATGAAGTGATAATAATGATGTTGTAGGTCAATTAATTTTGACAAAGTTAAAACGCATCAAAACTCGACAGTGGGGGCTCGTGATGTCAGAACTAGCTAAAAATTATACCTAGGCGTGACCTATTGAGAATTTTAAATACGTCGTATCTTCGTCAAATTTACTCGTAATGTACGTAACAGAAGAAAAAATGCGGGCCAGACATTTTTAATAGTCTACCTGACGGACTAATTAGTATTTTTTTTTGTAGTCTACTCTATTGCTAATTAATTTATCCAAACCGATGAGTCATCTAATCCTGATTCAATTGATTTCACCTTACTAACGTTGATATTCATAATGATTCCAATCGAAATTTTGATATCTGAAATATTTTCAATTTCAAAATCTGTTGAAATATGATCGATTTTGGTTTGGCAGTTCGGACAGATTTCTCAAATTCAAAATTAAAAGTTACAAAATGAACAAACAAATTTAATTCGAATCACTTAATTCCAAAAACTTATTTCGTTACAGAAACAATTTAAGGATTTCGTTGTTTTTGAATACAGCAAACAAACAACATTGAAAGAAAATCGAATGTCGAATTTAAAAAGGTCGTCGAACTAATCTCATTTCCACATAAATTCACCATCTGGTTTCAACATAACAAATGTCTTACCTACAACACAAAAAAAATGTAAATCACAATTTCTTGGAAAAGAACCGTCGTCAGATTTTTCCTTTCTTTACATTTAGATCAAAATACATCGTCAAAGGGAAAGCATCATCCAGGGTGATAGAATTTCAGGACACTTGATAAGGGTATACATGATTTTTAAATAAGCTGTCGCATACCTACATCGGCCGCTGTATAAGCCGACGCCTGTTTTCCCCGAGAAACCATTTCGTCGACAAATATTTACCTACCCTTCAGCCCAATACAGCGTACACAGGCTAAACAAACGGGTCAGGTTTCAACGTATTGTGTTACTTTGAAGTAGAAATGCTACGAGAAAAGGAAGTAATTATCACGCTTTTCAAAGAAGGCGAAATAATTAATTCAAAGAAAACCTTTGTAGTAATTGGTAAGACCTCCTTTAGAATGTAAGCAACAGCGTTGTTCAAGTTTTGGAGAGGAAAGAAATGTTATTCTTCTTTTGGAAATTCAAAATTGGGTGGTTTCATTTTTGCATCATCACTACAAAAAACTCTAGTAGCTGATAATGATCCGAGGCGATTCTGTAAAGATTCTGTAAAGATTTTTATAAATCTGTGCGCTGAAGTATGGAATTTCACAAAAAAACTGCTAAACCGTTTTTTTTTAGCTGTCGTCTCGCAGTTAAACCCAGAGAAGTTGTCGTCTGCTTAACTGGATTATCCTATGGTTGCCTTGAGTGTAAAACCTCCAGCCAGGACAAATAACTTACAAACTAAGCGACTAGGGAGGGCAGCAAAAGGGACAGGCTGGATCTGAGTTATCTGGGGACCAATTTTGGACTATATGCTCAGCCACGCAGGCTGCCTAGAGCAAAGATCGGGGATGTTTTGGGACGTCACGACGGGCCTCGATAGCGACAACGGAATGACAGCTGTTTGCATCTGTGCTTCTTGAGTGTGCTACTTTCCCTCCTACTCTGCTGGAGGAGGGTGATAGCGTCATCGGGGGTGACTAGAATGTGTTACATTGTTTTACGTGTACTCTAAGCTTTATTCAGCATTTTCACTAGTTTGAAACTAAGCCACTAACTTCTTTATTAAATGACCTAGCCATTTATTCTCTATAGCTTTTAGCCCAAAACCTTTCCGTTCATTAGAGGAACTATTCCACCAATACCAGTGCTAACATATCCTTATTCATTACGTCAAACTTGTACCGCCAAATCGCTCAACCGCAGCGCTAAATTACACAAGTTTTGCTTTCGACATTTCTATTGCGGATATAAGGCGTGGCATTTGGCAATTCGTTTCTCCCTGACTCCCCTTTGCTTCGACACTTTCTTGTCATGGATAAATCGTGGCGCTTACAGTCACATGTGCGGTTGGAATATTGATTTAAAGTTCTTTTGTTTCTGTGTTTTGTGGAATCTGTAAATATTTTATGTCGTTAGGTAAATGATAATGTGCTTTATTATGTCTGACTATAACAACCATTTTACTAACGGCACTAAACTCGCAGCCAAATTTTGGGCCGGCTCCATTTAGATTGCCGTCGACACACTAAGATGAATTATTGTCTTTTCTTCTTTTCATTCTTCTTTTTGATATTCGCTCAGTAAATACCCATTTATGAGCAGAGCTCAAAGCGGCTCACCATTAATTTTATTTATCGTTCTCTCATAATATTCTTAGTTTATGAAATTCATGATATTTTTCACTTTACTCTCTGAATATAAACGAACAAATTGCTTCGCCGTTCTGGCACACCCTTGTACGACGGTGTTTCGAACATCAGCGTCAAAAACGACGTGAAATAACTTATAAACGGACCTTGCTATCTCGTCTGCATTAATTTTTTATCGTTTACGTAAACTCTTCAAGACCTTCTCAAATTGTAAACGAATCAATATCATATGTAGTTAATCCTTCTCGTTGGTCAAATAGACATACTACTTTTTTTGAAGCTGTTTTGTACAACTGTCAAGATAGACTATAATTTGAATATGCACGGACATTCCGTGCATATTCAAATTATAGTCTAGTTTAGTTGGCAATCAAATTGCTATACAGTTAAATCACCTAACTTTACTGCAAAAACCGATAACTATGTTCATAAGCGAGTCCTCCATGGGCAAAGAAAAACCGCTTTTATTCTCATAAAATAGAGCAATTCATTTCAATTATTTGTTGAAAATAAAGGTTGTAAAACACCTATTGACGAAGCTGAAAGGCACTTGTTCTCCCCATCCTTGCGATATTTTTTTGTTCTACGCCATACCTGGGAACCTTCTAATTACCTTAACCTAGACCTACTAGTTTTGGGGGGTCACAGTTGCAACCTTTTGACAAGTGTTTTTTTAAATACAAGTTATATTTGTAAGATTTAACACCTCCAAAACCCCCCGTACTATTCAATCCACCCATCAGCACAATGTTTTAAGTGCGTTACAATGAGTTCTACCACAAAACATGATTTCCCAGCCTCAAAAAAAAAAAAAAAGTTTCCCAGCAATAATTTTTGCGTAAAGTACTTAGTTTGATGTACAGAATGCTTGGTTAACGGCTTTGTGATGAGGTGACTTACACCCTGTATAGGTCAAGAGGATGTAACAATAATAGTTTCATTTAGTATGCAAATTTGCAGGGAAAAAAAAAGCTTTAAGTGAAGTGGTTCATTGTACCTACAGTTGAAAGTTCATTAAATTGCTCGCTGTATAGTAAAAGTTCACTGAGGTTAACTAAGCACTTAAATGTGACTCCTTACTTCGTAGATAATTGACGTCTAAAGAGTTGTCATTAAGTTGTTCCAAGCTATCATGATGTACAACCACCTTTGTTGTATTTTTGTACTTTTTATATTGCACATTTTCATAGTTTTCCTTGAGTTTTACTACAGAAGTTAAATACTTAGGTAGTGTATGAGTAATACTTTCACCAAATGCGCAATACTACATACTGCGACAAAACAAACTTTCTTTAAAGGTCTTAGAGATGTATTCACCCTGTTAGAAAACAATATCGTAAACTAGTAAATTAACGTACCTACATAAATTCACACCTTTTCCCGAGAGGTTAAGCAGAAACAAGCAAAAGCCGCATAAATTAATGGTAATCCTTAATTTACCTTTTCTTCTCCCACAAAGGAAAACCCGACCAACATAAGCTATGTTGCGAACCCAACACCCTAATAATACCAACATTTTATTTTTCCCTCTGGAATAACTACCGACACTAAGATTATTTTGTTTACCAAGTAATTACCATCATTAGACCTAGATTAAAAGTCTGGAAAATTTACTAGTCTGCCTGATTTAGTTGTCACGAGCACTACTGAATGTAATCTTGGGTTTTGAGAAGGAAATCTGAAAAATTAAAATTAGGATTCACATCACCATTTTCACAGTGGCACGAAATCTGGATCTGTGCCCGGTTGACAATATAACCAGCAAAATGTGGATGACCTACAACTAAATAAATAATAAATAAATAACTCTAACTAAATTTGGGAAATCCTGGTGATAGGACTAAAACATCTAACGGTAACTGAAAAGTTGGTAGCTGGTAACGGTAGCTGGTCATATGATGCGGAGAAATGAGGAAAATGTTGTAAGAAAAGTTTTAAATTGGAATATGGATGGCTATAATAGTAGAGGAAGACCAAAGAAACAATGAATGGAATATGAGTAGATTAATAATTATGACAAGAAAAGAGGTGTTGTATGAGACGACGAATAATAGAAAAGAATGGAAGTAGAAGATAAGCTGAGCCGACTCCACGTAGGCTACTGCATTTCCCAAGCAATTACCAGCATTAGTCTAACATTAAAAATCCGGAAAATTTACTATATTAGGCGCTGTCATTACTCTCTTAATCCGTGAACAATGGCCTGGTTTCATGGCATCGTGGGCTGGCACCATGCCAGGCAAAAACGCATAATTTTACACGTTGGCTATGAATGTATGGGTGGGCGCGGGGCGGCACCGCGGCGGCGACGCCGTGATTTTGCAGAGGTTTTAAAGTTTTATGTCAGTGTTAAATATAAAAAAGCATTGAATTTTTTGTTTTTTTTTTCTTATATGCTCAAGTATAATTTTAAAGAGGTTTTTAAAAGTTAAACCGGCAGCTTCCCCATTTCTTGGAAGCGATCTTCAAAACGAAAAGACAACCGAATAGAATGTATATAATATTGCGACGTTAGGAAATCCCACAAGAACACTAGTTTTTGCGTTTGGTGGATCTAAAAAAACTATTTATATTGGCACGTCGTAATAAATACATCAATAAAATTAGAAATAGGTTTTTTTTAAAGCATGTGAAAACACTTTATTTTTATTATGCAAATGCTTAGGGTACATGGTCGAGCAGTGCTTTTACCCGATTCAGTTTTCCACGATCCATTAAAATTCAAATCATAAAACGGTCATAAATCATAGCTGGCGCGCTTTAAATATTAATATCTGTATGTTTTCAAAAGCTGCACGGAGATATCGCCACTGAAAAGTTATTGTTTCATGTTTTTTTTTAATAACTATTCTTCTTTATTGTGTGCTCGTTACGTTTATAATTTCAGTAGAAGAATCTATCGTTAGTGGGAAAATTAATTTAATTTTTTTTTGTTAATTTTCGAAAATTTTGCATAACAAGATACTTAGTAGGTTTTAAAAGGAATAAAGAAAGATAAAATGATGCAGTATAAAAGATCACATGATGAGAGGCTTGGCAAAGTTTCAGGTCTGTATGTATAGAGTTCATTGACTTGGCTAGGTTATTGTTCCTGATTAAATAATTTGTACATTTAAATATAACAAAAAAAATGCTTACCTTTAATGGAAAAAGCACAAAAGCACCCAGCAAAAGTAACCTTAATATTGAAAGAGTTGAATTCAAAATGTAAAGTTCTATCAAAAGTGTACTAACTTATGTACAACTTATTCTATCCTAAAAAAGTCGGAGATAACCTTTAAAATCTTGAAATAGACCACCAACATAAAACAAATATTGTATAGCTGGAAACCGTCATACATTTCGCCTCAAAAACCTTCATTTTAACACACATAATATACCTGGAGCTTATTAAAATTAGGCACAGAAACTCACCGTGTCATTCCGGCGCACAAAGGACTGTTTTTCACTGAGCTATCCGGGCTTGTGCCAAGCGGTATTGAATCTTATTCCCCTCTGCCACATGTGTCAAAATCGCACGCACTTTTGCTCGAAACACTTTTCAAGGACGCGTCACTTGCAATATTTTGGTAATTGCATTTTAGGTTCGCTATTGATGAGCAATGGGAGAGTGCAATGCGGAATATTAAAAGGGGAACGTGGAAGCGGGTGCGGCCACTACCGTACGACCGCGTACTACCCTGCTCGACTGAACTAGGGATGTCCACAGTGACATTTGTCGATCAATTTTTATATCGTAGCAAACTATCGATAAGCTAGTGGCCGTAATTTTTCGCTTATAGTGTTGGTTTAACAACGGTCGTACTGTTACCATTTACATGATTTAAAAACCACAGGGCTAAAATTCAGCTTGAAAAATAAAACAAAAACAATTTATTATCTTTTCAACAAAAAAAATACAGGAAACGAACGTTCGTTTTCTTATAAAATTATGTTTATTCAGCAAGTATATTTTTAAAAACATTTTTACATGTAATTTTTTTTTTACTAGATTTTATATTCATTTGTTATTAAGAACTTATTTATATTTTATCAACAAAGCAATTGATTGATATTGCTGAAAAACTTTCGGACTCCTAGATAGATAGATAGATTAGATTCCTTAAACCCTTATTTTCTGAATGATAAGAATTCCTGAGACTCGACTTTTATTTATATGAAAATCTCATTTAATTCCATAGTAGCAGGCGAACTTTAAACACACACAATGATAACTGAATTTCCTCTAACCGTCACTAAGAATTACCGACATTTACCGCGTAGCCCGCTTGCTAATTCCCATCCCTATTAAACGTTCTACACATGCGCACTCTGTACAAACAGACAGACCCCAACGCTTTGGGGTAAATAATACATTTCAGTCAACTGTGGCACCACATTGCTACGCGAAGCTATGTTTTTCTTGAAACTTTTCAGGTAGAAACATTTTTAAAGTTGATAGGTCAGGTTTTTAGATGAAAGCATTTTTTTTTTATGTTACTGGCCGGTTTAAGGCGACGACATCAGTTAAATAAGCAACACTATTTGTGGTGGTTCAAACTTCGTTTGAACTACTGTTAGAATAAAGTTCTAATTAGCTTGCACTACAAAGTGGTTGTTACTTCAGTCACTGCGGGCCGAATAGTGCGAAATGAGTATTTTTTGATAGATTTAAAACTAGAACTTAACTATTTAATAATAATTAATCCATCAGTAGATGTAGTTTAGCATTTGAAATTTTATGTTATATTTTTAATTATAATTATCATTGTCAATAAATGGCTAAACTGCTTTGAAAGCAAATTAAGAGCTATGTTTGAAGATTTTTTTGGTGCATTTAAGTTTGTCAAATTATGTTTTGAGTTCCATCAGTGTATGCAAAAAGGACTTCAAAATATAAAGTTTTTTTTATTTGTCGAAATTATTTACAGTTTTAGAGAAACACTGCTTTTAAAAACCGCCTTTTGGACCGTTTTCAAGAAACCTCCGCCTTAAGATTTGAATCCAAAACCGGCCAGTAACATTATTGTCTTTAAATTTAGTAAGAATTAAAGTGTATGAGATATTAATTTACTTTTTATTGGATTAGGTTGACATCACATTCAACTTTCATTAATCAGGATTCAAACTTTCAGCTTGTAACTTTTCAGTCCGAGGCCATGTTGTTCCCTAAGTCGCTGATCATTTCTACTGAGATTTATCAGTAGGAGCCCACTCTGAATACGTGCCCAATTGATAGCAATAGGCCCTTATTAGAAATATATAACTGGATATACTATAGGTTCACCTCAGCCTTACCCTTTTGGGATTACAAGCATGTTGAGAATACATAACTAGCAGATTACCTAGTAGAAGCGTGGTATGAACAGAGCGCCTAAAATGGCCGCTTTAGCAGAATCATAATGATCAGCTGCCTTCCTTTTCTCAACTATGTTGGGATCGGCTTCCAGTCTAGCCAGATCCAGCTGAGTACCAGTATTTTACATGGAGTGACTCCCTAACTGACTCCCACAACCCAGTTGGTACTGGGTGATACGATACGCCTTGGTAAGACTGGTTGTCAGATTTTTTGGGCCACTTAACGACTGTCAAATAGCTACAAATCACAGCCGTAGCCAACTGCTTAATTTCCGAGGCACGGAGGAAACTCGGTATGGTCACCAAGCCACCTAAAGATCGACCCGAGTGGCTGTTATTATTATTTAGCCACGATCTAAACAATGATAATGACATTTAAAAAAAAACCAAAAACAGTCCCTATTATGATTCTACTAAAGCCCATTTTAGGTCCCCAGAACGTATTCCGGATGTAATTACACCAAGCACAAAGCTCTACACGAGTGTACTTGACAGTCTTGTTCTCAGTGATCTCGCTTCCAAAGTTTGAGAACAGCAAACATGTTCCCTACCAAAGTCAAATATTCTAAACGTTATCAATACTTGAAGTATTGAAGCTCAAACTGACAAATTTGCTCATTTGATTTTCAACTTAACCGTCAACATTTTATGGTTTTAAATCAATTGGAGAAATTTGCTGGTGTGTGGTGACTTTATGTACTAGATGAGTCTCGAACGTTCAGACTTTTACATAATTAAGTACCGATACCGGTTGCAAAGTTACAAGTAATGAATTTCGAATTCAAGTCAAGTACAGTAAAGGTCAAATAGTATTAACTGATTACACTTAAGACTATAAAATGTCTTCTCAGTATCTTTATTACTTGGAAATGGTGAAAGTTCGACAACTTTGAAGGTGTCTACGTAAAATGTCACTAAAGCTGAAATCTAGAAACGTAACTTAAGAAGTACTTTGAGTTTTGGATGTTACAGTCATCATCGCACTACTGTCAAACTATTCGCACAAATGCACGAGAGAATTGAAATTAAAATATCTAAGTTAGGGCACCTCCTATCCTCGATCGTGCAGGCCTGGGTGACATCACCGGACAGGCCTGCTGACGTTAATAGCGAGGCAGAGTGGTTCCAGGAGGCCGTGTCCGACATCTGTGACGTGGCAATGCCCCGAGTACGGCCAGGAAGCACCCGACGCTAGGTGTACTGGTGGTCGCGCGAAATAACGTCTCTGCGCGAGGCGTGTGTTTATGCGCGGCGCCTGCACGCCAGGCATCGCAGGCTCCGCATTCGCCTGCCGGATGCGGCAGCCATTGAGGCGGAGCTGTACAAGGGATACAGAGCGGCGAAGACCGCCCTCCGGGAGAATGTCCCGCGGGCCAGGGAACTGGAGAATGGAGATGCTGGAGACTCTCGACAGAGATCCGTGGGGGCGCCCTTACAAGATGGTGCGGGATAAATTCCGCGCCTGGGTCCCCCCGCTGACGCAGACCTCGTGGAGGACGTGGTGAGCGCTCCCGCCTATGGCTCCACCGCCTGCGTTGCCGGAAGAGGACCCAAGTGACGACGACGACACTCTGGAAGTGACTGGGGCACTCTGGAAAGGACTCTTAAGCGCATGCTTGGAGAGAACCTCCCTAGTGGTGTCAGGGTCGTTTGCTACGCAGAAGACACCCTGGTGCTGGCACTGGGGAGGTCACACAAGGCAGCGGCTGACAATATGACACGCGGGGTTGCTATAGTCGTAGAGAGGATCCGGCAACTGGGTCTCGAGGTGGCACTGCACATGTCCGAGGTCATGTGCTTTCATGGACCTCGGTATGCGCCACCGTCGGGATCCACACTGACGGTAGGAGGGGTCACCATCGACATCGAGTCGACGTTGAAGTACCTAGGACTCGTCCTCGACAGCCGGTGGAACTTCGTGGAGCACTTCCGACGTTTGGCCCCCAGGCTGGAACGAACCGGAGCTGCCTTCAGGCGGCTGCTGCCCAACCTTGGGAGGCCAAAGGCCTCCTACCGCAGGCTCTACGCGGGGGCGGCGAGCCGCTCATTATCTGAACGCGCCCCAAAAAGTGGTGGCCTTAACACCAACAAGCTTGTCCAACTGTACACACAATTACAGTAATTGATAGCCGTACATCTACTATAAATAACATAGCTTGTAACATAGCTCAATGCTTCTCCAACACGTGTATATGCAAATCGTTTCGATTCACCAAACATTTGCTCAAGGCACTATGTCAAGTCCGCACTGACCACATTATGTAAGCAGGCATTCCCTTATAACGGACCGACTAACTAAACTTTTAATAGGAGTCCTATTTCCGAATTCAGGACATTTTTGAGGGACGTGGAAGTAATATTGTTGCAAGATGCCAGTTCTTGAGGATATGAACAGTTTGGTATGTTAAAAAAAATTGTGAGGAAAATATAATTATTAGCTAGACTGAAAGTAGATAGATATAGAGTCTCGTAGATGATCGCGGGACAAGCTGGACAGTACCAACGATCTGGTGGCCTATCTAAAGCAGGATTGTTTAAATCTTATTCCAGAGTGAGATAGAGATGGCACTATACGTCCTCCATAGCTCCGTCACTTTCCCACACTGGAGTGACATTAAAACAATCCTGCTTTAAGACGTCATGGTAACCCCACAGTTATCCACATTGGCTCTGGATCGTTAGATTTGGAGGTGAAAGGGCCTCCCCTATGATTTTGTCCAGCAGTGCGATGACACAGGCTAACAGTAACGGTAACTGACTGAAAGTATAGATACGTCACCGTAAAATTTAAATTAAAACACATTAGATTGTAAAATAACTAGAGAGATTGTAAACTCTCGAAATATAGTCAAACGAACATACTGCTTACAATAAAACGCATTATTTTTCGTGAAATGCATGCGATGGTAGTCAACTCACGCGGTGTGGAGGGAAGGAGGGGTCCCCCTTCCCCAATGGTACTACTCTCATGAAAAGATAATGTAGGTACCATTCCTGAGAAATACCGATTTACACTTTATAAATAAAAATAAAATAAAAAAGCCTTTTATTTCCTCCAGAAAAATTCACGCTTACAAAAATTAATTGTTTTTTAGTATCAAAAGTTTTAATTATACAAATGAAAGTTTTAATTTAAAAAGTTAGATAAGTTAATAAGTTTTAAAGTTTTTAAGTTAATAGTTCCCGTTATTTTATGCAGGTTTTTAATACTAAATATTAAGTATAATATTCTGTAGGAACCCCTCTGCAGGTAAAGGCCTCCTCCAAATGTAGCCAATTTTCTCTGGATTGCGCTATTTGCATCCAGTTTGGACCCGCTATTCGTTTTATCTCGTCCTCCCATCTGTTGCAAGGTCTCCCTTTCTTTCTTTTGCCCACTGGCCCCCTCCATTCTGACACTTTTCTTGTCCATCTGTGATCTTGCAGGCGTGCTATGTGTCCGGCCCACTTCCATTTTAACGCCAGAGCTTGTGCTAAACCGTCTGTTGCTTTTGTGATGTTGCGTATTTTTGTATGTCTTATTTTGTTTATTCTCTTTATGTTTAGCATACTCCGCTCCATTCCTCGTTGGCACGTTATAATTTTTTCTTTGACATTTTTGTTAAACTTCCATGTCTGACAAGCATAGGTTAGGCATGGTATAAGGCAGGAATTCATGACCTTAGTCTTCAGTTTGATTGGCATGTTGCTCTTAAATATTTCTTTAAAGCTCCAGTACTTATTCCATGTCAGCTGGGCTCTGCGCTCAATCTCCTGGTAGTTGTTTTGTCTGTCGAAGCTTATTTGTTTGCCTAGGTAAATGTATTTTTCCGTATACGGGAGAGGCACGTTGTCGACGTAAATTGGTACCTTGATGTTGTTGGTCATTACCATAGTTTTGGTGAGGTTCATTTCTAGCCCGGCGACCTTGCTCGCTTGGTTTAGTAGCTCTACCATGTGTTGTAGTTCTTCTACTGTCTCTGATATCAGTACCAAATCGTCAGCAAAACGTAGGTGGCTTAAATGCTTTGATTTAACTTTTATACCACATTTATTCCAGTTAAGCTTGCTTATTATCGACTCTAATGTGGCTATAAATAGTATAGGTGACAGTGGGTCACCCTGTCTCACGCCTCTCTTTATAGGAAACCAAGAACCCGCTGTCTCTAGTTTAACTCTACTTTTGCTCTTCCTGTATATGCTTTTGATAACTCTTATAAAGTCATTTTCCACATTCTGTGTTGCTAGAGTTTCCCAGATATAGCTGTGTGACACCGAATCGAATGCTTTTTTGTAGTCGATGTAGGCCAAGTACAATGGTCTACTTCTCTCTTGATATTTCTCGATGATAAGTTCGAGTGTGTGGATGTGGTCGATGGTGGAGAAGCCTTTTCTGAATCCTGCCTGTTCGACGGGTTGACTTGTTTCCAATGTAGAACTAATTTTTTTGGTCAGGATTGTAGAAAATAGCTTATATGTACTCGGCAGCAAACTTATTGGTCTATAATTCCCTATATCATTCGGGTTTCCTTTTTTGTATAAAAGAATTATGTTGGATTCAAACCATTGCGTGGGTGTCTCGCCAGATTTTAGGATAGAGTTAAACAAATTTGTAAAAGGTGTAGCTAGTATTGGGGCGGCTATCTTTAGAGTCTCGTTTGCTAGGTTATCCGAGCCCGGGCTTTTGTCTAGTTTCAGTTTGTTCAATGCTTCAATGACGTCATTTTCAACGAATTGTATGTTACCGTCGCTGTTGTAATTTAGGTTTTCGTGGCTAGTGTCTTCTGGTTCTTTTGTGCTGTAGAGATCTCTGTAGAACTCTGTCGCTATGCTGATGATGTCGCCCCGATTGTGTTTGGCTATTTCACCTCGTTTTAGCTCTTCTATCCAAGTTTTATTTGGTTTCAGCTCTTTATATGCTTTTTTCGTGCTTCCAGTTTGGCGTAGATGTTTTTCAATTGTTTTGTATCTGTAGTTGGCGTAGTCTTTTTTTATGTATTTGTTTACAAGCTTGTAAAGCGCCGAGATTTCGTTTTTTGTTGCTCTAGTTTTATTTGAACTTTTTTGCAGGTGTTGTCTTCTTTTAAAAAGTTTTAATGTACGCTCTGAAAATATTTTGTGGACTTTCTTTGGGTTTTGTGCTGCTCGTGCATTTTGCAAGCTTGAGGTGATGATTTTAATTAAGTTGTCGTAATATTTCTGGACTGGGACAATAGTCTGAGCGAACATTTGGTCTTTCGATATGTAAGAATTTAGATATTCTTTGAACTTGGAGATTTCTTCTTCACTTTTTATTATACTATGTTGACAGTTAGCAAACTTTGTTCTACTTTTTTTGAAAAGTGTATCATGTGATATTGTAGCTCTTACTGGCCTGTGATCTGAAGGGTAGTTAATGTTCAGTACTTCTATATTTTTGAATAAATGTGGTCGGTTTGATAGCATAAAGTCGATTTCGTTTTTCTTCGCTCCATCCGGTGATCGCCAGGTCCATTTGTTTTTTGGTTTTTTCTTGAAGAAGGTGTTCAAAATTGACAGTTTGTTTTCACTGGCGAAATCTATTAATCTTTGTCCTCTTTCGTTTCTAATTCCATATCCGTGTGCTTTCATGATTAAATACTCCTCTTTTTTTGGTATCCCAATTTTAGCATTTAGGTCACCCATCACTATGAAGTCTTTATGAGCTAGTTCCATTGCCCTATTTACTGTCACATAAAAGTTATCGATCTCATTCTCGCTTGCTTGTGCAGTAGGGGCGTAGACTTGAATTATGGATAAGCTAGTACTCTCAAATTTCAAGTTCAATATGGCTACTCTTTCAGAAATGCCAAGGTAGCTTTCTATATTATTTTTAAGGTGGTGTTTAACTATAAAACCTATTCCATGTCTTCCAGGTGTTTGACCAGTGTAGCAGAAAATGAAGTTTTTGTACTCTTCGATCTTGTTTCCAGTCATTCTTGTTTCTGCTAAACCTAAAACGTCGTATTTAATTTCTTTGAAAGCTTCATTTAGCTCTATCAAACGTTCATATGATGAAAGTGTTCTAACGTTATATGTCAGAATGTATAACGTTTTTTGTGGGGTTTCATTCTTTGGAGGGTTGTTTGGAGGGTTTTGGTCATGATCTTCCACGGTGACCAGCCGGCTTGGAAGATGAGTTTGGTTTTCTGATAATTGTTGTTTTATGTTGACGTTGCGAGAGGGGAGCGGTCGTTGCTATATATTACCTTCGTTATTTTGTTGTGAATCTGATGAGTTGTTTGTGTTCTTGTTGACCAGGAAGTTCAGTATGCCCGGTTTTAAAATGTTTTCCGATAGGCTTGAAGTTCTTCTTATTTGCGTTTGAGATTTATTCTTCTTATTAGCCTGTGTATTTGTTTCAGCTCCTTTTGTAGTTTTGTTTTCAGGTGAAGTTGAAAGCATTCTTTTGTTATTTCCAGCTGTTTTGTTTTTTTCGCTTATGACAAGCTTATCGTATTTTATTTTTACTAGGTTTCCCTTTTCCCTTTCGATTCTTGCTTGTTCTCGAAGCTCTTTCCTCTTCTCCAGAATATTTTGTGGGAAATCTTCCGTTATATAGTAACCGGTATTTTTTAGTGCATTTCTATTTTTAAATAGATTTATTTTTGTGCCAAGTGTACAAAAATTGACAGTTATTGGTCGAGGTCTTTCTCCTTTCTTGCCTATTCTTCTAACTTCCTGAATATCCCTGCGATCCAGTTCTTGAGAAAAATGTTCTTTGATAAAGTTCAATATGAGAATTTCAAGGTTAAAATATGTCGTTTCTATTTCTTTTATTCCGAAAAAGACGATGTTGTTTTTTCTTGCCTGTTTTTCCAGAAAATACAGTCGCTTTTCTTGGTTTTCACATTTTTCCTTTAGATCTTCGTATTTTTCATTGAATAGTTTAAACTTATCTTCCAATATGCTGTTTATATTTTGTGTGACTTTTTCCGTCACTTTTTCTCCACTTTTTTCTATTGCGGTTTTCTGTTCATCCAAATCTGTTCGAATTTTACGAAGCTCGTGCATAATTTCCTCCATCTCTTAACTCGTTCTATGTAGTGTACTACAGTTATTCAAATGATTATTTGTTTATGCTAGCGCCCTCTTGAGTTCCTGTGTCAACTTGCTAAGGTTGATGGATCGCTCGTAGTTCGAAGATGGATCTGACTTGTATTAGTGATACGGGTAGATTATCACAGGTGTCGCTAGTGTCTTTGTTGATCTCTCTACTCGCTTGACAGATCGATCATAGGTTGAAGATGGTTTCGACCTGTGTTAGTGGTACGAATAGATTTCCACAGATGTCGCTAGTGTCTTTGTACAATTGTGCCACTCTCTTGACAGATCGATCATAGATCGAAGATGGTTCGGACTTGTATTGATGGTACAGGTAGCTTTCCACAGATGTCGCTAGTCTCTTTGCTTCTAATTAGTGCAAGGAGTGCAAGTCATCCCGGTATTGATGAAGTAGGGTTATTTATATCACTTTTATTTGAAAAACGATTTCCAGAATTATGAAAGTTTACGATTTACTTCAGTTTTTGTTAGTCCTTCACTTCAAATGTCTAAACTATGGGGGATATAACTGTTTATACACGTAATACGGGTGGTTCGCATTCGAGTTATTTTCACTGATTAAAGAGTTTTCACACAATGTAAGACGTTGTCCACAATAAATGATGTAAGTCACTTGTTTGTTTATTCACTTTTGTCTTTTCCACTGAGTAAATGCACTTATTTTTATTTTGAGATCACTTTTAGTACGGAGCCGAAGTAAACATTGGCACAGGAGCGCCCTCTCTCCCACATTACATTTACACTTTATATTCCCCTAAAAAGCGTAGTCGACGGAGCCCCGGGAGGGGCCTCTATTTCCGAGTGCAGGATTTAAGGAACCTAAATAACCTAACGGCGTGGGGGTGCCCCAAGTCTCGATTATGGAGGCAGAGATACGTCCGTATGTTCAGTTGGCAATATTTCGAGAGTTTACAACCTCGCTAGAGAGATTACAATCAAACGTGTTTGACAATTTTACGGTGACAAATATACTGCTAATTTTCATTAACTACGTGACAACACAATTAGTGCTCATATAAAAGCAAATATTACATTTTTAGCGCTCGGCTTAGCGGTGAAAGTTGGAAATCGAAGAGGGTGTTTCTAAGTGATAATGAAGACGGACATTAGTTTACCTAAGTAACGGTTTTTTCTCTTAACTTTTCCAGCAACAATGGGCATTAATTGCGTACCTAGATTATGTAGTAACTAAAGCTGATGGTATCAGGTCATTGACCTGGCCAAGGTTTCTACAAAACATGAGTAAGAAAGAAAGAAAGACCACTTATAAGACCGAGATTAAGGCATACTAAAGAAAAACAAGTATTCCGTCAGTTAGATTATCAAAAAATATTGGATACTTGTTCTTTGTTTTATCAACTTAATAAAAATCTACGAAAATAAAACGCGTCAAAAATCGTGAGTGCTTGTGACGTCACTTTCCGATAAAAAGCATACTCAAATGTTGCGTCTTCATTTTTAGTTAACGTGAAAAAAGAAAAAATATGTGTAATTTTTTATAGAAATCGATCTGACGGAATAAAAATCTGCGTTTTTGACTTTTTCAAGGAGTTTTATAAGTTAAGGACCAACACACAATCACCTACCCATTTTCATAGTTAGGTGTATATTTGCCTTCTGTAGATATACAGCTCATCATCATAATTATTTCATCATCATTTCAGCTGAAAGACGTCATCTGCTGGACATAGGCCTCCCCCAAGTGTCGCTACATTGACCGTTCCCGTGCGATTCGCATCCAACGGATTCCCGCAACCTACATACACCTACTCGCTACTACTTATCCTTCAGGATTTCAGTCTTGCTTGAGCGATGGTCTCTATCTAAAGTTCTTTTTTCAAGGAAATACAACACGCATCAACCTTTCTTCTAGCATGTTTTGAGACGCTGTTTTTTCGCTAGCTAAATAACATAATACATAAAGCATTTCATCATCATCATAATTTCAGCAGACAGAGTCCATTTTTAGACATAAACCTCCTCCAAGTGTCGCCGCATCGACCGGTCCCGTGCGCCTCGCATCCAACGGATTCCCGCAACCTTCACCAGGTCATGGATCTATCTTCCGTCGTAACGTCTTCCAGTTCGCGGTCACCACTCCAGAACTTTACGGCCCCAACAGCCAACCCACTGAAACTTAAGTTTGCCAATTCTTCGGGCTACGTCGGTAATCTTGGTTCTCTTACGGATAAGGTATTTACTGACCATTAAATGTCGCTTAAATATTTCTTACTATCCCATTTACAAAGCCTTGACCGCATTTGACCTATCCTGTATGAGATGTTGACGAACTGACGCTGTTGTTCTATCAAATGAGATTGGATTACTTTGATGTTGACGCTATTTTTGTACCAAACTACGTATATTGAAGAAGCTACATTGTCGTTAGGTGATCAGTCATAGTTCCAAAGTAAATACATCGGAACAAAGTCTTTCATACTTCGGGAACCCTAAAAGTTATAAGGAAAAATATTATTTATGTTTCTTCTATGCTACGTAGCTCCAGATTTTCGATAGTTTCATCACGTACGCGGCATTTTGCTCTCTTAATAATGATATCGGGATACTTTGTTATTTCGCGTCAAATTAGGTTGGTAATAACGTGATTTAGTGTGTAAAAGTATTGAACTGAATTTAAGGTAAAAAGATTAATAAAACGATAAGCCGTGGGTACCAGCTGTCATATGTTCATCTTTCCCGTTATATAAATAAATATAAATATCGCTAGACATTAACACACAGCGCCATCCAGTGCCACACTAAGCAAGGCTTGTGTCGTGGACACCAGATAGTTGATATACTACATAAATACTTTTTTGTTTGTAAATACATACTTATTATACATATAAACCTCCATGAGTCGAAAACAAATGTCCATGCTCATCACACAAACATTTGCTCCTACCGGGATTCGAACCTAGGACCCTATGAACGTAAGGCAGCCTCACTACCACTACGCCATTCGAGTCGTCAATATGGTACTCAGTGGTCCAAAAGTTTGACAACCATTCTTTCCAAGAGGTATCGTATTACTAACTCGGTTGAGGAGTTCAGTTAGGCAGTCGCTCCATGTAAATTCAGCTGCATCCGAGTAGATTTGAAAAGACACCGTTGGGAAAAAGCTAGACAGATTGCTCAAGATTCCTTGAAAATGAGTTTCTAAAAATAAATACTATGGATATGTGTTTGAAATGGACGACCAGATATTCTTATTGACAGTGTTACTGACTACTGACCTTTCAAAACTTTCATGGTCCCGAACTTCTTAAGCCAGAAAAATCCTATTCTTTCTAAAATCTTGCTATTAAAGCAGTACACATTTTACTTTACAAGTTAATTACCTCCAATTTATAAAATTATACTCCCAGGGTTACACTAATTACCTTTTAAGTCGAAGGGATGTGGCCTTGAACTTTTCAAGATTTGATATTAAATTTTACGCTCGGTGGCGAACTATGGCCTGCTTTTCAATTTGCCTCATCATACATCATCGTCATCACGTCTATATTATCTTGAAGGGTTTAGAAAGTATGTGCCACAGTTTAACCACGTTTTGCCCATTATGTTGTCAAGTGTGGGTGTTAAGTGTCATGAAATAGGGGGAGAGGCATCCGACACGTCCTGCCGGGGCTGCGGGACTGTTCTAAAGAGATACCGTGACCCTGGGACACAAAGGGCTGAGAAGATACATGGATGGGTTTTAGTCAGTAAAAGTCTGACACTCCTTTCCGTTCCGCCTTGAACGGGAGGGGTCATTTGATGGTATCACAAAAAAACTACTTCTGACTTGGTTGAGCAGTCTCGAATATACAGACAAAAGTTACCAAAACAAGGTCTTACATAAAATTAAGATCAAAAACCCACAATCAAATTTAATGGCGGCAGCCAATAAATAAATAAACATAATATTTTACGATAGAAAGAGCCAAGAGGGCCGCCATCGATATGGACCCACAGAAACTTTGGCCAACTTTATTTATCATGACTAGGTATTAAAAAATTCATTGCATGCCAAAATCACGTAGCAGAAAATCATCATTATCCTGGGGGTCTGAAAGGGCCGCTTAAGCAGAACATAATATGAATTACTTTAAAAAAATTAAATCCTTAAAATGTACTTTATTTTATGAATATAAAGTCCATTTTATTATTTCTTTCTTTCCTGCACTTTTCCTAACTCAGCTGCAGTATGTCTTCTTCCATTCTTCTCGATTACTGGTCATCGCATGAGACACCTTCTTCCTTGCCATAATTATCATCCTTTTCACAGTCCATCCATCGTTTTTTAGGTCTTCCTCTACTCTCACACCCCATGCATATTCATGATCAGAACTTTCTTCACGACATTTTTTTAAGCCGAAGATGCGTATCAGTAATTCACAGCTGGGTGAAAGGTTAACAATTATAATGTAGCCCTAGTTTAGTAACCCTAAGTAATTAAGTTACACTCGGAATGTATGTTTCGTTAAAGGCTTGTGAACTTTGTTCCCAGTTGCCATGTTTATATAGGAGATTGCTAATGTAATCGCAACCCTACTCTGTGTATTTGTGGAATTACAATCTTCTGTTACATTAGGAGATAGTGAAACATCATTAGTTCCGAATTATTTGTCTTACTTAGCCATGAAATATGAATGTATAGAAGCGCAACTCCGATCTGAACTCATTCCAATGATGGTTGTTTTTGTGTTACTTCATTTTTTATTGTTAAAAGTCGTTTCCCAGCATTTTTTTTGCGTAGTGTTCCTGTTTTGTTGTTTAGAATTTTTGGTTGACTGCGTCGTGAAGGCTTCGTTTTATACCTTGTATTTGGACGAATTTAAGTTTCGCAGGATGAGATGAGACTTACAGTGGGCCCTAACTGTGGCTCGAGATAGAAAACAACGGAAACAGCTAAAGTAAGCTTTTGCCAAGAGCCATGTTGATAGAAGGATATACTCTAAAAACCCACAAAAACAGAGAAAGAAAAAATAGTAAATAATAGAAAGAAAATGAGAGAAAGGTGTTCCATAGTACTAACAAAAACAGCCATTTTCAGCAGCATCGACGTACGCAACAAATCAGTTCAATATTCTTCCTATAAGTATGGTTTTCTATTTCTATAGCCCAGACTTACTCACCTAGCGATACCTTTTAGACATGTATGGGTTCTAGTCTACAGTAAAATGGCGCGAAGCTCATGTCGACATGAGACTGACATGACACGATCTGTCGTCAAGTCGTCAAACATGTCGCCACCCCGTCTAGCAGTAGTCTTGTCACGTCATCTACGTTTTACATGCGATGTGTAGTATTTTTATTCTTTAGGCATGACACGGTCACGTTCACGACATTTTATGCCACATTTCGTCTTATTATCTTCATTTTTTTAACTAGAAAAAGCTATCATCACCTAATCGCTGCATTTTCAGTGTTTGGTTCTTCGTCGATAATTAAAAATCTAGTAGTCTATACTAATATTATAAAGACCCAAAAACATATTTGTAAGTTTGTATGTACAGATAATCTCCTGGCCAGAGCTGCGGGACTTGCCGGGGCTGCGAAACTGTTTGAAAAAGATACCGCGGCCCCGGAACATAAAGGGTAAGGAAGGAACATGGATGGGTTTTAGTCAAAAAAAGTCTGACACTCCCAGCTCTCGCTGCGCCCAAAGCGGAAGGAGTCATTTGATGATTTCCCTTCCAGAAAAAATATGGTTATTTCCGGAATATAATCTAAAAATTATTTCACGGGCAAAAAGCTACATTATTTGTGGGTGTTATATCCTATAAGTTATATTTATATCATTCACATTAGCTGAGGTCCGTGAAATCTCAGCTTTTCTTGCAGATGAAGTCGCGGCCGAAGTGTTAGTCATTAATAAAATGTATGTATTACCACTTTCTAGCCGAAGACACACACACATACATACATATCTATAAGTCTTTTCGACAGAATTTCTTGCTGTAATTGTTCTAATTTTACTGAATCATTCACGACAAAAGGGTGAGCAGAAACGTCACTCTTTTTAACGAGGAATGTATTTACCTATGATAGATTATTTTTTGAGATGAAGACTTTAAGTTTCAAAAGTAGAAAGATAATGCTGATTCTATTTCAAACAAGTAATTTGTCGCAGGGGACCATTCAATGGGAAGCCGTCACCTCCTTCTAAGAAGCAGTCATGCTAGCGAGGAGGTGGCGGAACGAGAGAGGGAGAGGGCCTCTCGTCCCAGCCGCCGCTGGAGACGCACCGGGCGTCGGGGGCCACGTGGTGGCTACCGGCCACCGTAGACGCGGGCCTGTGAACGGTTAGCTATGGGCTAGCTAGCCGTCCGTCCGTCTAATGACGACAGGCCGTGTCGACGGCGCGTTCGTGTTCCACGCGCACCTCAAAGAGATGTCAGCATAAGGGGAGGGGCCCGCAAGGGCCGAAGCCTGCCGGGGTTGAGGGCCTGTTCGAAAGAGATACCGCGGCCCCGGAACACAAAGGGCGAGGAAAGAACATGGACGGGTTTCAGTCAGTAAAAGTCTGACACTCCCTCCCGCTCCGCCCAGAGTGAGAGAAGTCATTTGATGATTTCCCATCCGAAAAAAAAGGGGAAAATGGTATTTTTCTTCTTATTATACTCTATCACACACAATGCTGTCCTATTTGACCAAAAGGTTTCACTTTTAGAGAATACCTTGTGCTATTAAGTCCGTTTATGTGCCCACTTTTGAAACTTCATGTAAGTTTCAATAAATAAATAAAAGATATTGCTGGATTATCACTCAAAACTCCGCATTTCTTTAAAACAAACCTCCTTCTGGCTTCCTAAAGTGCCTCCGTAGCCAAATAAACTTATTGATTGTCTGCGTTTGGCAGCCTATCAAGCCTTGCCAACACAATTCAATATGAACTTTAAACTTTGATCGACAAAGTTTAATTTTGATTGCGAAATGTTTTCACAGCTATTAAGATGTTTCCTTTTAAAAAAGAGAAGTAAACACAACCTTCGAGATTAAAGGGGAGGGGTAAAGTATGGGTTAGTTAAATTTGATTAGATCAGCCATTGATGGTTATGGCTTATCCTTTCAGATCGGGTACCATTGAATATAAATACATTCGGTAAGTTTTTTTTGGTACAAAGGTTTTTAGGTTATGAGCTAGATTTTTGAGACAGGCGAAAATAGGGAAAACTTTATTACTCCACCTACTCAATGAAAATAAGAAATGAATAGTTTTAGTAGGAACGAATTTATTTTCTTGATATTGATTGCAATTGTTATTTATTTTAATTAAATTTAGTAAGCGATTCTTTATTATATTATTTAGACTTGATTTCCAAATTGAATTGATTGAAAGTTTTGCTTTGTACAAGCATTTGTACGCTCTCGGGCATAACATAGCGCACTTTGCATTACTTTGATATGCCATTATTGTACTTATGTTAAACAAATAAATAAATGACTTAAGACTTACGTACGTTTAAGTAGCAATGACAGTATTTCTAGTACAAAATGTGGTATAAAGGGACCTTCTAGAAAAATGCTGATCAGTTCTAAGAATGTAATTATTGTGGAGAAACGTTGTACCTTACAAGTTAGCTTTGAAAACAGAGTAACTACTCTGTACCTACGGAATTGTAAAACTCACTTGCGAATTTTCGGGTTTGCTTGTATAAAGATTTAAAGGCAGGACAGCAGCTGCCATAAAACTTCAACTAATCTAAGTTTTATGTCTTGTTCTGGAATTTTTATTCCTTGACGTTGTTTTCCCAAAACTACGATGCAATCCTCAAAGGTTACCTACTGTAACTACGTTACGCTTGTATAATTATCACACACACTTAATTAATTTCCGTAGGTTTTTCTTAATATTTGATTTGCGTCCCTAAATGTGCGTGAGCACCCCTTTTTTGCTGTTATATTTAAAGACTCATTTAGGTTATCATTTCGCAAAAGTTCTTTGCCCGAACTAAGCAACGAACCCACGATCCCGAGTTCACAGCTGCATCCGCACCCAGTACACTACAAAGGTGGCCTCTCCATTCACGTAAACAAAACACGAGTAAGTAACTAATTTTATGTTAAGCGTAAGTTAGCATAAGCTGAGTGAAATCCATTAGGTAATCCAGTGTTGGAAGCTTTGCACCTTGGAGTTGTGAAACATCAGGTGTTCAACGCGAGGGAGGTATCGATAATATCAACTGTGCTTTCAAAAAAACAATGTTTTTATTTTACACGCTTTTGCTACGAGATGTGTGAAGAAAATTTAAAAGTTAAGAGGGCCTTCACAATTTTTCTTGGATTTGAGTGTTTTAAGAGTCTAAGGGCCAGTTTCACCGGTTCCGGATAAAGTGTCGGTTAGTTATCTGATAGTTAATACTATCTACCACTTAAAGGCTGGTTATAACTAATACTTTATCTACCAGATATCGCTATCCGACACCTGTGAAACCAAAAGTGTTAGTTTATCTGGCAGATAAGTTCCTAATAGGCTAACCGACACTTTATCCGCAACCGTTGAAACTGACCCTAAGGGTCCTTGGTCGCTGTAGATAAAACGTATGGCGCTCTGGAACGAAATCGCCGCGCGCCCACGCCGCTATTTCGTTCTCCATAAAATTGTGTTAAAGGTAAATAAGTTACAACAAAGGGTTTTTAATTTATATATTGGTATTCAGTTGCATCCAGGGAAACTGGAAGCCGACTCTAACATAGTTGGGAAAGTCAAGGCAGATAATTATAATATATCCAGGTTTCCCATCTACAACATTTATTTATTCATATATAAATGTTTTACTTGGGAAATCTCAGCACTAAATAGAGTGTTGAAAATCCAACAATGTGCACCAATTAAAGTGCTGAATAGTTTTAATGAATCATTTAAAATGTGTGATGTAATTCACCGCACCTGAAATGATTTGAATATTTAGTTGTAAACCACCAACACCTGAAAATTTAAATTTAATTAACAAAGCAGCTGAACTGAATTTATTTTAATTTGTGTCGCTGACCACGAAATAAAATTAAATAAAGCTTTAATGCATTTTATGAAACGTTTTACAGTAAAATATTTATATTTCACAAAGTTAAATGTAGATCTGGTCGGCTAGTCCTGTTTTTGAGGCAACACAAAAGCATGCAATAAATTGGCAATGAGGGCAAAATAAGTTATGGAAAAATCTAGCGCAAGCTTGTCAAGCAGACCTACATTGTATGTTTATTTCTGTAATTTATATTTATTTGAGAATGCTACGTTTGTTTGCTAACACAAATAATAATCGGAACTAATAAATATGAAACTCTAATCAACTGACTTCCAAATAGCGGAGGTTCTCGATTCGACTGTATTTTTTTTTGGGTTTGTTACCTCAGTACATTCGACAGGGTAAGGCAATGGTTTTTTTTTATTTAAAATCTGATGCTTTTCATGTGGTCCCATTTCAATTTGGTTAAGATCTGACGCTGATCTTCGGAGATATAAATGGAACTCTTCAAAAATAGACGGCATATCTGCAGTGATTGCTGCAATCGCTAGGTTGTTTATTGTTTTTACAACATCATGACGTTACATCACGCCTGTATGCTCTGAGGAGGTACGCAGAAGTGTACAATACACCCAGATTTCGACAGTTAGGTGTGTTAAGTTCCATTTACTGGGGATAAGCCTATTACCGTGACATGTATTGTTTATGTTATTTTATTGGAAGAATGTAAGTGCTTCGAATGAGAATTTGGTTAGGTTCTGATTACTTCTGATTATGGGATCAATGACAAAGGAATGGAACTTTTAAATTCTTTGGAGCAAATTAACGATACTCGGCCGAATCTTTTATAGGCTATCCGGATATTTCAGTCACCGACCATAGCGTCGTTATTAACCGACTTCAAAAAGGAAGAGGTTCTCAATTCAATGTTCCCCGATTACTCGAAGATGGCTGGACCTATTTTGTTTTATTTTTTATTGTTTTAAAGTGTATACTTCCCAAATTGTCCCATTATCATCAAGTCAGGATCTGATGATGTTATCCTGGAGAAATATAGAGAAATAGCCACACCAGAAGGGATTTGGGTAGTATTAGGAAGCGTACTTTCTCGAAGTAATCCCATTTCAATTAGGTGAAAATCTGATGAATAACTTCGGATATACGACAACGGAAATCCTCAAACCATTTATTTCGATGAAGCTATAAAAAAAGCGCGTTTGTTTATTAAATATGGAATTGGAATTGAATCACAAGGGTAATACTTAAACGACTTACCATAACAAATCCTTTCCGCATCATTTCAATTTTTTCCAACATGAAAAACAGCTCTCAATGGCCGGTTTTCCCTTTTCCCAATACTTCGAAATCAGCGAAAACGTAAGATTACACCTTCAACTCAATAATATCACGTATTCCTTGAGGAAATCTTCGAAAATGGCGTCCCTTGTAAAATTAATATTCCTTCAATATTCCGGGTAGCGTTATATTAGAAAATATCTTCACTTTCATCCCTCCCGCATTGTTTGGGGGTGCTATTAGAATAATAAGTATGTATTATATATTAAAAGGTACAGAAAGGTAGTACCATTATTATATTTAGTGTGGCGCATGTATTGTTATGTTCATGATCGTAATCTTATTTGCAAATGAACGTAAATTTTAATATTTTTTGTGCACGGATTTAGTTTAGTTGTAAATAGGCCAATAGGGCCGCCATCTGCGACACAAATAAGTAACTAACATCAATCAAAATAATAAGTAGGTTTTCATTAATTCATTAAATTGAAAAACCCGACAACAACTTTCGGATAGTAGCCCACTAGACAAAACACCCCCCTTTTCTATGGGGGATGAAAAACGTCGTTACACTCTTTTCTTCATACTCCTATCTAGCTTTTTACAATTAAACTGTTAACAAAAAGCTGATATACTTCGCCTCATTTCATACACTCCAGCTGCCGCAGCAGAAAAGATCTTAAGATAGTAGAACTTGCATCACACTGTAACAATAATCATTAAAGACAGACTGAAACTCACATAAAACAAGACAAAGAAAAACAAAAGCCACGCTATTCTATAAAAAAAAATAAAACCCAATTAAAGTACAAAGCAGCTTTTCGTTTGCAATATAGTGCATGCTACCGCGAAACGCCATTTTAAATAATTAATGCTACATTCAGGAGTTCCCTGTGGGAACCGGGCGGCCTGTGGCTACTGGCTCGCGTCTGGGGGCTAGCGAATCAATTGTTAATGTGCGGCAGGCGACAGAAGGCTTTATAGTGCTTTGAATTCGTTATTGTTTTATTTGTGGTAAAGTTTTTTGTAAAGAAATGGTGGTAGAGAAGAAAGGCCTTTTGAAGAAAGGATAATTTTGGAAATTGATGAAAATTTCTCAAATTCTTATTCTTAGTTTTTAAAAGCAACCCAAATCGTTGTACAAAATTTAGTCTTTGTCCCAAAACTTGTTAGGGTAATTGCGTAATGCACACAATCGCGATGAATTTTATTTTGAATGTTGAACAACAACTTTAACTTAATAATAATGGTCTTCGGAAGACGAAGATTACGTATTATCTCGAGCACTCGATCTCTCTTTCTTTACTCTTATATTCTGATGGGATGGCATCGGGCAAGACCACAGAGGGATCAGGTGTAGAGTCACAACCCTAACGTGCTTTCCAGGGCACGGAGGAATCATTCCGCCAACTTCAAAACTCCAGGCTACCAAGAATTGAGAAATTCCTAATGAAAAAACCTAATAGCTCTTTTTAACCCCAAGCTCAGAGGTCATGTTGAGGCCACAAAACAAAATTGCTGATGAATAAACTTAATAGCTCTTTTTAACCCCAAGCTCAGAGGACATGTTGAGGCCACAAAACAAAATTGCTAATGAAAAAACCTAATAGCTCTTTTTAACCCCAAGCTCAGAGGTCATGTTGAGGCCACAAAACAAAATTGCTAATGAATAAACTTAATAGCTCTTTTTAACCCCAAGCTCAGAGGACATGTTGAGGCCACAAAACAAAATTGCTAATGAAAAAACCGAATAGCTCTTTTTAACCCCAAGCTCAGGGGTCGTGTTGAGGCCACAAAACAAATGGAGCAATTTGCAACAGCCTATCCATCAATTTACCACATTAAATAAAAAGTAATATTGTAAGGGTTGAAATTGAATTAAAAACGAAATGAAGACGAAAAAGAAGTTATGCCAATTACCAAGTTATAAGCCAGATGTCATGAAAAACAAAAGCGGGTAGCACGTGCAAATGAAGGGTTGGAAATAATATGATAATTTGAATTAAAATAAATTAACTTCGCCAAAACTAGGTCGATGAAATTAGGTTGTAATTATTATTCTGCTTGCTTGCAATTCTGAACCCACATTATTAACTTGTCAGATTTTCATGTTTACTGACGGGCGAATATATTAATTATTTCTTACCTTTTTAATTGTTTAGGGTTTACAAAAGGCTTTTTAGGCTTTTCGTAAATATTCATTTATCACATAATACATGAGTCGAACTGTAGACGACAGCGACGATGATAATTTTAAATTCTCGTAATCCTTTTTCGGATACCGTAGTCCTGAACTACACCATTTCAGTTTTTTCGTCGGAAATGTCTCAATAGCAGCCACGGGTTCTGGCTTTGTGGAGTTAATAGGCTGGGACATTACATTACATGGGACTTATTACATAACATAACTAACAAAATGAGGGCCCGTTAAGGTACTATTAGGTACTGTCAAACCCTTCGGGGCATACAAGCGTTATGTTATTTTATTATGCTAACTACACTATCGATTAACAGAAACCAACCCGATATTTTTACAAAATACACTAACCCCGAGTTAAAGTATTCTCGTAAAACGCAACGCTTACATAGAACAGAGTAAAAATTTAGTAAAAACTATCGAAGTGAAGTCTAAACAACATCGAACTAGCTAAGAACAGTGTAGAAGATCAACAAACGAAAACAGACGCATGTATAAATTTCAAACGAATGACGTTACGATACGTCCTGAGTTCTAACACCACGTATTTATGTATATAAGTCAATTTAAAACTAAGGTTTAAAACTAAGGTTTAAAACTAAACTTATATTGTCACTTACATTTAGAGAGATTGAAAACTCTCGAAATATTGTCAAAATATCTTGCTTACAATAAAACGCATTATTTTTCGGTGGATTGTAATCTATCGAAGTGAAACCGTAATATTGTGAAATGCATGCGATGGAACTGATGGAAGTCAAGTCGTACGGTGTGGAGGACAGGTGCCCTTTGCCCAGTGGTACCAATCTCATGAAAAGATGTACCATTCCTGAGAAATACCGATTAATATAACCTAACCTCAAAACACTTTATATTCCCCTAAAGAGCGTAGTCGATGGAGCCCCGCTACGCAGGGATATTTAATTGGATGTCTTCCATGATTGTTTGTTTATTTTTGTGATAAACAATCCGGAAGATATCCCAATATATACAGGGTGGGCCAATAATTTTTGCACTTTTAAAACATGAATAGAAATAAAACTACAACTGTTATTTTGTTGATTATATATTTAACGTTTTGAAAATTTAATGAAATTTATTTTTTAAAAATGACATCGTCGAGATGTGCACCGTCTCGTCGTTGGCACTCTAGCAATCGACTACGCAAACTTTGGAAAACTCGCTGACACATGCTGCGGGGGATCGCGGCTATCTCGTCGTGGATGTTTTGTTTTAATTGGGATATATTCGTCGGTTTATTAAGGTAGACTCGACTTTTCAGGTATCCCCATAAGAAAAAATCGCATGGTGTAAGATCCGGGCTTCTCGGAGGCCATGGAATATCACCTCTGCGAGAAATCAATTTATTCGGAAACATTTCTTTGACTACCGGTAAAGTCACATTTGACGTGTGGCATGTTGCTCCATCTTGTTGCATCCAGGTCCTGCTGTTGTATCCTTGAAATTCATGCAACTGCGGCGTCAAAAACTCTCGCAACATCTTGACGTATTCCGCTGAATTCACAGTTACATTATCTCCTTGATATTTTCAAAGAAATACGGACCAATTATGCCCTTTGCTGATATGGCAGCCCATACTGTCGTTTTAGGTGAATGAAGTGGCTTTTGGTGTTTAAGGCGAGGGTTTTCCCTGCTTCAATATCGACAATTGTGCTTATTCACGTGCCCGTTGATGTGAAAGTGGGCCTCGTCCGTAAAGAATACATTCTCCAGGCTAGAGAATTGCTCCAGCATTGTGTCAGCCAATAACTTACGTTGAATGTAATCATTTGGTTTCATCTCCTGCACAATTTGAAGCTTATACGGGTGCAGTTTGAGGTCTAGATGCAAAATCCGCCGTAGACTGGTTCTCGGTAATGCCAGAACCGCCGAACGCTTACGCGTAGATAATTCTGGATGACTGGATCGTTCCGAACGGAAATTTCAACCTCTCGAATGTTCTCATCGCTTCTTCTTGAACGTGGCCGGCCTGTTTGTTTAATATTCGTTGTCGATCCCGTTTGCTCGAACTTCACGACCCAAGCTTTGATTAAATTCACACTTGGACACTCGCTTACACGGCGTAATCCATATTCAATTCGAAACAGGCGTCGTACAGTAACGTAGGAATCGTTGTTTTTGTAAAATTGTTTAACACAAAAAGCACGCTGTTGTCCCGTGAAGCGCTCCATCGTGACTAAAATTGCATGTAGCGACGCATAGTTTCCCGCCACCCGCGCACCCCTCCTTCCAACGGTATTCGATAAATTTAGTGTTGCTATTTGCAAAAATTATTGGCCCAGTATAAGTTGAATTTTTACCGGATTTGACATTTTGATGATCGGATCGCGTTATCTCAACCGAACAAGAAACAAGCAACTTTCTATCTCATGTTATTGAAGAAAACACAAATAAAAATGGTTTTGTACTGTTAATACTACGTATAATTAATGTTACGCAGCGTTTTCACTCTTAAAGATGTTGTAAAGTTACCCTGTAAAGTTGCTATTTTTACATGTGTGGTATTAGAATAGAACTTCATCGACGATTGGTCTACCCATGTCCCGCTTTTTGCTCTCCCTGCCTGATCTTTGTTCGATCCTATCAAATAACCTGTCTTTTCGAAATGTAGGGTTAATGGAAGAAAAAATTGTAATAGTTATTCATGATACTAGTGCGGTCAGTTGATTTTTACAAACGAGTAGACGAATGAGACGAAGTCGAAGGCTTACCATAGTCACGAGTTTGTAAATACCAATTTCTGCACGTGTGTCATACAACGTTTTTCAACACATTTGCGAGAAAATTATTCATTATACCACGATATACAATTTTTATAAATCATTGATAGCGCTCTCGCGATTTGAGCGGCAAGAAACTGTTTTCTGCAATTTGCATCTAATTCAAAATATCAGTTGGATTAGATTCCATATTAACATCTGATTCCTCGCTTGAACTAATATTATTATTTTGTTTATCAGTCGGAAAGTCGCAACAATCTTTGACGTTTCTATCAAAATGGCGCGAATTTGCAAATGGCGCCACATGCACGTGGTGAAAATTAGAACTACATCTTTCGTCTCACTTACTCTTTTGTATTAAAGTGCGACAAACTTATTGAGCTAAAGCACTTCCAAGGAGGTTCGATCAGTCAGCCTATTTATTCTCGTAATGTCCAACTCCTTGGTGGAGTACTTTTCTTTTTTTTGGAAATAAAAATAAAACGGTAAAGAATACGCACGGTGCTATACAAGGGGGAGTGCGGTAAAAAAGGTACTTAGGTGAGAGTACCTATTTTACTGCACGGTCCGTTGTATGGTGCGTAATTTTTAACTTTCGAACAATGTATACAGGCTTCGTAAATGCATTTTTTGAGCAAGTGTGTTGAAAAGTAATTGAAATATTAAGCTGTAAAATATCCGATCTTTTTAACTGAACTGCTAAAGCTTTTGTGTATAACGCTTGAATAACAACCCACAACGCTTTCGTGCCGATATGTCACAGTCGACCGCCGATCACTCGGGTCACGTGTTTGATTCCCGCTCCATTACACTCGGCCTATTTATATAGCGCAGGGAACGGATTAATTTAGACCTAGTTTACCCTACTCCAAGCTGGTGTGACTGATATCCTTTCTAGCGTGCGTTTATCAAAGAAAAAACTATTTTGTGTCTATCAAAGTAGACCTACAATCAGTGGCGTGCCTAGAGGTCAACAATAAGGCAAGCCCATTTAGCTAGTACACTGTTCAGAAACCCCAACATCTTGAAGAGTAGTAAGTTATAATGGCAAGCCAAGCTTTTTAGCTTATGGAAGCACCGCCACTAACCTACATAAATATAAAAAAGCAGCCAAGTGCGAGTCGGACTCGCCCATGAAAGGTTCCGTAGCAGATTTAATGAAAGGTAATTGGCTGTTTACGATTTATGACGTATTAAAAAAAACTGCTTACTAGATCTCGTTCAAACCAATTTTTGGTGGTAGTTTACATGATAATGTACATAAAATATTTTTTTTCAGTTTTATCATTCGCGTATTTTAGAAGTTACAGGGGGAGGCACACACATTTTTCCACTTTGGAAGTGTCTCTCGCGCAAACTATTCAGTTGAGAAAAAGAAATATGTTAGAAACCTCAATATCATTTTTAAAGACCTATCCATAGATACCTACACGTTTGGGGTTCATGAAAAAAAAGTTGAGTTTCAGTTCTAAGTATGGGGAACCCGATGGGTTTCTTTTTCTATTTTTGTGTGAAAATCTTAATGTTGTTCACAGAATACATCTACTTACCAAGTTTTAACAGCATAGTGCTTATAGTTTTGGAAAAAAGTGGCTGTGACATACGGACGGACAGACAGACAGACAGACATGACGAATCTATCTAAGGGTACCGTTTTAAAAAAAAATGTGTTTTTTTTTGGTACTGGAGTTACGGACTGTTTGCATAGTAAGCTAACACTAAATTGATGGTAGCTTAATTAATTTATCAATGGCCAATCGAGCAAAGAAGACCTAGAGTCCAGTGGACCATAGTGTGGGGCTAGATGGACCGCCTCACTTTAAAAATGATTCTGAGACCCATATTCGGATGAGAAATCATCAAATGAGTCCTCCCACACTGGAAGGGAGTGTCAAACTTTTACTGACTAAAACCATTAATGATCCCTCTTAGCCCTTGGTGTACCAGAGCTGCAGTATCTCTTTCGAACAGTCCCGCAGCCCTGGCAGGCATCGGTTCTTGCCCTTCGCTAAGCTGATATCTGTTTGAGGCGCACGTGGTACACGAACGCGCCATCAACACGGCCTGTCGTTATATGGCGGACTGCGAGCTAGCTACTAACTGCTAACCCATAGCCACCGTGATGATTAAGACACCCTGGATATGGAAGGTGGACAGACAGAGAGTTTGTACCGCAGCTTAGAGACGTCTCTGTACCCCGTGAACTGCCATTGGAAAAGTTGATAAAAGCTGCAATTTGAACACTACGTTGGTGTTAAAATCCCCTAGGTACCTTACATGAAATATTTAGGTATGTGAATATATTTATTTATTTATTTATTTATTTAACACTTCAAGCACATAGTACAGAGGCGGACTTAATGCCATAGGCATTCTCTACCAGTCAACCTTTGGGTGATGCAGAGACAAGCAGTGGTAGGTGTACATCTGAAAATAATTCGAATAATACTTAGGTAACTACAAAGATATATAAAATACTATAAATATCTATATATATATATATACTATAAATAAATATCAAACTATATATTACTGTAAAAAGAGAATTAACACGGATATACTAAAATAAAAAGACAAACAATGGAGAAAACACTACTGTTGTGATGAACCTGCCAGTTTCTTGCGAATGTACTCTCGAACTTTAATCTTGAAAGATAAACGATTGGTTGCCATCCTGATTTCCTGGGGAAGCGCATTCCAAAGAGAAATACACTGGACAAAAAACGATCGGTGAATGAAGTCAGTGCGGTGATTGGGGCATTGGAGAACACGGTTATGCGATGATCGCAGACTCCTACTATGGTTGGCACAAATGTACTGAAAGTGGGGAGCAAGGTAACTAGGGGAAGTGGGAGAAATAAGGAAAGAAAACAAGGTAGTGAGCGCCCTTTGCTCCCTGCGCTGACGTATGGGCAACCACTTAAGAAGAGACCGGTGCTCGGAGACATGATCATATTTACGCAGATTAAAAACGAATCGAATGCAGTTATTTAGAAGACGGTCAAGTTTGTCGAGGAGATCTGCATTCAGGTCAAAGTAGCACACATCACCATAATCGATGATAGGAAAAATCAAGGACTGTACAAGCATTGTTTTCGTATTTGTAGGTAAAAAGTTTCTCAAACGGTACAGAGCCCGCAACGACCCAGTAACCTTCTGGCTGACACGGGCGACGTGGGTCTGCCATTTCATAGAGTTATCGATATACAAGCCAAGATCCTTCACATCGGCGCTAAAAGGGATGACCGTACCGTCGAAAATAACTGGTGGCAAGATTGTTCCATCCAACTTGTAATGGCTACGTGAACTCCCGATGATTATTGCCTGACATTTGTTTGGATTTACTGCCACACCAAATTTACCGGACCAGGTTTTTATAGCCATCAGGTCCCTATTGAGATTTTCGACTAGATCTCGTATTTCGTCAACCCTCCCCTGACAGTACAACTGCAAGTCATCCGCATACAGATGATACGCACACTGAAGCTCAGAAGTAAGGAGATTAATAAAGATAGAAAACAGAAGAGGAGAAAGAATACCGCCTTGAGGAACACCAGTTTCTAAATCACACCAACATGACGAGGAATCCCCAACGTGAACTGACTGCTGGCGTTCCTGAAGGTAAGAGGAGAACCATTCCAGTGCTCCGGGAGAGACCATAACATGGGATAAAATAGCTAAAAGGATATCGTGACTGACGGTATTAAAGGCATTCGAGAAATCAACCAGCACCAGTGCCGTCACCTTGGTGTCCTCCAGCCCTGCCCTAATATCGCCAGTCACTTTAAGAAGTGCGGAAACAGTGCTGTGACCAGGCCTGAACCCAGACTGTAGTGGGCTGATAAGTGAGTTGCGATGAACAAAATTGGAAAATTGTTTGTGAACACAGGCCTCAAGCACTTTTGATAGGAAGGGAAGGATCGAAATGGGACGGAATTGGGCAGGAAGGGTGGGATTTGGGACCTTGGGTAGCGGACAAACATAGGCTTTGCGCCACAAGGAAGGAAAAACTCCGGTAAAAAGGGAATAATTTACAATGTGGGTAATAGCAGGAAGAAGCTCATCCAGAAGAGTCGTGATCATACCACGAGTGATATTATCACAACCCACTGCTTTCGACTTGATGGACAGAATGGTTCTTTTGATCTCTCCCGGCTCAGCTGGAACAAAGCAAAAGTGGTTAATATTAGGACGCGTTAGACCAGAAATTAAAGATAAAGTTTGTTGCTTGGTTAAGGGATCCATAGATGAAGCAGAAGAAAAATGCCGGTTAAGCTCGTCCAGGTTTATAGAGTTTGGAAGGTCTAAATTTCGCGGTTTGCCGATACCCAGAGTTCCAAGAAATTTCCAGATATCGGCAGAAGAGGAAGAAGTAATATTATCTAGAATGTGGCGGCGTTTACCGATGCGTATCATCTGATTGCATCTATTCCTTGCAACCTTATATAATGACCAGTTCTCGTCAGTACGGTCCCTCTTAAATCTACGGAATGCTCGGTCCCTACGGCGCATCGCCATCCGTATCCCTCTTGTCATCCATGGAGCAGGAGGACGTTTAAGTTTAACCTTTTTGATAGGAGCATGGACATTGTAGAGGTTGACCACAACATCATTAAATATGGCAACCTTGTCGTCGACCGAAGAGGCTTCCAACATAGGCTCCCAATCAATCAAGGATGCATCTTTCTTCAGCTCTTCAACATTCATCCGTGCAAAACAACGCCTGTACAGAACCTTGGGTTTGGATTTGGGAGGTTTCAGGATATATGAGAGGAAAATCATGTCGTGATGAGAAAAGCCAGGAGCGTCATGTTGACCATGGGAGGATACAAAGGAAGGATTCGAGGTGAGGATCAGATCGAGCCAGGTGTCATCACCAGCAGTGTTATGGTGGGTAGGTTGGAGCGGCAACACGTGCAGACTGGCTGACTCGATAAGATGGAGGAGTTTGCGGGATCGAGGGGCGGTACGGGCAAGTAGATTAGTATTAAAGTCACCCATGATGATGTGATGTGCATACTCTGAACCCAAAGATTCAAGTACTGATTCGAATTCAGTGAAGTAATCGATAGTGGGGGGACAGTAAACGACACCAATGACAGTTTTGGCTCCTTTGACACAAACTTCAAGGAAAATGAATTCTGCAGAAGCAGAGTATTGTGATGAAGAAGCAGCAAGAATTTTGTATGGGAAGTCACTACGGAGGTATATGGCGACACCACCCCCTCCCTTACCGATCCTATCATTACGTATAAGAGTGAAACCAGTAAGAGGGTACGTAGTAGACGGGAGATGTGGTTTGAGCCAAGTTTCGGAAATCAGGATGGCGTGAACATTACTATTATTAAAGGCGTCATAAAGCTCACTATAGTGGCTAGGAACGCTTTGAGCATTAATATGACACACGTTTACCAACCGATTAGACGTATCATTAAATGTTTGTTGCAAGAAATCAGCAAGAGTGTCATTGAATGAACAAAAGCTTCCATCGCTTGAAGAAGCAGCAGATTCATCCGCGGATAAGAAAGTTTCACTGTCAGACATAAATATATACTTAATAAATGTAAATAAATATATAATACAAATATTTAGAAAACAAAAACAATTAAGCTATAACTAAAAACTAACTATCACTAACAGGTGCACAATTCTGCACCACCCGCCAGCTCACACCAACACAAGAAGTATTAAAACAAGCATAGAAAAAGGCACATATACACATCAAAATACAAAGCAAAAAAAAGAAAACCGCAGTTCCCAGACATAAAGGGCAAGAATAAAACATAAAAGTGAAATAAAGAAGGAGGAGACACCCAACTGCACACTACGTGAAAAAATGTAGAGGTATATAATCTGTGTGTAAACGCACCCCAGACACAACAAAACGCGGACTTAAAACGTCACTGTCAGTTTAGTATTTCTAAACGTCAATCTGACTTTTGACAAGCAAATAGTACCCAATAAATAGTATTGATCAACGACTCAAATCTCAATTATTACGAAAAATAAACACAGTTGGGGGTATCCAAATACCAATTAAAATAAAGAAGCAAAAAGTAAACAGTTGTGAAACATAAGGAAGATAACTACATTATAAGACTGGAAAAATAGATACTGGTAAGTAAAGAATATGAATGATATTTAGAACTACCACTTGAGAAACACCAACAAAACATCAAACACTCTAACCTATTTTCGCGTTATGCTTTGCAGATTTCCGGCAGCGTCGCCACCTCCTCTACCACGCGCAGAAGGAGCCGCGTCCAGTGCCTTGGGGTACTGGGCTACCAAGGGCTTCAGTTCATCGAAGGAAGTTATCTTGTGCTTGCCTCCGTCAGGAGCCTTAATAAATATTACACCATCTTGAGTCCAGCACGATCGCATGCTGAAGTGCTCACGTGCCTTGCTGAAGACAGATTGTCTGGTCCTGGTCAAGAACTCCTTCACAGCCATTTTGGAACCCTTCAAGCCAGTTTTAGCCTTCCAGACCGATGACCTCAGCTCTACGCTCGCAAACCGGACAAGGATAGGCCTGTGACGATCCTTGCTGAGGGCCCCCAGTCTGTGACAGGCTTTAATTGAAGATGCTGAGATGTTTTTCAGTGCAAGCTTTGTATGTAAGACATCCAGGATGACAGCTGTGCAGTCTTCGTTGTCCGCTTCAGTGAGCCCTTGGAAAACCAAGGCTTTCCGCCGGTGCCTGGTCTCTAAGCCATCTAATTGCTTGGCACACTCATTAATTTGGCTTCGCAGCAGCCCAAACATTGAGAACACAAGCTCACGGAAAGCGCGAAACTCCTCTGCAATCTTTGCCACCGTATCCTTGGCAGGTCCGGCGCACTGTATTTGAGCCTCAAGCTCACCCATTTTCTTCAGAAAGTTCTCTTCCAAGGTTTTTTGTGCAGCCAGGACTTCGGCAAATTGAGACATAATGAGTGTTGTGAAGTGCCTATAAATCTTGTGCTATGGTGTAGTGTAACAGCTGGCAGGTGGTTTATATTACTTGTCTAAGTCACATAAATGTGCCACAAACGTGAGTACTAGTTATTTAAGAGTTACAAACTAAGTACTGATGTAAACTTAATCAGATTTGTAATTTGTTATAATTAAAATAAAATTCCGGATTTAAAAAGACGTCTATACTTTTTTCACACCTACCCCCGAAAAAAGCAAAAAGAATATATCAAGGATTTCAGTGACCCTCATTTAGCTGCATACAAAATGTTAAATAGAACCTCTGAGACCAAAACTTTGGGGGTCTGCTTGCACGTAATTATACTCATTTGCAGGCACAACACATTATTATAACACCAGAATTATGTGAAAGTTTTTTCACGAAAAGTTGTGACACGCTTCAGTAAGTGTGTCACATAATTATGTCAGGAAACTCAATTTCTAAGTACTACAATAATAATGAACTATATTTTTTCACATTTCTGCGTTTGTTTTTTCACCTTATTTTTTCTTTGTCTCATTGTTTTATACAATCATGGTGATTATTTATAATGGTCAGCCACGCAGCCATACTTTGCACGCACGATTAAGACGTAATGACGTCATATGAATACCTAGATTAGTTATTTGAAGTTACCTGGGTAGGTATTCTTGTACCTACTATAGCAACTCATACCCTTGTGCCCGTTTTCCTAAGTGAATGGAGAAAAAAAAAAAAGTGGTATAGTGGGGCATTGGTGCTTCTTGGACTAAACTAAAAATCTCTTTCATGAAGGCCACTATAATGTAAGCCATAAAAGCTTAAAAAAGCTCCAAGTTTTTGAAAATCATACAGACAGAAAGCCATTCAAAGTTCCAAACTGGGTCACATTTAGGTGTAGGTACTAATAAAAACTTAACTTGAAAACGCATAGCTCTTATTTGCGGAACAGGCGCTATTACCCTCATATTTTCATTAAAAAACCAATATGTTGCATTGTACCTACTTGGTACTTTACACATTCATAGGTTTAACAACTTTTCGTTACCCTGCCATCTACTTTAACAAATGAGAACTAAATCACAAAAGTTTTCTATGAACTTTTCATAGATGGCAGCAAAAGCATAGTGTGTTTTGTGGTAAGTTTTATCCGTGATGTTATTTTCACATGACATGAGCGATGTACGACGTAGTACTTCAAAAAACGAACAGATGGCACTACCAGTCTTGTTACCTCTTTGAATGGAAATGCCCAAATAATGTCATTGACTGACCTTAATGAAATTATGTTCTACATTTAACTTTCAGGAAAAATTTTATTGGGTTGCTTTTTCCATCAGAAATTTTACGGAACGGAATTTGGATTTGTGTTCAGTTGATGGGAATAGGCTGGCCCTTAAACATAACACAAGTCATGTGGGTGTCCCCATTATCAACAACCGGCACATACTAAAACTCTGGGCTAAGTAACAGAGTAATTCCTAATAAAAAACTCAATACCATTTGAAACAATAAAGATATGAATAAAATAAGTGAGAATGATATGGCAAGAAAGAAGTGTCTGATGTGATGACGAAATATAGGGGAGTTTTGGAGAAGAAGACTTTTGAATGCGGATAAGGGCAAGATGATGATAAATAAACTAAGGTCTGTGTCCACCGAATAGTTAACAGTCTAATTATCTAAAAACAGCTATCACTGTGACATGTTCCTATACAAAAATAGTAGTTTATGCAACTGTGCATAATGAAGGGCATTACAACACGAGTGTGGGTTTAAGAAACGAGCCGAAGGCGAGTTTCTTAATAGCATCACACGAGTGTTGTAATGCCTAATTATGTATAGTTGCATACACTACTTTATCTACCCAAATACCATAAGGGCTCTATGATGGGTTCAGGAACCATAGGGAAATGACCTGCATTGTTACTTGGCCCTTGATTTTTGTGCCAACAGGTTATTAGTTGCATTCGTCGCTGCATTTACGATATCTGGCGGAGTATTCATGTCAATTTCTGAGTCACTATCACTCATTTTCGACAGAAATAAAGAATGGGTTACTGGAAATAAAAAGCTAACGAACAAATGACAGCTCGAAATGGCGGCGTTTCGGATATCTGTGATTTTTTTTAAATCATAGGCAAATGAACAAAGTCACTATTCTTGTGTCACTCGAGATCGAAAATGTCGTGCGATTTATAATTAGAATCATACTGAATTGGGTTTTTTTTTTTTTTTCGATATCTGATTTAATGTAGGTGGTACTAGAATAGCACACTCACTTGAATTTGACACCTGTTCCAAATTTAAAACTCATAACGCAACTGTTTACAGTTGCGTTATGAGTTCATTACAGTACCGTTCATTTCTGCAGGTTGGTAATGCTGGTCATTGCCTATGGTTTTTGAACGCATTAGAGAGGGTTTATGATATTTGGGTAGATAAAATATTTTAAACACCTGTTTTTAGATAATCGGACCGTCATCTTTTTGGTGAACATGGACCTAAGTAAGTGTGAAATGAGTAAGTATCTACTTTCAATTTTATCGAAACTTAAAAATTCACTTACGGGATATCTTCCGTGATTATTATTTTTATTGAGGTCCCGATATTTCGACGTTGTTGCATGAAATACGCTGTTGCATGCATATCGCCATGATCACAATAACGTATCAGTTTGCATCAGTTTGCACTACAAAGTGGTTTTACGTCAGTCACTGCAGGCCTAATAGAGCGAAATGAGTGGTTTCGATCGATTTACAAAAATGTATATTGATATGACTTAAAAAAATAAAACACTATGATACTAATATGTTGCTTGTAAAATTATTTGCCAAAAATCAAAATAATCGCATGTATGTAGTATGATTTTTACTCGTTAAAAGAAATTTTTAGAGATAAGTGTTTTTTTCTTATCGAGTAAAATTAATTGTAGGTATATTATTTTCAAAACACTATCATACCAGCATATATCCTGAAAAATATCATATATTTTTCTAGTTTTGTATATTGCAGTGAATCATAAACTTTCAGGTATTATAACGCGCATTTAGCTCCTGTAGTCGCCTTTTTTTTTTTTTTTTTTTTTAAGGATGGGAAATCATCAAATGACCCCCCCACTCTGGGCGGAGCGGGAGGGAGTGTCAGACTCTTACTGACTAAAAACCATCCATGTTCCTTCCTCGCCTTTTACGTTCCGGGGTCGCGGTATCTCTTTCGAACAGGCCCGCAACCCCGGCAGGCTTCGGCCCTTGCGGGCCCCTCTCTTTTTGCTGACATCTCTTTGAGGCGCGCGTGGAACACGAACGCGCCGTCGACACGGCCTGTCGTCGTCGTTAGACGGCCGGACGGCTAGCTAGCCCATAGCCAACCGTCCACAGGCCCGCATCTACGGTGGCCGGTAGCCACCACGTGGCCCCCGACGCCCGTTGCGTCTCCCGCGGCGGCCGGGAAGAGAGGATCTCTCCCTCTCTCGTTCCGCCACCTCCTTCGCTAGCATCACTGCTTCGCAGAAGGAGGCGACGGCTTCCCATTCCGTCTCGCTCCGGACCATGGATTGAACCAGGGCCGGACGCGAGAGGTCGCCGCCGCCGATCGCCGCCACGAGGACACGGCGGAGCTCCGCCCACGCAGGGCAGACTTCCACCGTGTGCTCCACCGTGTCCTCCGGTCGATCCTCGCAGTGGAGACACCCGGGCGATTCCTCCCGCCCGATTCGGTGCAGGTACATCCCGAAACATCCGTGTCCGGTGAGGACCTGCGTCAGGCGGAAGGTGAGGACGCCGTGGCGCCTCTCTAGCCACTCCTCAAAGAGGGGACTTACCGCCACTATCGTGGCGTGCCCTCCTGTAGTCGCCTCAAAGGATTCAAATAGGTGGGGTTGCGGGCCTGTTCGGGGTTGCGGGCCTATTCGAAAGAGAAACCGCGGCCCCGGAACATAAAGGGCGAGGAAGGAACATAGATGGGTTTTAGTCAGTAAAAGTCTACACTCCCTCCCGCTCCGCCCAGAATGGGAGAAGTCATTTGATGATTTCCCATCCTAAAAACAAGGATTAATATAGGTATGGCAAGGTCTACCAGTTAACAGGCACGTGAGCTGTGCGATAACGACAAAAAATCCTCCCTATCACATGTTCTGCCACGATACGAGTTGATCACATGTTCTAACATGATAGGTATCAAATTAACTTCTAAAAAGTTTGTAGGTAAGCCAATTAGTTTCGATTTCAACAACGACCTTGATCGAACAGGTAAAATATGATAGTTCATTGTACCCAATAGATACCAGATTTTTATTTATATATCGTTGTCAGGATTTATTTTGTTAGCATTATGTGGGCAGAACACGGCGGCTGCCCCATTTCAAAACCTAGTAAAGGACAATTTTTCCAAAAATCGTTTTATTGCATAAACTTCCTTACCTAGTAAGTCCCTACCGAATACAAAAACACCAGCGTTAAAAACTCACTTAAAAGCAGATTTATTTAAGCATCGATACCTAGTAACTGCCCTATCCACTCCCTCAAAATTCAAAACCTAGTAAGTCTCTAGACTTACTAGGTTTTTACCAATAGTATTTTTTTTACTTAACATAAATACTTTTTAAAGGCTGACCTAGTATTACGTTTATGCGCTCTCCTGTAAAATTTTGTTTTAGGTCCTTACTAGGTTTTGAAATGGGGCAGCCGACGGGTTTTGTGCTATGAAAACACACTGAATGCGATACACAGTTTATTATCAGGTGAACGGTTCGGATTGGTCGTTTCCATGGAGAAGAACCGGCAAGAAACTCCATGGTTACTCTTTTAAAACAGAAACCGACACTGAGTAAACTCACAAATTACTTGACATTACACACTTTCACACTATAACACTGGGCACAATGAATTGGGTACAGTTTCAAGACGTCAATGTTGTTTTAGTAATTTAAATGCATACAAAATCTCCCAACAGTACGAATAGTAACAGAAGGCCCTTTGTTGGCTATTCGTCGGGCAAATAGTGCATGTTTATGACAATGAGCCTATTTTAAGTTTAGGTTGGCGGAACAACTAACCGTCTGCCAATACATTCCCAACTGTTGGCATAAGGAAGCCAACGGCAATTGCTACTAGGGTATCCACCTCGCAACTCTGTAGAAGCACACCATGGTAAGGGTAGCCTGGTAATTAGGTCGCGTCGACCACCCGCATACCTCTTCAGTATTCCCGCGATCATGATGCTTGCAACAGCGTCGAAATATCAGGTGCTCGAAAAACCTAAGCAAAATCACGGATATAATCCCCGCGTGATGTCACCACTGGAGCGCTTTCGATTCATCCACCTGTCCGTACCAATGACCGGATCCGAAATTATACATTTTCAGCCCCTATAAAAATAATTTGATTTTTATTCGGCAAATATGCCGCCAGTGAATGGTGTTTATGTTTTTTATAATCTAAGATTTAATTTCTGGGAATCAGATGCTTTTTTCCATCATACCCATATTAAAAAAAATGTCGAGCTCGATTCCTGATAATATCAACTGGTATTGGTCAAACTTATACAAGAAACTAGCTGACCCACGCAACTTCGTCGTAAAGAGAAAAACGTAAGGAAAAAAAATCCCCGTTTTTGCAACATTTTTCATTCCTGCTCCGCTCCTAATGGTCGTAGCGTGATGTTATTTAGCCTTAAGCCTTCCTCGATAAATAGACTATCCAACACAAAAGAAAATTTTCAATTTGAACCAGTAGTTCCTGAGATTAGCGCGTTCAACCAAACAAACAAACTCTTCTGCTTTATAATATTAGTATAGATACGTAGTTCTCGTTACTACGAGAAAACCAGCACCACCAGCCACCAGCCAGCAACAGCACCAGCTATTTGGTTTACATTTTAGAATGTAATTTGTGGGTTAAACTGTACTGTTGTGTAGTTTATTAATTTCATCACCACTGTTCTCAAAACAGTTAAGAAAAACGTCGTGAAAAATTCCAAGATATATGACATCTACCAATCCGCACTGGGCCCTCGGTGTGGATTATTCATTCCCTCTCATAGAGAGGAGGCTGATGATGACGATGTTGAAACAGCAGCAGAGAGTAACTCTGTGGAGCTATGCATCAAACTATGTTTACTAAATATCCGGTTCCTGCTCTCTGCCTCTGCCCCAAACACACAAAAACAAAAGTGACCTTTTTTTTCAAGAGTAAATAATGTTTTGGTTAATAGGCTATGAAGGGTCGTAACAAGCTATTTCTGGTTGGCCGTTTTTGTAAAGACAAATAGAAATGAAAATTATGTGGATGCCTTTTTTTTTTTTTTGGGATGGGAAATCATCAAATGACTTCTCCCACTTTGGGCGGAGCGGCAGGTAGTGTCAGACTTTTACTGACTAAAACCCATCCATGTTCCTTCCTCGCCCTTTATGTTCCGGGGCCGCGGTATCTCTTTCGAACAGGCCCGCAACCCCCGAACAGGCCCGCAACCCCATTGCACCTATTTGAATCCTTTGAGGCGACTAGAGGAGCTAAATGCGCGTTATAATGCCTGAAAGTTTATGATTCACTGCAATATACAAAACTAGAAAAATATATGATATTTTTCAGGATATATTATGGTCCGCAACTCCGGCAGGCTTCGGCCCTTGCGGGCTCCTCCCCTTATGCTGACATCTCTTTGAGGCGCGCGTGGAACACGAACGCGCCATCCGACTCGGCCTGTCGTCGTTAGACGGACGGACGGCTAGCTAGCCCATAGCCAACCGTCCACAGGCCCGCAACAAAAGTCACCTTTACGCTGCAAATTAAAATGACGTGAATAAATCCATGAGGTTGTTTACATCTCTCTAACATTAAGCCATATCGATATAATTAATTTAAAAAAAAAACAACCAATTAGATTAAAAACGTGTTTTTTTACCAAGCTCGTTAACTTTTGTTAATTAAATAGGACAAACGATTTAATTGACTATTAAGATTGTATTTGCATAAGATTTCATCATTCTCAATGATAAGGTTACTGTAATTTTCCCTAGATTAGTTTTACGACCGTAGAGAAGCCTTCTGGTAATTATTTGGTAATTGTTACCCATAGTTTTAAAATTACCTACTTCCCACTTGAAATACAGATTGCTTGACACCTGTTGTTTCATTTTTTACCCCCGACGGGCCCCCTCGGTGGCATCGTGGCTCCCGAACGGATGAACCGATTTTGATTTTGTTTGAAAAGTAAATTATAATCGTGTAGTTATGTTTAATAAAAATCAGTCCAAGATGGCCGCCGCCACACAATGGCGGATTACATATTTATTCAACAACTCCCCCAACGTGGATATTATCAACTCCCTAATTATGACCTTATGTGTCGGGGGTTTTTAAATTTTAAATTTAATGTAACTTGTGAAGTGCGTAGTTGCTGAACTTTTGTAAGAAACAACAGATTAATAAAAAAACAGTGAAAAATTTATGCGTGTGGGTTCAAAATCATATGTTAGTAGTAGTTGTAGTAGTAATTTAAGTAAGTAACTAGTAATTTAAGTTTTAAAATCATAATTATTGCTAAGAGCATTATGCATGTGGTGTTTGCCTGTAATTGCTTGTGCAATTAGATTTAAGACACAATTACTTGTATGTTTCTAGCTGTAAGATATCTGTAACAACTGTTGGCGAACCTTAATTAAATAAATAAATAAAATAAATAAATAAATATGTTACACGTGGTAACCGTTCCTTCCATCCTGCATCTATCTATATCTATACCAATGTTATAAAGAGAAAAGATTTATATTTTTCAACTGACTTCCAAAAAGAGGAAGTTCTCAAATCGTCTGTTTTTTTTTTGTATTTGCTACCTCAGAACTTTCGACTGGGTGAACCGATGCTTCTCGTTTGGTCCCATTTTAATTTGCTGAAGATCTGATGCTGATCTTCCGAGATATACAATGGAACTCTTTAAAAATAGACGGCAAATCTGCAGTAATTGCTGCAATCGCTTGTAAGTTCATTGTTCATACTACATCATGACGTAACATCACGCCTGTATGCTCTGAGGGGGTACGCAGATGTGTACAATACTCCCAGATTTCGACAATGTTTGTTGCCTCTGAACTTTCGACTGGGTAAAACGATGATGAAGAACTTCGGAAGATAGGCGACGGAAACTCCTGAATAAATGATAGCAAATGTACTGTTCTCTCTATTGTCTAAACACCAGTTCATAACAAACAATCACGCCGTTATGCTGTGAAAGGGTAAGCACATATGAACCACTAAAAAGTGAAAAATAAAAACTTTTTTGCAAAAAATATAACCGACTTCACACAAAAAAATGAAAAATAACTTTAGCTTCAGAAGTCGGTGACAAAAAAACGAAATCAATCAAACAAAGGTCACCGACTTCTGAAGCTAAAGTTATTTTCACTTTTTTGTGTGAAGTCGGTTATGTGTGTAACGAATAAACTTAAAAAATACTGGACCGATTTGAAAAATTCTTTCAGCAATGGATATAACATTATTATCAGCGAGTAACATAGCTATATTTTACCCCCTTCGCCTACGGGAATGGCAACTACTCTAGTGAAACCGCGTGACGTCCGCTGGTAGTGTATTAATATGAAGAAACTTATAAACTAAATTTAAGGTCCATGTTCACTCCCCAGGGTTGCGGGCCTGTTCGAAAGAGATACCGCGGCCCCGGAACATAAAGGGCGAGGATGGAACATGGATGGGTTTTAGTCAGTAAGAGTCTGACACTCCCTCCCGCTCCGCCCAGAGTGGGAGAAGTCATTTGATGATTTCCCATCCTAAAAAAAAAAGTCCATGTTCACCAAAAAGATGACGGTCTGCTTATCTAAAAACGGCTGTGACAGCTGTTTTAAGATAATCAGACCGTTAACAGAAAATGTATTTTTCTCATAATTCTTGTTTAAATCGGTGTACATTCAAAATATGTGTTTGGAAACCTGTATATTCTGAAATCCAATCAAAATAAATACACACTACCTTCAGAATATGTTTGATTTACAAATTATTTTGGTATTACGTATGAAATTCGAATGCTCCACAGGCCTATTAACAGTATCTACAACAAAAACGAACAAGCTGTCAAAATATTCCGTTTATTAGAAACTAATTTATGAGTTACACCATATATTGTATTCTTAAAGTATCCACATAATTTCACCAATTGCAACAAAATACTCGTAAATAGATGACTTTAAACCACTTAATTGATCAAATCATTAAGATAGTCATTGTGGTAAAAGTAGGTATTTAGTTTTGGGTGAACGAACTTTGGTTATCTACAAATCTAATAAAAGTATTACGACAGGGCAGAATAAAATTAGAAGAATCTATAAGGTATAGTTAGACAACATAGTCATAAACTGAAATTGATCAGTGAGCTTACATATAAGCGACGACTAGCCTCAGCTTCGAACGGTTTTAATGGCATCGCATCAAGATTTGTTAAAAGCATGAAATTTCAAAATTAGTGTATAAACGACGCGAATGGCGTAGTGGTAGTGACGCTGCCTTACGTTCTTAGGGTCCTGGGTTCGAGTCCCGGTAGGAGCAAATGTTTGTGTGATGAGCATGGACATTTGTTTCCGAGTCATGAATGTTTACATGTAGATATAATGAGTATGTATTTACAAACAAAAAAGTATATATGTAGTATATCAACTATCTAGTGTCCACGACATAAGCTTTGCTTAGTGTGGCACTAGGTGGCGCTGTGTGGTAATGTCCAGCAATATTTATTATTAAAAAGAAAAAAAGAACACATACTCGAAAAGATTTGAGAATGAATATTAAAAACAACTGGAAATCATGTACTTTGCTATCAGCAAAATAAGACAATCACACAAACAAACACGATTGATTGATGCTAAACTGGTATAATACGCTTATAAACACAATAAAAATAAATAGGATAGGTGCCTATCCACCCGCAAAGCAACATCACTTAATACATAATATAAACCCCCGAGGCTCGACACTCGTATTTTAACAAAAATATTCGTTCAATCAGCTGGAAAACATCTCTTCTTATTTCGAACGGGCAAAAGCTTTTAACTAAATTAGATGTTATAGAATTACATTGAGAATGTGATATAAGTACAGTTTGAATAGACACGATTCTTTCATTTGTTAAAAGGTTGGTTAAAAAACCGACCGGTCTCAAAGATTTTTACCATCGTAGTCTACTACGATGGTAAAAATCTAGGGACTATAGGTCTATGTCTTCTCTATTTGTAATGGCAAATGGAGAAGACTGCTATAATGATAGCAGCCACAGAAATAAACATCAACTGCCTAGCCTTTTCCCAACTACGTTGCAGTCGGCTTTCAGTCCAACCGCATGCATCTAAATACCAGTATTTTAAACGGCGCGACTGCTTATCTGACCTCCACAATCCAGATAATTCCGGGTAATATGATACCAATTGTCAAAGTCTGACAACCAGTCTCATGGTTGTCAGACTTCATCCTGTAACGACTGTGAGTCCTGTAACGACTGTCAAAGATGGACAAATGACAGCCGGAACCTACAGCTTAACGTGCTTTCCGAGGCACGAAGGAAACTCGGTATGTACGAGTGGTCACCCATCCACAGACCAACGTAGGCAAGCACGGCTTAACCGGCTGTTATTATTAATTTAGCTACGAACTTCTCAACAGAAAAAACACATTCATTAAAACGATCTACCTATTATAGACGGACTGTGGAGGCTTAGTAATGGGGTCCCGTTGGATAGATACCCTTGGGATAAGGAACCATAGAGATAAGGAAACCAACGGAAAGTTGAAACCGCATTTTATTTCTCTTAAAATATTATCATTGCCTTGTCTCTTCATATTTGAGACCGCGTTGTTCGTCAAGAAGAATAATGAATTGTTTAAAAAAGCTTCAGAACAACGCGATAGATCGACAAGAATATCGTCACGAAGTACGTCTAAGAGCCTCAAAGACCGCCCTTATGCACAAAAGCATCCTCTGTATGGCTCCGAAAATATTCAACAAAATACCAAATGACATTAAAGATCTAAACTTGACACAATTTAAAAGGAAACTAAATATTTTTTTAATTGAATAATGTTACTATACCATTGACGAATTCCTTCTTGACAAATTATAATAAGCTAGGCTGATTTGTTTTTTAGATTTCGTAATTATTTTGACATACGAGTATACTCTGACATTTAGAATTTTTATCGTATTATTTGTTAATTTATGACATTGCATTTTAAAAAGTATACATTTGAATTTATGATAGTGTTCAATCTCTGTAATCTATTTTAATATCTATAAATGTTTATTATAAAAAAAATGTGTTTTTTAGATGTGGTTTTTTATTTTATTTTTCTATTCAATTTGTACGTAATATAAATTTTAAAGTCTTATATTGTGAAACAGTGTATGCCTTAATGGGTAGTTTTTTGTGTTACTATAACCTAACTATAAGACCGATTGTATCACCAAAAAGCACACTAATAAATACTTTGACTTTGACTTTGAAAAAGAGTAGGTACTGAGAATGATGTTTATAGAATTTACCAACAAGTAAAAAATAATTTAAAAATAAAAAACCCCGACGCATAATGTACTAATAATTCGTTAATCGTTAGGTCCTAAGTACCAGTTATCACTCCACTTTCCTATAGTGTATAGTATTCTACTAGGCAAGCCGTTTAATTTAATACTCATATTGAGAGAATTGTGAAAAAATATGTACTGATTTTCATCAAACACAGCTATCAACACCCTACAGACTAATTCACCTTTCAAACAAAAAGAAAACAAAATAAAAATCGGTTCATCCGTTCGGGCGCTACGACAGACACACACACACACCTACACACAGGTAAGTTATATTTATAACACCCCGTCGTTTTTGCGTCGGGGGCTAAAAACACATTTATTTCACTGTTTAAATGCATTAAGGATGTCTGAACAGGAATGAACATTTGTGTAGCTTTTCGTAACTGCGGTATTTTCATTCCAAGAACACAGTTTTATAAAAGAAAGAATGAAAACAAAGCCGTTTCTTGCATACAAAATCCAAATGTTAAACTAAAAAACACAAGTAGCAGACGAAACCAAATCAATGACATGGGAAAGAGATAGAATTATAATAGAGATCGCTTTAAGAGTAGAAAAAGATCTCAGAAACGATGAATGTATTGTGAGAGAGATGAGATGGCTAGAAACTAGGTTACTGCTGAAATAACAAGTAATGGAGAAGTTTGGAAAAAGAAGACATAGCTGTGCCGACCCGAAACCTACCAAGCCTTTTCCCAGCTATGTTTGGGTTGGCTTTAATCAGAATTTTTAATTTCAATCAGGTCAATCTACAAATAACAATAATAAAATAAATATAAATAATATAAAATTCATTTATTTCAGGCAAGACCCCATACGACAGGTAAAAAGATAAATTCAATAACTTATAATGCCATTATTTCGTGTTGTTCATTTTTGGCAGCACCTTGTGATGGCATAAAATAGGGCTGTCAAATTTGTCCGCAATGACCGCCAGAATGCCATTGCCGCTAGCACGAACATTGCTCAATAACGAAGTGCCTTTGTTGCGCAGTATCAGTGCGAATCCGGCGTTCGAGCATCCATTAACATGGCAGTTGCGCTGCAGAAATCTGGAAACCGCATCCTGAAGGCATTGTTATATTGGACGCGCAAGGTGTTGAAGGTTTTAAGAGAATATGTTGTCCATAAACTACTGCCATAGAAGTTTTGGCAATACGCCGGAGTCCGCTGCTGATCTTTGAAAATCAACCCATACAGCTGTAAATGCGTCGCCACGGACGGGTCTTTAGAATTAAAATTACATGCCTAATAAATGTTTCAAAAAGGAAACCAACACAAATGCGTACTCAAACTCCAGCTCACTAGTTTCCCTCCATTTCTTTACCAAAAACCTTTATAAAGATGGCATTACTTACCCGAATAACCAACAAGAGTAAGTAACGGTTAGGTTAATAGGCTATGAAGGGTCGTAACAAGCTATTTCTTGTTGGCCGTTTTTGTAAAGACCGTTTTTAGAGTGACGATCGGAATGAAAAAAAAACAGTCGACTGTATAGGGCTGATTGAAGTGGATTGTCTTTAACGGCAAGATACGATGTTATAAATGGTGATAATTAAATCGAGGGAATTTTGAGAAGATATACTGAATATTGGTGCAAGCAATTTGTTACTATTATGAAGAGTACGACCGAAACTCCAAGTCAAACATAAATAACGCATTTATATTTCATTATTTGAATTGTCAAAGAGTCAGTTAGTCAGAACCTGATGATATGAAGCATGTTGCCCTTTTAAAAACCTAGATGTTTGTGGAGAACTTTTTGGACGCCTTTAAACCAAATAAGTTTCCACGTGTCTAATGCCGTATGTTTTGTCTTGGATGGGGTCTAGGAATATTGACGAGAGTCAGAAAATCTGGAACTTGATCAGGTTCCAAAGATGAAGGAACCTTTCTACAGGGATTCGAAGAAGTAAGGTAGTCAAAATTTTTTTTTCAGAACACAAACCAATTACCACAGACTAGCTAAAGGATCCTAAAACAATCCGGAGCAAATGAACTAATTGGACCATTAATATCTCATTACCATTATCCCTCTCAACTCACAGAAAAGTCTAGAAGCTTTTCCAGATCAATGACGTCATTATCGAAATACCAGCAGAGCTGATTGACTGAAACTCGCCTCGTTAGGTCTACTATGTAATCGGTTTAACAACTTCTGGCTTCGGGAGTTTTCGGGTCTAATTCGGATGTTTTCGGGAAAATGAACATGTTTCTTTAACTTTCGTTTCTTTTTTTTTTGTAGCTGTGTAAGTAGGTACTTTAAAATGATGTTAGATTTTTGAAGACTTAAAATCATGCTCATTAAATAATTAAGAAAAAACATTGTTTTATTGAAATTCTTATCGTACGTCAAATCTGGCCTGTAAAGGGTGTAAAACCTCTTAATGAAGTCGAAAGGCACTTGTGGAGAACAAGTGCCTTTCGACTTCTTTATCCCTTGTTTTTTTGTTGTACACCATACCTGGGAACCTTTTAGTTACGGAGAGGTCAAAGTTTCTGAAAAAAAACTTTTTGAAAAGATTTCTTAAAATATTATATCTTATCTTTAAACACCTCTAACTATTCAGTCCATCCATCAGCACAATGTGTTGAGTGCATTACATTGAGTTCTTCCACAAAACATGATTTTACACCTGTTAAAGTAAATTCAACATATATAATAAAATAAACAATCATAAATAAGTCTAAGTCGATTCCTAAATAGTTACTCGTCTTAGTAATATTTATCAATTAAATACTTGCAACATTATTAATATTTTTATGTCTAGCAACTATTCTACATTTGGTTCTCTCTCTGGTTTTTTTTCTCTCTTCGTACCGGCAAGTCTATATATCTAAAAATACTGTTAATTCAATAAATTCAGTATTTCATTTCCCCGCATGTTTTATTTATACATGCGAGTGTGGTCCTTCGATTAGTGTAACGAGGACTTCGTGTAAAACTATTCTCCGTGGTTCGTGGCGACGACGTTCTGTTCGTGAAGCACGGCTATACCTGCTTCGCGTGCTTATCTACTCCTGCGGCCCGGGCAGGTCTTCGTGCAGAATCAAGTTATCAATCAAGAAATTTTGCACTTGGGCAGCTCTGAAGGAGCACGAAGAAACCATCGACCCCAAAGAAACCCATGTTTTCAAGATACCTACAGTCCAAGAAATATCATTCATCATAATTATTACAGTCATCGTGTTGGTTCGTATTTCCATAAAATCGAATTCAAAGAAGAAGTGGCTGGCTTGTAAGTAAAAGAAAGTGAAAAATTCGTAAGTACCTACTTCTACCTTCCTTGGAAAATTTGGTACCTACCCACTCCACGTCAACAAAAAAGCGGGAACGCGCCATAGAGCTGGAACGCGGACATTTGACATTGACAGCTATATGTCACTGCTGTCAATTTGACAGTGACACGTTGTGTTGTGTTGTGTTTGTGATTAGTGGTGACCGGTTGCGTCGGTTGTTGTTATTTTGAAAACAACAAGAAATACAACGGTGTTTAATACGACGGTCAGCCTAAGGTGCTGTAACCTAACCAGGATGGAAGAGGATCTCAAGACTTTGCGTCTAAAGCGCGGTCAACTCAAAGGTACCGTAACTCGCATTGAGAACTTTAGCAACGACCCAGTGAATATTGCTAGTGTCACTACCGAAGCTCTTCAAGCTCGGAAAGAAAAGTTAATTTGTACTCTAAAGGACTACGAAAAGGTCCAACTAGATATTTTGTCATTAGATGGTAAAGACAACGAAGATGTTGCCATTCTAGAAGAAAAATACTTCTCAATCATATCCAAAATAAACCATTATTTGAAAAACTTAAATACATCAGAAGTGTCTCAGTGTACAAGTGTATCCTCATCTAAATTACCAAATATTGATTTACCAGTATTCAGTGGAAAGGATTTCACAAAGTACACACCTTTCATAGATTTGTTTACTGCTGTAATACACAACAACAAAGCACTTTCTGATGTACAAAAGTTGTTTTACTTAAGGAAATATTTAAGTGACGATGCACTTAATGAGATTGTTAATTTACCTCTTGTAAATCAATCTTATGAAGAGGCTTTAATATTATTAAAGAAACGTTTTGAAAATAAGTCCAGGTTAATTATAAACCACATAAATGTACTTTTAGACTTGCCTACAATGCAGAAGGGTACTGCGGCCTCTATAAGGTCATTAATTTCTGAAATTAAGCAGCAGATATATGCTTTACAAAATTTAAAGCAGCCCACAAAGGCGTGGGATATGCTTCTTATTTCTATTTTATCTAGGAAACTAGACACATTTACAAACAGAGCCTATCAACTTGACAGGAACCCTGAAGTATTACCAACGATGGAAGAATTTACAGCTTTCCTCGAAAAGCGTGCTATGGCGCTTGAGGACTGCGGCTCCTATGAAGCCATTTCAAAGAAGTCAAATAAGGTAACCAATGTTGCTACTTCTAATAATGCAAAATTATGTACATTTTGCAAGGGTAATAACTCCCACAAACTTTACAATTGCCCCTCTTTCAAAACAGCTTCCATAGAAGACCGTCAGAAATTTGTTTCTATAAACAACCTATGTTCCACATGTCTAAACTCACATAATGGCAAATGTAAATTTCACTTTACCTGTCAAGTGTGTAAGGAGAAGCACAATACTCTTCTGCATGTGGGCAAAGAAATAGAAGGAAAGGAGGCTGTTACATACTCCAGTATAGCACTAAGTAACAATGTTATATTGCCAACTGTGAAGGTAAAATTATTTAATATTGCAGGCCATGAAGTCTATGTCAGGGCACTGCTTGACTCAGGTAGTCAGGTGTCACTCATCAAAAACTCCCTTGTGAAGGCTTTGGGTTTAGCATACAATAAAGAAGAAACACATATTATTGGTGTTACAAATAAACGCAACAAAATCAGTCATTTTGTTAATATAAATTTGCATTCACCAGTGTCAAAAACTCAATTAAATGCAAAATGCCATGTTGTGGATTCTATAATCACAAAATTACCCCAGCAATGTATTGATATCTCACTACTTAATTTACCTAAAAATATAATTTTGTCTGATGATAAGTTTAATCTTCCTGAAGAAATTTCTTTGCTTTTAGGTGCCGATATATACTTCAGTATTTTGTTAGATGGAAATATAAAAATTCCAAATGGTCCTGTTTTGCAGAGAACTTTATTTGGATACGTTCTTGGGGGTACTATAAATACATGTAATGTTGGTAAAAATTATGTTTCAAATTTGGCTATATGTGATTCTAAAAAACTCGAAAATGTGATGGAGCAATTTTGGCTCACTGAAAAAGTTCCTGAACCAGCTGATAAGTTGTCTAATGAGTATAAAAAAGCTGAGGCTACCTTTCAAAGCTCAGTTAAAATTGAAAATAATATATTTCAAGTTGATATGCCACTTGTCTGTGACTTAGAACAACTACAGCTTGGAGATTCCTTTTCAGTTGCCCACCAAAGATTTTTGACACTGGAAAAGAAATTCAAAAGAAATCCTTTGTACCTGGAAAAATATAAACAATTTATTGAAGAATATGTTGCCTTGGGACATGCCAAAGAGGTTGACATTAGTGAATATGAAGTGACTAATGGACATGTTTATTTTTTAGCTCATCATGCTGTGATCAATGAGGACAGCAGAACAACCAAGCTGCGTGTGGTATTTGATGGTAGCATGAAGTCAAAAGGTAGAGTCTCCCTTAATGATGTCATGTTGAATGGACCAGTTGTACAAAAAGAACTATTTGATATCCTGCTCCTGTTCCGTACGTACCTTTTCACTTTAATTTGTGACATTGCCAAGATGTTTCGTTGCGTGAGGATAAATCCAAAGCAAACCTGCCTCCAAAACATACTTTGGAGAGATGATCCATGCAAGCCTATCAGTTGTTTACAACTGCACACTATTACATATGGGTTAAAAGCATCTACATTTCTGGCAACCCGATGCCTAATAGAGTTGGCCCATAGGTATGGAAAGAGGCATCCGCTTGCAGCAGAGGCTATGTTCTCGAATACTTACGTAGATGATGTACTATGTGGCTCTGACAGTACAGAGTCCCTGCATGATCTCAAGACACAATTAGTAGAACTTTTACAATTGGGAAACTTTAAGTTACACAAATGGTCTTCAAATGTCCCTCAAGTGCTAGAAGATGTTCCTATTGAACATAAATATTTCAATGATAACATTGAATTTGATAAAAATAACATTGTAAAAACATTGGGCTTAAAATACAACAATATTATAGATCAGTTTAGTTTTACAAGTCCACCATTTAAAGATGGCATGTACACTAAGAGACAGGTACTTAGCTTTGTCGGCAAAATGTTTGATCCGCTTGGTTTAATAGGACCTATAATTGTGGTTGCTAAGCTTTTTATGCAGCAATTATGGTCTGTCAATGTAGGATGGGATACTATGTTACCTCAGAGCTTGTTGGACGTTTGGCATACATTTCTAAACAACTTAAACAAAATGGGTAATGTCACTGTTCCGCGTTGTGTACATTCTTGTGGCACACTATACATAGAGCTAGTAGGCTATGCAGATGCATCACAAAAGGCATTTGGTTGCTGCCTATATTTAAGAATTTTGAACAAAGATGGGTCAGTCATTGTAAATTTATTGTGTTCAAAGTCTCGTCTTGCTCCGCTAAATAAAGCCTTAACCATTCCTAAGCTTGAACTGAATGCCGCTCTATTATTAGCCCAACTAACCCAAAGAGTGAACAACCTATTACTGTCACGATTTCCATTAAAGGTATACCTTTATAGTGACTCACAAATTGTGTTGGCATGGATTAAGTCAACTAATATTAATTCCAATGCATATGTTGCAAAAAGAGTCAAACAAATACATGAATTGACAGGTGAAGTTGAGTGGTCCTTTGTAAAAACCTCAGAAAATCCTGCTGACCTGCTGTCTAGAGGCGTTGAGCCACAAAAATTGCAGTCCATCAGACTATGGTGGGAGGGCCCCACAGAGCTATCCAGTAAGGACTATATACACCCATTTTATGCTCATTGCAATTTACCTATTCCACCTACAACTGTGTCGTCAGCTACTGTAGCAAACCCATCTGTGGTCGACCAGTCAGAATTGTTTGACATCTTTAAAAAATTCTCAAATTTAAATAAATTACAAAGAGTTATAGCGTATATGCTTAGATTTAAAAATAATACTTTGATTTTAAATAACAGACTCACAGGAGTCCTAACTCCAAAGGAGCTACAAAAGGCTTTATTGGTCATTATAAAATGTACACAGAAAAAGTATTTTTCTAAAGAGATAGTTTCAATTTTAAACGAAAAAGTTTTAAAGTGTGGTATATCCAATCTTCATCCATTTTTGGACAAAGAAAGCATACTACGGGTCGGTGGCCGCTTACAAAATGCAAATAATATCCCATACGACAAAATGCACCCAATAATCTTACCGAAAGCTTGCCATATAACGAGCTTATTAATAGAAAGGGAACATATGCGACTGCTGCATGCGGGACCCAAGATAATATTGAGTTCGCTATCCCAGCGCTACTGGCTTGTCAGTGGGCATCGGGAGGTCAAAAAGGTATTACACAAGTGTATGAAGTGCTCACGTTTAAAGGCTGCAGCGGCTAAACAACTGATGGGTTCTCTCCCTAAAGAAAGGCTAACGTCGGCAAGACCATTTGAGGTCGTGGGTGTAGATTTCTGTGGTCCATTCAGCATGAAGTCTGCAAGAATTCGAAGACCTCTTGTGTCTAAATGCTATGTCGCGCTGTTTGTTTGTTTTGCTGTCAAGGCGGTTCACATAGAACTTGTTAGTGACCTTACTACTGAGACCTTTTTGGGATGTCTCAAAAGATTTATTGCAAGGCGTGGCATGCCTACTCAGATTTTTTCTGATAATGCAAAAACTTTTAAAGGAGCCTCTAATCAATTGAAGGGTCTGTATGATTTATTTCATTCGAAAACTCACAGGGATTCTGTAGAAAATTTTTGTACTACAAATATGATTAAGTTTAACTTTATTCCCAGTTATTCTCCTGAGTTTGGAGGACTCTGGGAGGCAGGCGTCAAGAGCTTTAAATATCACTTTAAAAGAATTATAGGAAATTTATGTTTAACGTTTGAAGGTCTTTATACCATTATAACAGAGATAGAAGCAGTGATGAACTCTCGTCCCCTGCTGCCCATGAGCTCAGACATTTCTGATCTTAGTTTTTTGACGCCTGGTCATTTTTTAATAGGTAGCTCCTTGACCTCCTATCCTGAATTAGATTTTTCGGCAGTACCCATGAACAGGCTTAAGTTCTGGAATATGTGCTCCAAGATTAAACAAGACTTTTGGAAGGCTTGGTCAAGGGACTATCTAACACTGTTACAAAACAGGCCCAAGTGGCATCAAACACATCCCAATTTAAATGTAGGGGATTTAGTGATAGTTAAACAAGATAATGTGCCTCCACTATCATGGCCTATGGCCAGAATTGTAAAAATTTACACTGGCCCCGATGGTAAGGTCAGGGTAGCCGATTGTAAAATAGGTAGCAAAATCTATACTCGCTCTTTGAGAAAACTTTGTCCATTACCTTTGTAAAAATAAGCAAAACACCTAGGTGGTTTTATTATTTAAGTTAAGTTAGCTCATTCATTAAGTACTTATGTTAAGATTTAATTACTTAGTTGTTTAAATCAATTTCTTAGTTGTATAAATTAATTTCTTAGTTGTTTAATTTTAATTACTTACTTAGTTGTTTAACCAACTTGCCGGCCCCAACTATGTTAAAGTAAATTCAACATATATAATAAAATAAACAATCATAAATAAGTCTAAGTCGATTCCTAAATAGTTACTCGTCTTAGTAATATTTATCAATTAAATACTTGCAACATTATTAATATTTTTATGTCTAGCAACTATTCTACATTTGGTTCTCTCTCTGGTGTTTTTTTTCTCTCTTCGTACCGGCAAGTCTATATATCTAAAAAATACTGTTAATTCAATAAATTCAGTATTTCATTTCCCCGCATGTTTTATTTATACAACACCCAAAAAAAAGTCGTTTCCCAGCAATTATTTTTGCGTTAAGTTACTTAGTTTGGTGCACAGAATGCTTGCGTGCCTGAGGTGGGTCATTGAAAGGAGTCCTGTGTCCTATCAGAGATAACATTTATGGCATATTTTGCTATGCAATCTATTGTAGACATATGTATGTACCTACTATGCAAACTAAATACGAAAAAGACCTAAAAGGGACCAAAATAAATAAATAAGATGGAATCAATTCAGCAATTCGATGAAATTGTCGTTTATTTTTAGATCAGTGTGCAAAGAAGACGTCTTCTTTCTAACATATTAAATTCCTACACAACAATATTCACGTCAAACGGAATCTTTTAATAAAATCCTTGGAAAATAAAAATACTACTGAATCTGAAGCAGTATGCCGCAATTCGATTTAGGGAAAACTCGGTATAAATGCAGCTTTGTGCAGATACCTTTGTGAAAAGGAATATCTAGTCGTATCCCTATGTACGTACAAAGTATTAAGTATTTTTGACAACTCGAATGGCGTAGTGGTAGTGACGCTGCCTTACGTTCTTAGGGTCCTGGGTTCGAATCGCGATATTGTAATGTCTCGAATTATTGTCAACTGAACATACGGAAGTATCTCTGCCCCCATAATCGGGACTTGGGGCACCCCCCCGTTAGGTTAGTTAGGTTCCTTTAAACCCTGCACTCGGATAGAGGGGCCCCGCGAAGCGGGGCTCCGTCGACTACGCTTTTTAGGGGGAATATAAAGTGTTTTAAGGTTATGTTATATTAATCGGTATTTCTCAGGAATGGTGCATTATCTTTTCATGAGAGTGGTGCCACTGGGCAAGGGGGACCCCTCCACACCGCATAAGTTGACTACCATCGCATGAATTTCACGAAAAATAATGCGTTTTGTTGTAAGCAGTATGTTAATTTGACAATAATTCGAGACTTTACAATATCGCTAGAGATATTACAATATAACGTATTTGACAATTTTACGGTGACATACATAAATAACGCAAGAGTACCACTTCGCGGTAGTCTATTACGTTTTTGTTCTTTAAATGTCTAGAATTAAATCGTTGTAACCTGTGGTAGCTACCCATATTAGGTGGTCAAAAAATGGCACGCTTAATTTTCATACGGATCGTGATACTTGCGTTACCTAGAATATTTAAAATGGCCACTTTAGCAGAATCATAGTAGGAACACTACAAGGCTACTTAACCCTCTTCCTCTCTCCTAAATGTTGCTGTGCCCGACAGGGTCCATATTGATTTTATATTATTTTGATAACACCGTCTATGTAATACATATGGAATGCAATAAAGATTTGAGTATTGAGTATTAATATAATTTCAATCACCTTGTTTCCGAGTCATGGATGTTTGTATGTATAATAAGTATGTATTTACAAACAAAAAGTATATATGTAGTATATCAACTATCTGGTGTCCACGACACAAGCCTTGCTTAGTGTGGCACTAGATGGCGCTTTGTGTTTAATGTCCAGCGATATTTATAAAAAAAGGGATAAATTCTCCATTATACCATTATTTGCTTATTTTACTATTGGTTCCGAGTGTCTACCTAGGTTTTTGAAAAATCGCCAAACGGTTGGTTGGTCAACTCTTCACATGACCAGAGGGTGCCCCTTTTTTTGCCCAATGTAATGGCAATGCTGTCAGCCTTTCGGGCACTTTTCCTGTTGACAGCGCAGCGATGTGGACAAATTTTTGACGCCCTTTAACCGTTTTGATACTAGTACTTATTTTATTATTAGAGTTGTAGTTTTTATACGAAGTAAACATATTTTTCTTTGAATAAAAAAAAACATAATTTTGTAGCTAATATTTTTACCACGGCAAGCTTTGTATTATAGGGGCCCGGACTTTATATCTTTACCTTTATTACTGGACTCGCGTGGTAACCAACAGGATGACCGCCCGTTATGAACCCTCGTGAATTAGTCAGATCCGCCGCCCCAGGGCATACTTTAGTCGAACCCGATGACGCTATTACCCTCCTCCAAGAGAGCAGGAAGGAAACTAGCACGCTCAAGAAGCACAGATGCAAACAGCCGTAATTCTGTCCTCGCCGTCAAGGCCCGTCGCGATGCCCCGATCCCAACCCTCCCCGTCCCTTGCTCGTGCCAGTCCGCGTGGCTGAGCCTGTAGTCCAAATCCAGTCCCTAAATAATGACACCACCCAGATCCAGCCTGTCCCTTCGCTGTCCTCTTCCAGCGACGCCCTAAGCCAAGGCCCGCATCCCAAAAAAAATACCCACAGGATTCGGTCTTAGCAGTGGGAACGAAATAGATTGATGATTAGGCCGTTTTCATCTGTAAATTTATTACTTTGCTGACTCATTCTCACACTTTACAATACTCGACATAAGCATAGGTGTCATTTTTCTATGGAAGAGGGTTGGTCAACGAAGAGGTTGTTTAGAAATAAAACTCTAAATCCTGCACACTAGAAAATCCTGATGAATACAAATGTCACCACAGCAATCCGTTTGAAGGCATTACAGATGCAGTTTGTTCAAGCTTTCTGTATTCTGTGACGTAGCGACGATTGCTCAAGAGAATATCCAGTGAAAAATTAATGCAGTCGGTTCTTTCAGTGCTCGGGTCTCACAGGGCGGTTGTAGGATGAATTCATTTGAGCATAAATTGTCACAGGGTTTAGAGGGCTGAATCCAGTAGAAAGAGGGAGAAAGCAAATTAAGGCAATCCACTCCTTATTCATGAGTGTTTATGGCATATTATAATATCTTGTCTCCTGCAGAAAATAGTGTAGTATCAGCGTAAATGGTCAAAAAGTTTTAACTTTGACCCCCAATATCTCCATAGAAGGTTCCAATTTAAGGTGAAAACCAAAAAAAAAGATCGTAATGATGAAAATAACAATGTTTTGTCATTACATAAGCAAATACTCGTTTCCACCCAAAATTCAGTTAAACAATTGATTTTGTCAACAAATTGAAAACCATGGCGTGAGTTGAGACGATAACGTTTATCGGAACCGAACCAGACCCGCCTTTCTTTGTTCTTTGTTTTAAGGTAAATTAATTGCTTCATATTATTTTAATGGCAATCAATTAGTACTTAAGTAAATTACGTACGTAAACTACTACCGCGATGAATTGGATGCAAAATCCAGACCTAATTAGGGTGATGTTTTTGAAAACTTGATTAATAAATATGTATCCTTATTTTCTCAAGTTAATTAGAGCAAAGACGAATTTTCGTAAGCCACATGGCCATGATCAGTATTAATGTACTTATCAATAGGCTGAGATGAGTTACCAATTAACAACAAGTCAATTTCTTCTGCTAGAAAGAACTTGGTAAACATTTTTAGCTGACTCCACAAGCGGAAAATTCAATAATTGTGTAAAAAATCAATAATATTTCTTTTGTTTTTTTTTTTTTAATATCGCTGGACATTACACACAGCGCCGTCTAGTGCCACACAGTTGATATACTACATATATACTTTTTTTTTGTTTGTAAATACATACTTATTATACATATAAACATCCATGACTCGGAAATAAAATTGTCCATGCTCATCATACAAACATTTGTTCCTAACGGGATTCGAACCCGGGACCCTAAGAACGTAAGGCAGCCTCACTACCGCTGCGCCATTCGGGTCGTCGATATTGATTCATACAAGAACGAAAGAATACGTCTCCATTTCAAAACTAAATGGGTTCGTGAACATTAGCTTTATTTGCAAAGCACATTAAGGTCCATGTTCACCGAGAAGATAACAGCCTGGTTATCTAAAAACAGCTGTCAATGTGACATGTTCCCATACAAAAATGTGTTTTAAACAGCTGTTTTTAGATAAACGTCTGTCATCTTTTTGGTGAACATGGACCTTAGTGACTCTTATCAGTTCAAGCTTAAATGCTAGATAAGGCTCCGCAGAAACAACGGTTAAAGTTATCACGTGGGTGTAACCTGACATTTTCTTAGCATCTAAATTATAGTAATTTCCATTTTCCTAGCAAAGAGTAGATACATAAAGATGGTTAAGAGCAGTAACAAAGTACTACGATAGTACGTAGGTGTATTTCACAAGGACGTGCGTAGGAACCATCAAAAGAATCTTCGTTTGAAATTATAATAATTGTTTAATCGTCAGCTTCAGAAAGGCGTAGGAAACTGAACGAAGGTTAAATTAGCATACACCTACGGGTGACCTAAAAACAGGGTTTAAAATATAACGGTACATCTAACTTCTTTTTTAACCGACTTCTAAAAAAGGAAGAAGTTCTCAATTCGGGTGTTTCTATTTTTTTTTTTTAATGTTTGTTCGGGCATAACTCCGTCGCTTGCGAACCGATTTGGAAATTTATTTTTTTGTTGGAAAGGGTATTTTTTCCAAATGGTCCCATAGCCACCAAGTAGGGATCTGATGATGGAATCTTGGCGAAATCGAGGGAACTCATCAAATTTTATATGAAAACGTATTGAGATTTTGGTATTTACTACAACAAGTGAAGCATTTGCGTTTGATAAGAACCATTCTACTATCAGATCTGATGATGAAGCCAAGAGTCGCGGAACTCCATAATGAGACAATGTATCCTAGTCGTGTTTGGGCTTGTTGTAATTGTAACGGTATGCACTTTCCATGTATATATCAAGCACACATGAACCACTAAAAATTGAAAAATAAAACATTTCTTGCAAAAAATAAAAACCGACTTATAAAAAAAACAAAAAAGTGAAAAAATACTTTAGCTTCTGAAGTCGGTGACAAAAAAACTAAATCAATCAAACAAAGGTCACCGACTTCAGAAGCTAAAGTTATTTTTCAATTTTTTTTTCTTTTTTTTTTTAAGTCGTTTTAACTTTTTCTCACTTTTGTTTCTTAACTTTCCTGAGCTGTCCCACTCCTGGACAAAGACCTCAACTTTTCTCTTTTTGCGCCTCTTCTCACCAGTTAACGAGAAAATCATCCAAGGCGTTCCGCCATCTTCTCTTCGGTCTGCCGCAACCCGGTCACTATATTCCTTATTTATAATTATGTTATATTTTTTTTAGATATTTTATAAATAAACATGAAATGCAAAAAAAATGTAGATGTAAAAGCTGAAAAGTATTAAAAGGTGTCAAAAAAATCATACGCATCGCTGTCAACTGGAATGGTGCTCGGGAGGATGGCATCGCCACGTTGGATGTTAATGCTTATTCTTTGGCCAACCAAATAGGCAAGCCCTCTCTGGTCGCGGGAAGACTTGACCAACTGCTTGCAGATTTCCTTAAAGACTAGGTGGGCAACCGGCTCAAACAAATATAAATTTCCATTATGTAGATTAAACCAAAGATTTTAACATAAACAGTACCCGCGATCGATTATGTAGTATCAACTATCTAGTGTCCACGATACAAGCTTTGCTTAGTGTGGCACTAGGTGGCGCTGTGTGTTAATGTCCAGCGATATTTATTTATTTATTTAAAAAATAAGCTCACATCATCAGTGACGTTATCATCTTTAGACGCGAAAATGTGAAACCAAGGATTGAACCAATCAAGGATTTGAAAATTTCACGATTTTTGAAAATACAATAGTATGTTTTCAGACAGAGTTTAATTTACTAAAGTAAATAGTAGTTTTGATATCTCAACAAAGATCTAAGTAAATGATAGATGACCAAAGTTTACTCAAAGTTTTGGGCCCAGTGAAGATAAACTGTAAAGTGCTGAATAATCTTTGGACTCCGAGATATGAATATTTTGAAAGATAAATAAGTAAAGTTGGAGGATCGATTAAAAAGTAACTTTATACCTTGAGTAAGACAAATTAGATTCACTCGCACTTAAGATGAATATTAAGTAATAGTAAAAATCTGATCAAGTGCCAGCCGGAGTCGCGTGAAAGGTTCATAATATTAAAAATATATTTGCTGTATGGGAACCCCACTTAAATATTTATTTTATTCTGATTTTAATATAGTTATAGTGGCAATAGAAAGACAACATCTGTGAAAATTTCACCTGTCTAGCTATCACAGTTCATGAGATACAGCTTGGAGACAGACAGACGTTCAGACCGTTGAGTCTTAGTAATAGAGTTTCGTTTTTACCCTTTGGGTAAAAAACCCTAAAAATGCCTAATGCCTAATTTCGCAATAAGTAGAGAACATTTCAAAGGCCTAAATCCACTAACTCGTGGTTAAAGAATAATAGCCGCTCGGGTGGATCTAGTTCAGATTAAGCCGCTGTCACAATCACGGCTATCATTTATAAATATTTAACAATAATCCCAGGTATTCAGTGGCCTAAAAGTTTTACCAAGGGGTTTCGGCTTCTGGGACCGCCCCAGTGGATTCTGGGACCGCCCCTGTGGATTCTGGGACCACCCCTGTGGAACATCGGGTACGACTGGGTGCTGCGCGCCGACCTGGATAGTGGTGTCAGCGGCGTTTGCTACGCAGACGACACCCTGGTGCTGGCACAGGGGAGGTCACACGAGGCGGTGGCTGAAACTATGACACGCGGGGTTGCAATAGTCGCTGAGAGGATCCGGCAACTGGGTCTCAAGGTGGCACTGCAGAAGTTCGATGCCATTTGCTTTCATGGGCCTCGGAATACGCCACCATCGGGATCCACACTGACAGTGGGAGAGGTATCCATCGGCGTCGAGTCAACGTTGAAGTCTCTTGCCGGATTGCCACCATGGGATCTGGAGGCAATAGTCCTCGCGAACCAGCACGAATGGCGCGGGGAGGCACTACGCCGGGGGGAAACTCCGCTGCCCCGGCAAATCGCCGCCGCTCAGCGGACAGACCTCCGGCGCGATCTCATGGCGACATGGAGAGAGCGACTGTCGCAACCCCGTGCAGAGCACGCCACGATTGGTGGCGATAAGTCCCCTCTTTGAGTAGTGGCTGGAGAGGCGCCACGGCGTCCTCGCCTTCCGCCTGAAGCAGGCCCCACCGGACACGGATGTTTCAGGAGATTCCTGCATCGAATCGGGCGGGAGGAAACGCCCGGGTGTTTCCACTGCGAGGATCGACCGGAGGACATGGTGGAGCACACGGTGGAGGTCAGCCCTCGTGGGCGGAGCAACGCCGTGTCTTCATAGCGGTGATCGGTGGCGGCGACCTCTCGCGTCCGGCCCTGGTTCAATCCATAGTCCGGAGCGAGACGGAATGGGTAGCCGTCACTTCCTCCTGCAAAGCAGTCATGCTAGCGAAGGAGGTGGCGGAACGCGAGAGGGAGAGAGCCTCTCTTTTCAGCCGCCGCGAGAGACGCACCGGGCGTCGGGGGCCACAAGGTGGCTACCGGCCACCGTAGACGCGGGCCTGTAGACGGTTTGCTATAGGCTAGCTAGCCGTCCATCCGTCTAATGACGACAGGCCGTGTCGACGGCACGTTCGTGTTCCACGCGCGCCTCAAAGAGATGTCAGCAAGGGCCGAAGCCTGTCGGGGTTGCGGGATTATTCGAAAGAGATACCGTGGACCCGGAACATAAAGAACGAGTATGAAACATGGATGAGTTTTAGTCAATAAAAGTCTGACACTCCCTCTCGCTCCGCCCAGAGTGGGAGTTA